>VWZD01002448.1:243220-254349 GCA_013396695.1 Sakesphorus luctuosus | reverse complement strand
AAAACTGGTTACTTTTTTAAAGAGTTATGTATTCTATTTAGTCTTATTTATGCATACACAAATTAGAAAGACACCAGATGGGAGTTGTTTAACAATTAAATTGATAACAAGTTGTCTTGCTGGGTCTTTGAGGTACTTGGGACATAATTCTGCTTAGCAGGTCTTATTTGTTTCTCCCTAGATTGGACATTCATTATTTTAAGTTTTAATTTCTGCGAGTGGTCAGGACTGGGAGTCCAGGCTTACTTAGCTGGTTACTCCATTGGTTCCACTGTTTGAGTCTCAGGGTATGGGTTATTTGGACAAGTGATGAATAGGTTCTTTTTCTTATTGATAAGTACTAACTTAGTAACTTATTTTCCTCTTCACAACTATAAAAATAAATAATCAAATCTTTATCCTTATTTTAGTTTCCTGAAGAGAATCTGTTTTGACATGTATGTAGGTATGGTGGAGAAGGAAAGATGGTAACAAGGTAGAAAAAAAAATTATATCACAATTGTCGTTTATAAATGACTTACTGGAACAATCTAGGAATACATTGGTACTAAATTTCCTTCAACCACAAGATTTCAAAGTTCTCAGAAGCACACAGATGGGTCTTAGGAAAAACAGGAAATAAAATGCCATTAAAAAAAAAAAAGTCTAGAAAAACAACAGCATTTAACCTTCTCAGTTCTAGAAGAGTTTGTGTTAAATCAATACACTTTTATCCTCCTAGTGATACATGTAAGTTGTATTCAGACATCCATCTATAAATAGCAGTGACATATCCCTTATGTACTGTTGGCTGTGTAGCCCGTTGGCTCATCACTGTTGTCATACTCCAAAGCCTGAATGTTGTGTGCATTATAGGTTGTATCAGTAACACCAAGGGGGTTGAAATCACATAGTCTGCTAGTCCACTATTTACACTAATATTCATCTCAGATGCTCCACTGGAACTTGAGGGAAAAGGGAATTGTGTTTTTCAGTTACTGTTATGTTGCTGTTTCTGTTCTTGGGTTACTGAGTGTGTGCTGTTTTCTGCACCACTTGCTTACATGGGGCACCTACCTTGGAGTGCCTACATCCCACTGCAGCTGCTGCAGAGCTTGCAGAGCTCTCTAAGCCATGGTCCTCATTTGTTCAGTGTGAATCTTTTCATAATATCAAGAATTTCTCTGTGGAAAAGAGGACAAAATAAGCCTCCTGTCGGCTTCAATGACATTTTAAAAATAAGCATCACAGTCAGATTTCTCTATTACATTAAACATGCATGTATGTCAAAATGAAAAGTTTATGTAAAAAAAACCCAACGTTTTTTGATCATCTGGTATTCTCCCGTTTCCTTAAAACTCATTTCATGGGGAGTACTGGGAGAAGGGCTGTTGTGGTGTGTTTTTGAAGCAGACTGTTCTCAATGTTCGTCTGTTCCCACAGAACTGAAAAGCAATTTCTTGATTATCACTGAACTATGGCAATTTTAAGCCTGCTAGGATACGCAAGCAAAATATTCTCTTTCTAATTTGATAATTTTCACTGTTGCCTAAAGGAGTGTTCTTTCTGATTGTGCACTTATTTTTTACAGAAAACTCCTAAATAGAGCAACTAGGTTTTGTTTGCTATGTTTGTTTCTAAGTTGCTTGCTAATATATTTGTTTTATAAGAGGACAACTCAGGTTGGAATGGACCTTGAAAAGTCTTTAAACTATTGCTCAAAATGGGATCAGGTCAGACAAGGTTATTCAGGACTTTTTCTGGCTGAGTCTTAAACCTCTGAGGACTGAGATTACACAGTCTCTCTGAGAAAACTCTGTCATCGCCCACCTGTCCTTTTTGGGGAAGATGTTTCTCATTATTTAGTTTGAACCTCTCTTGTTTGAGTAACTACCCCTTGTGGGTTGGGTTCCTACTATGTGCCATGGTAAGGGCACAGCTCAGTCTCCCCAGTAACAACTCCATTAAGTGCTGGGAGGCTGCTGTGAGGTCCTTCTTCCTTGACTGAATAATCCCTGGTCCTTCAGCCTCCCCTGATAGGAGAAGTCCTTCAGCCTCAGATGTCCTGGCAGGTGTCTCCTGATTATGCTTCAGTTTCTTCCAATAATTTTTAAATTAATATGCAAATTTAAAGAAGCAAACAGACAAGAAACCCAAAATCAAACAAAAAACAAAACAAAAAAACCAAACCAACCAAACAAAAACAAACAACCCACATCAAACCCCTTTAATTCCACTTTTGAAAGTCTTTATAATAAATAACCATTGTGTATTTTCTCATGTATTTTCTGTTGATGTTGGTATATATAAGCATTAATTTTATATTTCTTCTTTTTGTTTTGGCTTCTAGCAAATTCTTTTTTGCTAATTTCTCAGGCATCTCTTTGAAATCCAACTTCTGTTCTTGTGTAGAAACTTTAAAAATAAAAAAAAAATATTACACTAGAAAGGATGACTCAGACTTGAGATACGATCAAATACACAAGGAGTCTTCAGCTTAGACAACTGAAAGGAAAATCAACCATGTTGGTTTGTTTGTTTTGTGGTTTCTTTTTTAACTGATGCAGAGAAAGCAGAAAGAGTGCCATTGCTTGATGTTTTCAAATTAAAAATTAAAAATTTAGCTGGAATTAATCCAACAGAGAGGAAGAAAAAAAAAAAAAAAGCCCTGTCTGATTCCTGATTTTTAGGTCACTGTGACTTCATAGGGCCAAAACTTGGTCTCAGTGGTGTGAATGTTTGTTTTGGCTACTGAAATGGCCTAAAAGTTCACTGGTGTGAAATAGGGGTAGCACTTGTTTCTTATGCTTTTGCTTTCTACTGCTCATGCTGTTACAGAGTTTGACTATATGTAATTTTTACATAAGTGTTGGTTGTCTGTGGCAGTGAGGAGGCTGCTGGGCAGTGATCCAGGTGTCAGAGCAGGGATTCCCCTGCAGCTCCTGGAGAGCTCACAGAGAAGCAGCTGTTCCCTGAAGGACTGCAGTCCATGAGAATGATGCTGTTTCAGACACAAATGCAAAGCACAGCACCCTGCAGACTCCTATGAATAAAATTAACTTCATACCTTCTTGCCAGCCAGATTTACTGCAATATATCCTTTAATTATATAGAATTTTTGTCTCAGCAAAATTAGTTCTACCTAAAGGAGGTCAGTGCAAATCCAACTATAGAATACAAAACAGGGATAAATATACAAGTCTAACCACAATCTCTTGCATTCCAAGTTCTCCCAACTTTTCAGTTAGCCCAGGGACAGAGAAGCCACCTCACTGAGGGAAATTGTGATGTATTGGATATTGTATCAGGTGCACTTTTTGTTAAATAAACCTCTCTTTTAAGGTGGATAATGATCTGGTTTCAGAGATTGAAGGGCTTTCTAAGGAGATTTATCAGGGTATGAATGTCAAAAGTTTTCAATAACTACATATAATATTGTTGTTCCCTCTGTCTCAGTCTTTAAATCATTTTAGAAATGTTTTCCATTTCATCCCCTTGCCCCAAGGTATTTGCAAAAAAGTTTAGAGAAGGATTGTACAAATCCCTGGAGCATCCGTTCTCGTTCTTAACTACCTCTGAAACATATATATTTATATGCTTCTAATTTACTTAACTTGTGAAATAAAGTTCCAATATCCTGTGGTACCATTTAGGATATGAAATGACAATTTAAATGCCTCAGAATCTAAATTTATACAATCAATATTCCCTGAAGAAATTTAAAAGGAATCTTGAATTCTCGACAAAAATTGCCCCATTTTCCTTTCCTAAGCCCTGTAGTTCACTTGTTCATGTTAATTGGCATTAATTAGAACATCACGCCTTAAAAATTTGTTAATTTCTTATACCTTTAATACTCCTGTGTTGGATTTGTGTGTGGTTTGTGTCAGCCTGCCAAATTTTCCAGTTATCTGTATCACTATGTTTACTATTAAAGCATTAACAGCACAGTAACTCCCTTTTTGTTGTCTGAAACACTGACTGGGTGCCAAGATATTCAGGTCCAGGGATTTGAAATTTCTTGACCTTAACTTTTCCCTAGTTAGTCATAGTAACTGTTTTGTAAACAACTTTTTTTTACTCATATGAGAAAGACATCTAAATTTTCTTCAACTGCTTGTATTATTTCCTTCTCATAGTGTACTGTGGCATTCTTTTAGTTATGATATAATTAAACTGTCTTTTCTTAAGTAAAATTTCTCTATGGTGTACATAATATCAGCTTTTCTCCTGAAGTCCTCTCTTTTTACAGTAAGCTTTTCCCCCCTCTCTTTCCCCTCTTTTCCTTTCAACCTAGTGTAGCCTTTAATCATTCAGACAATGTGGGGTGCCTAGAACTTCTTCATAAGATTTTATTACATGTTTACTGTCATTCAGATATCTTTTTATTGGTGTTTTTCAAATTTAATTTAAACCATAATAACATTTACTTCAGAAAACAAGTCCTCACTGAAGCATGAGAATATATTGCATTTTTAGCAATAGTCGTAATTGATTCATGAACTATTGCAGTACTAACTCTTAATTTGAGGCTCAGTTACTTGTTTTCTGCCTAAGTTATGCCTTGTTATGTTAAATAGAAAATGAGAGCGGAAGAAGCTTCAGCAGATATTTCTGAAACATGCTGGCTTCTCTATTGAGAGAGACCCCAGAAGGGAAGAGGGAAAGCTCCACAATGAGGTGAAAGAAACAAATCAGTATGTAGCCCTCTATAGAAGGAATGGGAAATGAGAAAGGCTGAAAGGAACAAAACACTAAGAGCCTACAGTGTGATTGTCTCAATGACATTTAAAATAGATTTCTGAAGCCTCCCAAACAGGGAATTGAAATGTTACCTTGAATTTTAAGCAGTATATATTTATGTTAAGGAGACATAATGATCACAATAAAACTAGTTTAATAATGGATTTGTTCTTTAAACTGCTTGAGATAGGCAACAACACAAGTTAATGTCATATATTAGTTGTAATTATACTGCTACAGAGATGTTATTCTGCCTCTTATTTACTAAACGTGCTAAGTTTGAGTGGCAGTTAAAGTAGAAGAGAATAGTTTTTTAAAAGAATGATAAAATATGGCCTCTCACTTTTTTCCTCCAAAGTTTTAGTGAAGTAATGCTGATCTTTTAGTTTAATGCTGTAAAAGACAGCTTCTTCTAAGCTTAACATTTTTATTTTAAGGGATTATATTTTAAGTTTTCAAAGCCATAAACTAAGCTTTTTAAATTTAGGCATCATTTCTAAATAACAACACACTACAGGGTCTTGCTACATTGACTTGTAACTTTTTTTTAAAAATAATTCTAATCAGTGACATAAATTTGCTGCAGACTTCACTTATTCGCTTTCTATCAGTGAAAAATTTGGTCTGCAATGCTGAAGGTGCAAGTCATGTGACATTTTTAGTGTCTAGTGCAGCCTTTGCCTTCCTCCACGTGTGTGTAGCGTTACTCAGAAGTAACCATACGTTCTATTAGCTGTTTGTAGCCCTTGTTCCAGCAGGAGACATAAAGATAACTTTAAGTCCCTGGATTTGAGAAAGGCTTATAAGTTTAGAGAAATATTGACATTAAATTCGGCAAAAAGAGAGGGGGGGGAAATGAAGTTCCTTAGGGATTTCACAAGGGGTTTGTTTGTTTGTTTTTCTCTCAGCTGTAATTGAAACTGATTTTTTCTACAAATCTGTCTTCCTTTAACTAAGATATACTTGTAAATCTTGCTCCATAAAGTGTCAGGCAATAATATTGGCTGAGAAACAAGTCTGCCAGTTACGTGAATGTCCATGCCATGATCATACAAAAGAAGACAGATCTACATTAGTTATAGCTTTGTAAGCATTTCATAATCATCTGAGTTCATATAGAAGTGCACATTCAAGTTTATTCATTTTCTGTAGTAACAAATATAAAAGTAGAACTACTTGGAGTGCCATTCACATACTACCAATCTTACAGTCTAACTTGGCATCGGAATGTCTTCAAAGAAGGAGAGTACACAGTTCATTACTGCCTCTGAATTCATCATTCCTAACACTGCACAGCTTGGGGCATGTCGGACTTCACAAATTAAACAGGTAGTCTTGATCTGTTCCAGGCTGGTACACCTGCAGCATAAGCACCTGGCACACAGAAAAGTGCCACTGGGGATTCATTAGATGGCATTTTCCTTCTGAAGCAGCATTGATTAACTCCATGTTATGCTAATGAGCTGCTGGAAGCACTATCAGTCAGCAAGATGGGGAATGGGCAGATAGAGGAGCTTTAAGGGCAATATGATCTTCTAGGTTTTGATCAACTTTTTTGCTTCTTACTGAAGGGTTTAGGATGATTGTTGTTTTTTTTTTTTTTAGGTTTTTGTGGTTGTTTGTTGTTTGTTTTTCCCCCCTCTATGTTTCTATAATATGTGCTTAAATACTTTAATTTTTTAAGTAATAAATTATGCCATTAAAAATAGCTGTAACTGAAATTCACTAAACCATGTTGTAATGTTTTGTCCTGCTTTTGCCACGGAATTAGCTTTACTTTGCTACAGGGCATGTCAGCTATTGTACATATTTCAGACTTACTAGGAAGGGAACATTAGAAGGTAAGTCATCCTTATCCTCAGACTGTAATTACAGGTGCATAGTGTACATACACAGTCTTCTTCCACAAGTGGTGCAGTCAAGTCCTGTGCTCACCCAAAGCCCCGTGGACCCTGAAAGGGTTGTGCATTATTAATATCCATGTTGGTCAATCTGTTGTACCAGAACTACTGGGGGCTTCATTTGCAGTTTTGCCATAGTTGTACAGTAAAACTTTTCAAGCCCAGTAAGGAATTGGATTGATAGAACTAGATTGTCTAAAAGAATTAAACCCCTTCCCTTAGCTCTATTTAGCTCCAGCAAAATTTCCATCCTCTCTTAGTGTTCCTAGCTCACTACACATCAGCAAGGATGTGTATAATGTTGCCTGTATCTTCTGCTCTGTATCAATGTACTGATAGTGTTGTATAGTGAATACTACAGAAAAGTAGATTTACTAAGGTCGGACTTTGATTAGCTCATCTAAATAGCATTGGCTTGTATTAGTCACAGAATCACTAATACTGGAAAAGATCTTCAGATCATCAAATCCAACCTTTTTTAAGAATAAAACCAACTTCACTTTGAAGATGACATCAGCTTCCTCTTCTATCACACAAAAACTCTCCAAATATTCCCAGAAGACAATTCAAAACTTTTAACTGGTTATACATATATTTAAGTCTGTTTTTAAAAACTGTGTTTTAAACTTAGGGAGGAGTTGATGTAATCTCGTTTCTTGATTTGAATAAATGTCAAACTGAATTAATTTAATATCAAACAGGTGGAGATTTTTTTCTTTCAAAGGGAAAAATTGAATCACAGTACAAAACCATAAACAAACAAAACCCCAAACAAACAAACAATGGGTTTGGACCATGAACAGAATGGTTATTTTGGAGAAATCTGCTTTGAGCTCTGAAATGAAAGAAGATACTTTCTGAACCTCGTATGTAGGGAGAAGGTGAAGGAGTCTATTTCTTCCATACCTATGTGTTTTACTGTTTCTGTTTGTTTGGTTTTGGTTCTTAAAAAAGGAGGGGGGGTGGGAGGAGCAGAGGAAAGGAGGAAGGGTGTAAGCAACAAGCCCAAAATATAATAAGGTGTATACACAATAACTTGCATTATTATCTAAGTTGAAGAAATTAATTAATTCTGAATGGAAATAGTTTCTTTTCCTACTGACAATCTTAATGTCAAACATTGAAAACAAATTAAAAGTAAAAAACAAAAGCAAAACAAAAACCCCAACCTAATAAAACAAAAACAAAATAATAATAACAAAAACAAAACCAGAAAACATACAGGTATTCTTTAAAAGAGAATCTGTCCAGTTCAGGGTACATATCCTATTTTTCCATATTAATTTGAAGGGTAGAGAAGCACATCAGTTCAAAATGGGTGTCAATCATCTGTAAAAAGCTAGTGTATAATATAAAGAGAAATGACAGATTGGATTAATTTGCTTTACGTTTGAAGCACCTCAAAAGAAGGGGAGAATGATTGTTACATATGAGGTGATGTTTTTTAATTTCAGACATATTTTGATACATTTTCTCTTATGGCAATAGGAACATTGGTTTGACAATTGAAATGAGCAGAGTCTTTGCTGTAGGCTCAGTAGAGACCAGAATTTCTTTTTCCAAGCCTATTGGTACATGAGTAGTGTAGCACATGCTTCAGGGATGAGAGATTTCTGTCAATCAGGGTGATTAGAATGAAGACAGTGAAAACGTATTAATTTTCCAGGGACCCAAACTTGCTGTAGTCTGTGGTAATACAAACATAGTATTTTGCTTATAAACTTGCTGTATTCAATGCACTTGTACCTGAAAACACGTTCCTAATTGGAATGATAGTTAGAAATGATAGAGTGAGGTTCTACCTCTTAAAGAACCTAGTTCTGGTGATCTCATTCTGTTGAGTTTACCCCAATAGATGGATCTGTTAAATTAGTATTTAAAAAATTGGAAAGTCTTGTTTTACTTTAACCAGATTGTTCAAAGGATTTGTTCCTGAATAGCAACCCATGATACACACTTACTTGGATTATTCCTCCTGAATGACACTTGGAGTATCACTGCAGTGATATTTTTTGTTAGTGAATGTTTCATTAGGTGGTTTATGTCTCTACTGCTACTTCAAACTCATCAGTGAGCAATAGCATCTTGGAGAGACATTGTTTTGCATAGAATTACTAATGTACAAAGAGAATCTGGTCAAACTCGGCCTAATGTCACTGAAAAGCCAGCCTTGGAAGGCCAGAGAACATCACAATGCTACTTTGTGTGTGTGTCACTGTTTTCCTGTGATCATAGCTCAACTTGTTGCCCTTGCAGGGGAGCTGGAGATCAAGAAGGACCGTAGGAGATAAATTTAGCAGCTTATGATTTAGTATTCTGAATGCTGCCTTGGTTTAAATGGTGGAATATGGTGAGAAATCTGCTGTGGGTGCCTGCAAGCTCATGTTTAACTTAATTTTTGTTTAAATTTAATTTCTTTTAATTGCTCACTGGGAACTGAGGTGAACCTGTTTAGTATTGGCTGAGGGATTCCTCCAAATATGCCTTTTGGTTTTATATGTTTTCTAGTCATCTACCACTAGTCTCTGTTGGAGGTGAGTTAATAGGCTCTTAAGTTCATTTTGCCCTTTTGCTATGTGCTCACCAGTCAGAAAATTTTATGTGATCTGTAAGATATTGCAACAAAAATGTACACAGAAAGCTTTTATCATAACATCAACGTGCCATTCCAGTTTAACTGCCATTATTTCTGTGGAGATGAGATAAGAGCTGCTTTGCAGTTAGTTACGTATCCGTCAAACAAGTTTTAGGGTCTTTGCATCTGTAAGCCCTTTCTTCAAGAGGGGGATTAAAAGGGCATGCTACAAATTAAAACCATAACGGCCAGTAATGACATTCAAGGGAGTAAAAAAGAGTTTTCTCTTTTTAAATAAAATCCTTGTGGACAGTCCCATGTATGTAACCAATCACTTATGGTCTTATCCCCCTACTTTTTGTTGTGTATATGTTTTTTCACAGTATGAATGTCTTAAAATATACTTAGTTGCTGCAGATCATCAGACTGAGGTTTTATTTTGTTTTGTTTTGTGTTGTTGTTTTGTTTTTCTTAAAGAGAATAGTAATAGCAGTTTTACAATAGGGACACTACAGCTTCAGCTGCCGTACAGTAACCACTGTGCAGCACAAAGAGGAAAGGCAGATCTCTTAAGGAACTATTTCAGGAAAGGTATAAAAATCTTGAACATCTGGAAAAAAATATTTCATCTCCTTATTTCACACCCTTATCACTTTAGTTAATGTGAGGTATTTCAATAAGTTATGCAGTTGACCTAATTCGTTATTGAAAGATTGTACTAATCAACAAGCTCAGCTGTGCAGGGCTCCAGCCAAGGCAACTTTAGGAATGGGTATAATTGGATAGAAAGCAATAGTTTTATGTATCAGCCATTCTTTCCCCTTCTGGGAAGTTTCAGCCTCTGTGAATGCTGATAGATAGGTGATAGATGTTATTAATTTTGACATGCCTCCATTATGTGGGAAAGAGGGATGCACAAACAGGGATAGTGTTATGCTTCATGGACTTAACATAAACAGGTTTTCTGAGCAAGTTTTAGAGCAAGTTCTACAAAACTATATAATTTTGAACTTTTCCGCTTTCCCTAACTATTTTTCCATGAATCAGGCAGGATATTGTCATGAAAATTACTTTATTAAGAATATTTCTTAATAGAAATTAATTTGAGGTGGGTTCTGTTCTGGTTGGTGGGGTTTTTTGTTTATTGTTTGTTTTGTTGTCTTTTGTGTTGAGTTTGATTTTATTCCGCTGTTTTGTTGATTTATTTTTTACAGTAGTGCCCAAATATGAGTGGTTTTTAGGTACTTATGCATCTATAGACAGAGTTTTGCAATTTGCTGTTGGACTTCTTTCTGTCTAGTGTTTTGGTTCATATTTTCTTCCTTAAAACATATCACAGTCTCGCTTGTAAAGGACAGTAAATCTCTCCATAAATCCTGAAAATAAATCTTTCCCATTTTAAGAAGTTTGTCAGACCTGGTGACTCCTTAATGCTGGATTCTTTGCATTAAATGAAATGTTTTAATGGTTTTTAATACTTGTATAAACATGCATATTAATATTGTATGTTGCAGAGATATGAAATCTTATTAGGAGCAAATTCTAAAGGTGATGTGCATTACAAAGTGAAAAATTTGTAAAAAAACCCGAAAACAAACAAACCACTGCTATTAATGGAAAACCATCTGTCCTATATGCAGTATTTCCTGCTCCTCAACACTAAATTTATCCATTTAAGGTATTTCTAAGAACTTCATCATCACAATATTAAAATACCAAACGTTTTTTTAATACATGTCACAAAAGATTCACTGTAGGAATATTATTTCACATAAGAGTTATGAAATAAGAAAAATAAATACTACTTTTAGGAATTTTTAATATATATTTCAATATAGGTTTTATTTTGTCTTTTTTTCAGCTCTATATTCATATTTCAGTTACCGTTTAACTTAAGTTCTAATGAAGCTACAAAATAAAACTCTTAAAAG
>VWZD01002448.1:222773-233675 GCA_013396695.1 Sakesphorus luctuosus | reverse complement strand
AGAAATATTTAAAACATAGTTAAAATTCCAATAAATAAATACAGCTTTGGAATCTAAAAATGCTTTTATCAGTTAACATCAAGCATTTAATTTGATATAATGGCTGATGTGGAATATGAAGGAGGACCTCTTCTGGTGTGCAGAAAAGGCTGGCTTCTATCTCTCAAATTTCCTTTTAAGTAAATTCTGAATGGGTATATGTTGGGTTTAAAGAAGACTAACAGTTGCAGACATGTTTGTTTAGATGCCTCATTAGAGTACAAGATACATCAACATTACTTTTAAAGGAGCACATATATTAAATGAAATTACATTTCAAATCTGTACAGATGTTGTAAGTCTCAAACACTGAAATTGCTTGACCAAGCATAATTTATTCTGATAGCTGTGTACATGGAATAACATAATCTGCAGATTGCAGTGGCACCTAGTATTTCTTCTTTTTCTCAGTGTGTTAGTCTGTGCTACATATAAATATAAGTATGTTTACAAAGTGTTTTGTTTTGTCAAAGTTAATGAGAGATCAGCAGTGGATGACCTGAGCTTAGTGCATTAGTAAGTTGTACTGATAAAGCACAAAGTATTCTTGAACTATGAAGTGCTTGACAACTAGAACTATCATGAGAAGGTTTTTCTTCTGACATTTATTATTAGTCCATTTATTAACCTTGGGCTTTTCAGATTAAGCATGTGTGGTGAATGGCAAAACCTGAGTTACACACTGTGATCCTTGTGGGTCCTTTGCAACTCAGAATATTCTGTGATTCTCTTTCATTTCACTCCTCCCCCAAGAAGGAAAGCAACTATTTTTTATGTTATTTTTAATATGTGAGCATGTTTTCATTGCCATGCTTGGTGTATGTTATGGTGCCTCCAATCCACTAATTACATTTTGTTACATTAATAAGAAAATATTGATGATTGGATGTTTTTAATAATGGCAAATGATGTTTGTCTCTCTTTTTCAAGCTGTGGGTAGAAGGTATATGTTGAAATTACATTAATTATGTATTGCGCATAGATATGGAGTGTTTTGTATAATCAATTAAGGCATGGGAAAAATATGTCATTTATAATTACATCTTAGATGGAAGATATGTAAATAATAAATGTTATAGGAATGTTGTCAGTAGTTAGCTCTATTTCTGAATATTAACACACCAAAGATTATTTTTTCAAGTATTTAGTACTCATTTAAAGGACATAAGAGAAAATGCTTTCAAAACAATCTATTGATAATAACAAACAAATCAGCAGACAAATCTTTGCATTGAAATATTTAGAAATGTATAAATTTGTACGCAACCCTTATCTGATAATCTATAGTATTTCTCAGTAGCTTACTCAGAGTGAAAAATCAAATAGAATTTCAGACCTTTATTAAAAATAAAATGCCTACTACAAAATTTACTCTGCCAAACTGGTATAAAAGCTCCCACAAACCATTAGGTTTTTGTGTTAAATTGAATTGCCAAAAACAAGACCTGAATAAATTAGTCTGTCTAACCTTGCCTCTGCTTTAGCTGTATGTATGATCTATGACTGGTATGTTAAAAAGAAAAAAATCACATTGTCACCTAAATATTCAAGCTCTGATCCTGAAAAGACCTATGAATAGGCTTAATTTTAGCAACATGAAAGTTCCAATGGCCCTTCAGTTGTCTAATGAGGTGCTCAAAAATAAGCAAGCATGCGTAATAATCTTTGTTTGAAACTGGGCATAAGTAAGTCATAAAAATGGCAGTTGTGTCCAGGAGAGTTAAGCATCTTTTCAAATAGTTATAACAGAAAGGGTAAACTTAGCAGAAAACAAATTAAAGTCATTAGGGAATAGCTGCAGACTTAATTAAGTTGTTTTTAAAGTGTGTGTGTATATATGTATATATATATCAGAAAACATTTTAAATGATATATTAGAGAAGAAAACATGAATATAGAAGGAAATTAATTGGTGAATGAGATTTTTTCGAGAGTGCTTTTTGGAGTTTTAAATTAAGGAGGGACATGTTGTTCCATAAAGTTTAGGCACTTTTGCAAAGAACATTTGTGTAAGAAAAATATTTCGAAGTACTAGCAAAACTTATACTGGATGCATGACGATTTTACAACAATTTGTAAGTAAATATGTTAAATATTTTGTGAAGAAATTACCCTAAAAATATGTTCATAAACTCTAGCATGACTGTGAGATTCCCCTTTGTCCTGTATGATTTTCCTAATGGATTAATATACAGTTTTCACTTGTTATGTGGTTGAAATTAAAATCTGGGGAATAGAATACAATGAAAAATATAAACTGCTAATCAAGATAACTTGTTTGCAAGAGTACTTAATTGTGGAAGATTTATATAGGCTACGAGAAGGGTCAAACCAACACCTTTATTACTTTTAAAATGGGTCCTTAGTGAGCTCAGGGATAACAGAAGTGACCACTGCTACTCTACCATGTTTGTCTTTATGCAATACAATTTATATGCACCAGCTGTAGTGGTGGCAGTGAGTCTATGGGCACAGTGTGTAACAGTGTTCCTGGGAGCTGTAACAGCAAACTGCACAGCCTGCCCTTTCCTGATGGGCATATGAATGCATGCTTTCTTGGCAATGGAGATGGAAAAAACCTTTCTGTCATGGCCCTGCTGAATATTGAAGCTAGTGGGCAAGTTTCCTCCTCAAGGTTTTTTTGTCTTGTATTTCTCTCTCTGCTTAAAAAGAAGTAACAAAACCCAAACAAATAAACCCCATCAAAACCCCCAAACCAACAAATCATGCCTCATTATGTTGTAAGCCTGTTGCAAATTAAGGGGCAGATCTAAATAATACTGGTCCTGGCTTAATTTGTTGATGCCTTGGGGTGAGTTGACCTTGGCTGAATGCTAGGTGCCCACTGAGCAGCTCTATCACTCCCCTTCCCAGCCAGACAGGGGAGAGAGAATAAGATGGAAAACAGCTTGTGGGCTGAAATAAGGCAATTTAATAAACCAAACCCACTTTCCTTCTCCTTCCCTTAGCTTTTATGTCTGAGCTGACATCGTAAGGTATGGAGTTTGTGGAGAACTGTTGCCTGTGAGGTAACCTTAGAGGAGTTTGTGGAGCACTGTCTCCTGTGGGAGGGACCCCACATTGGAACAGGGGAAGGAAGGACTCCTTTTTCTGAGCAGAAGCAGAAACAACATGTGATGAACTGACCATAACCCCCATTCCCCATCTACCTGTCTCATTGAGGGAGAAGAGGTAGGGCCGAGGGAAGGTATTTTTAAGACTTACTACGTATTATCCTTCTCTGATTTTGTTAGTAATAAATTCATCAATTAATATCCCAAATTTGAGTCTGTTTTGCCTTATATCAACCCATAAGCTCTTCACTATATTTTCTCTTCCCTGCGCAGTTTCAAGGGGGAGTGATAGAGTGGCATTGGTGAGTGTTTGGCATCCAGGCAGGGTCAACCCACTACAGTCTTTTTGGTGCCAAAACCTGGGATCACAAGGGTTTTGAGGTAAGGATTGTAATTGGGAGAGATAAAGGGCAATACAAGTACAGATCAGTGTCAGAGCATGGAACTATCATAGCAGAATTTTGCTGTAATTTTATAATTGTAATTTTCTCTCCTTCTTCCACTTGCAGAGGGGAGGGATAAAGTGGCTTTGGTGTGTGACTGGCATTCAGCCAGAGGCAACCCACTGCATGTTTGTTGACAGATAAAGACTGTCCAAGTTTAACAGGGTGAGGAGAAGTCAGCCAGTGAGTCTTTGCCCTGCTGACAGACTACAAAGAGAGATACTCACATGTGCTCACTATGCCTTCTGTGGCTGGGTGATGGAATCTCCTCCCATCTGAGCTGGTGTCCACCTGTGTGGGTAGTCCTGGTGGAGTAGAGTGATGTGGTGTGGTGTGGCATGACATGTCTCCACCACCTGGCTTTCTCTGTTGTAGAACAGGACTTCTCTGCACCAGGGGGGAACAGGAGGGTCCTCTGACAGAAATGCCTGTGCTCCACTTCACTGCATGAAGCTGAGAAACCAAAGGATAGGGTTATCTGTCTTCCAGTCTGGGAGAGCACCATCTCGAGCCTGCTTAAGAAGGAACCATCTGTCTGGAAATACCACCTCCTGGGTGAGCCCTATTAAGTGTTCCTAGATGTTTTTTAACTTTTACTCAGCTAATTAAATGGCCAGACCAAAACTGCCTAAATTAGGTTATTTTTAGCATTTAAATACCACAGATGATATAGTTATGCTAGACAATCATAACAACTAATCTGAGATGTAAAGTAACCTTTTAGAAAAATTATATGTAGAAGAGAGGATATTATAGCAGTATGAATAAAAGGATATTTCAAATATAAATTAATATAGTACAGACTGATAAACTTTCAAACCACTAGGCTGTGTTTGTGTTTATATGCAGTAACTTAGATAAAAGGTGGTTGTCAGCAGCTTAGCTGTCTAGTTTTATACCTTAACTTGAATTTTCTTATAGTATTGTCCAAGTGTTGCAGTTCATAAGATCTTTTCCCATGAAAAAGACTAGACCAACTGAACTATTGTTCTATAGTAAATTTAGGAGATATATTCTAGTCAGAGTTTAAGCCAACTGATGGCTATTTAAATCAGCATCAATATAGAATATTTAATTTACTGTTCTAATTCAAAATTCTTTTCAGTGCTGAGTGTGTCTGATGAATGGAGGTGGGCAATTGTTTCTACATTCCCAACCATCTTAAAATGTAGATAAAACAAAAGCAGCCTATCTGTCAGTTAATATTTCAGTTCATATAACAGTAAACAGTAAATAATTTAATTTCTGTACGCATTTACCCATTCTAACTTTCTTTGAGTTTACTGTGTTCTTGTCTTCTACATTCTAATTATCTATTCTGTGCAGATGCTCTGCAAGTCATGAACATGCATACCATCTGCATAGGCCTTCATTTCCAACAGCAAACTACTCCCAAGACTAGTTCTGATCAATTGATGGATTGATAATTGGTTTGCTGATCTGTGCCGTCTAAAATATGCATTGCCAGGATTCTTTTTGCAGTTAACAAAGGGAAAGGTTATAACATAGACCATACACAAATATTACTCTATTTCCCTGCAACATACTTGTTACTGCTGCAGCTGTTCACCTTCCTGCTTGAACTTTAAAACAGCCTCAAAAGTGCTAATAAATCAGCCTTTACCCCTTTGGAGTCACTAATTTGGGAAATGGTGTGATTGTGAGTGATTTGGTTAATTTTTTTCATCACAAATATCAGGTGATAGGAGTAAGGAGAGGGCAGTGGAGGATCAGAGGAATCCAGCTAATACATGGAACTTGGGAGTGGTTGCAAGGTTTTGTTGAGTTCCATCCCACCCCTTCTGACTCTAATCATAGCAGTATCCTAGCCTGGGGTGTTTATCACAGTGCACACAGTGATGTTATTAATTCGAAGTTCATAGAAATGTTAGCATTATAAGAGGACTCCCCTAATCAGAGTAGAATATAGTATCTAATTCTGGAAAGGAGAATGCTGCAAAACTATTGAGAAATGTGCCCCTTTCTTTAGCTAACCACAGAACAATAGGAGGAAATGGTGCTGCAATATCTTAACACTGTTTTACTGCTGTGGGGACAATATACACACAGAAACACGTGTATTTTCAGTGAGGTTAAGGAAAAATTTTTTCTGCATACCATCATTTTATTAAGAGTCTCTCTAAACACAGAAGAAAAAATTATCTAGTATAAGGATTTTGCAAATTACTTCTCAAGCAGGCACATGGAATTCTTTAGATGGCCTTCGATTAATTCTGTTGCCACCTGGGGTTTTGCATGGTTTTGAGCCCTTTGCATGTTTTGGTTATTTACTTTAACGTTTTCTAATTATTTTTCCCTTAGTATTTTTTTGTATTTGTATTGCATTTATAAGGTCTGGTGACTAAATCTAGGGAGTCAGAGTGGAAAAAAAAAACAGCTGTGGGTCTCTAGTGAGTTCTGCAAAATATTTTCTGGAAATAAGTTTTCTGTGTTACAGTGATCTCTTTTGTCATCATCATGAAAACTTCTATAAAGTGCATGTTTTAGTGTAATGTTTGTAACTTGAGTAATTGCTATAGATATTTGCTTTTTGTTGTTTTTTTTTTCTCTTCTTTTTGCTTCAATCAGCAGACATTTTAAATTTTCATATAGCATGCTAAGTGCCTGGGTTGATTAGTGTGACTTTTGGCTTGCATTGATGAGCCAGATGAAAAAGGAATACAAAGTAAGTTTTATTTCTTATATTACAGTTACAATCCTTTCCTACTGTAGATGTTCAGATGCTCTTTAACTTGAAAAAATCAATAACCATTGGAATATGAGTGTAACAGAGGCCAATTCCATTTAATGACAATCTTATTTTGAGTTGATGTTGTTGTTTTCAATAAAAGAACAGTTTGTAGACACGGAATTGATGTTTTGGATCAAACCCCAGGTTTCTGAGTGTTCACAGATAATAAGGACCCTGGCCTGGGTTGAAGGAAGTAAGGATCTGAGTCCTTCTTATCTGAGCCAAAGTAGTGGCTCAGATATGGATTCTTCTGAGTTGTTAATAGAACCTGGATCTGAGTCTCTTGCAAGCCAGACCAGTCTTCTAACCTGTAGAACAGACAGAGCCGTCTTTCCTTCTCATTATGAAACTTTGTAAAAAGGCTTATTGGTCTTAGAGTCAAAAGTTGAAATGTTTTTGACTAGGTAGAACACCTGTTTTCAAAATAGCACCAGTGTTTTAATTAGTTTCACAGTCCCTAAATAACCATGAATAATCTAAATAACATCTCCTGAGATTAGATCAACCATTTGAGCTGATTAAGAGCCTCTGAAGGAAATGTTTAACTCCCCTAGAACTGGCTGATGTGCAGTTTAACCTCCAACCTCTGTACCAAATAATAGGCATATGGATTACCAGAATGGTTTCCTTTGATAGATGCCTGAATCAGAGGAAAGATTTGTTAGTTTTTAGACACAGATTCCATGTCATAGGATTTATCAGTTTGTATAAAGTCCCCTTCATTCTTTAAGAGTTACCTAAGGGACGATGCACAAATGGGATATCTATAATGGACTGAGCTGGAATACATGTGGTATCTGCTGCACAAAAGCCTGAGACCCCTTATAAAACCAACTCCTAGTTTTGGTGCTACCTGAAGTACTTACCGACAAGTTAGTTGACTTTAATTTTGAAGGGTAAGATTAGGAGTTCACTGATTAACAAGTAGCTGTATAAGGCTAGTCACTAAAAAGAAATTTTTCACAGTAGGAAGCTAATGAAGGAGAAATTATATTGTCCTGGGTTTTAATGAGTAAAATGTTTTAATTTTCTGGATATCACAGCAGTCAGACCATGCTTGTCTTAAAAGCCCCACCTGTAATATTAGTGTTTATTTTTTATGCATGCTTGCATCATTCATTGCAGGAAGCAGTGCAATTCAGCAACTTCCATTTAATTAATTGTGGAAGTGTTCTAAATGATTTTGTGTTCAGTGCTGCTACAGTAAGGACTATGCAGTTAGCAATGCTGCTGCTATGTATTCGAGTCCTATTATTTAGATGCTTTTGTTTGTAAAAGACTGATGTCAAGAGAAAAAATATCAGAGACAAAGATCACAGAGGGGTTCAGAAAGGGACAATTTTTGGTAGTTATCCAATGGGTACCAGGGAGAAGAGAGATCATTTTCCACTGTATTGGGAGCAATCAGAATCTCAGCATTTGCTTTGCACCCAGGTGCTGGTGGACCCCAGAGCAGCATGGTAGCATAATTAACTTGTAGATAATAAAGGAGAGGGGAGGAGTGAAGAACATGGAGTAACTGTTAATTCTGCTGTTATTTGCATTGGTTCTATCATGTGTTTATGTTCTCCATTGTGGGAAGTAGGAAAATAAACCTTCAGTGTTAAAAATTTGTCATGAACATGTTTTAAAAGAAAAAAAACACCACCCCTATTTACCACTGTGTTACTAACAACAACATAAAATAAAATACAAAATACAAAAAACAGCAGTAATCATAATGGAGAGTCAAATCTATATTAATATAACAAAAGCAATGTTGTTTCCTATGAATTTGTGTGTGAATAGTTTCCAGCCTGAGAATTGTTCAGTGAAGAAACTCCCAGGCAGTTTTCAAATGTTGAAGATAGTAGGATTTCAAGATCCTTTTGTTGTTGAAGGCCTTGAGCATATGCTGTCCATCCCGTACTGTTTCTGGTTCCTGTCCCACTCATCTTCCTCCCCCGATTACAGTAGTAATGGGTTAAGGAATTAGGACAAGCCCCCCAAATATGCATTCAATAATCAGTTTCAGATTATTCACTCAGCTTTAATAAAAAGTCAACCTTCTAATGTCAGCCTCTGCTTATAGATAAATAGCTCTCACTGTGAATAGGCAATGTATGACTGTGAACCAAATGGTCAGCGAATTCAAATGCTAGGAAGATGACCCTGTTGTAATGATTCCACCTACACTGAAAACCAAATTGATTTATGAAGAGGAATAAATTGGCTTAACAGTGGACGTGACATGAAGAGTGAACTGGTGTTATTTTCCATTATTCATTTGAAACTATTGATGCAATTAAATATCACTTACTTTTCCTTCCTCTGCCAGAAAACACTGTGTAAGAAATGGAAACAAAAATAATCATAGTCTGGCAAATGAGCTGAAAGATCTTTCTCCATTATACTCTCAGCATTATTTGGATCACAATGCATGTTTGCCACTTAACCACAATGTTCAATTTCATATACCTGTTGATTAAGGCTAGATACTTATATACACACACCACTCAGCCACATAATGATGTCTACTGAAATTATAAAATGAGTTTTTATTTTAGGAAGACTATACTGCATGAAAACTGTGAAACATTGTCCACCTAATAGAAATATGTGACTTATTTTTCTCTTACTTGAGAATCGGCTTTGTGTAATTTCAACCCCCCAAAAATAAACCAATTCGGAATAATTTTCACCACAGAGACATCTAAGGTGCTCAAAATAGCAGGAGCAGTTGGCTAATAAAGCAATCCGAAGTTCAAGTGCCTCTGTGCCCTATCCCAATGTTTTAATTTCACCTCACTGAAGCCAACTGATTTTATTTTTAGAGAACATGTTATATGGCAAGCACTTTCCTTGTTACCTATATGACTTTAATACAACAGAATACTCTATCTGAGCTAAAACTAGGCAACACCGACATAACTCCTAACTAAAATGATCGCTAAAGGAAAGGTATCATGTTATCTATCAGAAATTGAGTAATTTGAAATTTATGTAACTGCAGAAAAGGAGGATCAGTAGTTCTTCATTCTTAATAGGTGCAGCATTGCTTATTTAAGCTGGGATTTTTGTTGTGTGTGGGTTTTTGTTTTGTTGTTGTTGGTTGGTTGGTTGGGTTTTTTTATGGGTTAAACATACTAACTGAAACTTTATTTAACATCTTCTTTTCTTTACTTTTTCACTATTACTTCTTCCTGACCGGGAATCACTTTCTGCTCTGGTATATAAATACACACATACGTTGATCTTCAATTTACATCAGTGACATAAAAATTACTTGGACTACCTTCTTTCATGTGTAAAGGATGCACTCCTTTATAGAAATAGGGTAGAGGGGAAGTTTTTTGTTTTTTTTTTCCCCTAACACCTCTAGAAGGGGGAAGCAGAACTTTGCATAGTAATGCCTATATTCCAACTCACCTTTAATTTAGTCTTGGTCAGTAGAACAAGGTGCTGTTGAACTGGTGCCCAGGGATGCACTGCAGGTGAAACCTGTACAGGGCTGAATTTCATGCACAGTGATAACAGCATTGAGGTGTGAACCTGCAGCAAGGGTAGGGTAGAAGGCAGAGTGGGCGTCACCTGGGTACCACAGGGTAAATATGTGCATGTATATTTGGGACCCTCAGGGCATAAAAGGGGACCAAATTCTTGTGTCTCAACCCTGTCCTGCTGTACAGCAGTCCATGGATTGTCCTTGATGGTTCTCAGACTTTAGGAGTGTTGGAGCAATTCCTTTACTTCAGCATATAGGACACATCAGTGAGGGCAAACAGCTCTCAGGTAGCAGGTTTAAAGTATTTAGTTGACCCTTATGGGAAGCTCTTTCCATGAATATGTCCTAATTTTTTAAATCTATAGAATATCTCTTGCTCAAAATATGTAAAGTGTCTCTAGAGTTATAGTATATGTCACAAGATAAATTATTTCTTCTTAATTAAACTGTGAAGGCATATGCTCATATTTTTGCTTACCTAGTACTGCATACTGACCCATAACCTATATCAAGGAGTTCTTTAAACTTCACACCACCTGAGGTACCTTGAAGCTGTTATTGAAATATTCTAATTTACATCTTGTGCCCATAAGTGCATTCTTGTTTTTAGTGTGATCACTGGTTATCAAACCAGGATTCCAGTCTATTTCATTTTGTTTGTTTGTTTGTTTTGCTTCTATTTCAGCTGTTTAGCTGTCTGTGGGTTACTTCTATACATTTTACTTTAAAAAGGAAGAAAAAGACGGCAGACTTGCTATTTGTAGGAAAAGTGTAAGTATGGAAGGTTAAAAGTGATCCTTTGATCTCTATCCAAGAGGAATAATTCCAGAACAATAATAACATTGTCTTCATTTAAATCCTGGATTAACGTTTTCTGTATTCTGCTAGATTACACATATTAATATACAAGACAAGCCTGGTCATCCTTCATCTAGGAAAATGGACAAATCTGAACAGTGTTAGAAAATATTTTTTGCCAGGATTTTCAGTGTCTGGGGCACCTTTTCATGGTTCTAACAAGCCTGTTCTAACAAAATGAAAGGAGTACAATCAACAGATATAAGAGCTGCAAGTAAAGGCAGGAAAAAGGTTCTTGAACTAAAGAACCGT
>VWZD01002448.1:205783-222126 GCA_013396695.1 Sakesphorus luctuosus | reverse complement strand
CTCCTTTATAGAAATAGGGTAGAGGGGAAGTTTTTTGTTTTTTTTTTCCCCTAACACCTCTAGAAGGGGGAAGCAGAACTTTGCATAGTAATGCCTATATTCCAACTCACCTTTAATTTAGTCTTGGTCAGTAGAACAAGGTGCTGTTGAACTGGTGCCCAGGGATGCACTGCAGGTGAAACCTGTACAGGGCTGAATTTCATGCACAGTGATAACAGCATTGAGGTGTGAACCTGCAGCAAGGGTAGGGTAGAAGGCAGAGTGGGCGTCACCTGGGTACCACAGGGTAAATATGTGCATGTATATTTGGGACCCTCAGGGCATAAAAGGGGACCAAATTCTTGTGTCTCAACCCTGTCCTGCTGTACAGCAGTCCATGGATTGTCCTTGATGGTTCTCAGACTTTAGGAGTGTTGGAGCAATTCCTTTACTTCAGCATATAGGACACATCAGTGAGGGCAAACAGCTCTCAGGTAGCAGGTTTAAAGTATTTAGTTGACCCTTATGGGAAGCTCTTTCCATGAATATGTCCTAATTTTTTAAATCTATAGAATATCTCTTGCTCAAAATATGTAAAGTGTCTCTAGAGTTATAGTATATGTCACAAGATAAATTATTTCTTCTTAATTAAACTGTGAAGGCATATGCTCATATTTTTGCTTACCTAGTACTGCATACTGACCCATAACCTATATCAAGGAGTTCTTTAAACTTCACACCACCTGAGGTACCTTGAAGCTGTTATTGAAATATTCTAATTTACATCTTGTGCCCATAAGTGCATTCTTGTTTTTAGTGTGATCACTGGTTATCAAACCAGGATTCCAGTCTATTTCATTTTGTTTGTTTGTTTGTTTTGCTTCTATTTCAGCTGTTTAGCTGTCTGTGGGTTACTTCTATACATTTTACTTTAAAAAGGAAGAAAAAGACGGCAGACTTGCTATTTGTAGGAAAAGTGTAAGTATGGAAGGTTAAAAGTGATCCTTTGATCTCTATCCAAGAGGAATAATTCCAGAACAATAATAACATTGTCTTCATTTAAATCCTGGATTAACGTTTTCTGTATTCTGCTAGATTACACATATTAATATACAAGACAAGCCTGGTCATCCTTCATCTAGGAAAATGGACAAATCTGAACAGTGTTAGAAAATATTTTTTGCCAGGATTTTCAGTGTCTGGGGCACCTTTTCATGGTTCTAACAAGCCTGTTCTAACAAAATGAAAGGAGTACAATCAACAGATATAAGAGCTGCAAGTAAAGGCAGGAAAAAGGTTCTTGAACTAAAGAACCGTATCTGCAATTAGATAGGAAACTAAACTAGAAATTAGCTTTCAAACAACCCAAAGGACATTATATAAATCAGCCTTTCTCTTAAAGAATATACAAGCAAGAAGTCTTAACTGAATTTGTTTTATTTTATTACTCCAATGAATGCATGAATGCCATATTCATGCAAAAGATTCAACTCTGATGAGAAGGATTTTCCTTCTAGTCAAATATTAGTTCACTTCCAGTGTATTTCCAGGACTGTAATTTTTAGAAATCTATTTTTTTTTCTTTTTTAGCCATAATTCTATAGGTGCGAAGCCTTGTGGAGATATATGTTGCTCTGTAGAGAAGATTCTTTAGGAAAAGTAAGAAAGCAATGTATGTTTCCTGAAAATTCTGCATATCTGATAGGGAAATATAGTGCAATCTTTTAATTCTAATAGATGTGTTAGCCTTTTACACAGTGCTGTTCTTAAACGTTCTTATCAATAATTGGTGTTTTTGAATAAATTCATTGTGACCTATTCTGTTCTTTATAGTAGGTGTAGAAGGAGATTACTTGTAACTTGCGTCTCATGAGACTTGTCTAACTGCTTGCAGACTGTAATTTGCTATGTATTGTATTTGCTGTGTTTTCAAAGAGACGGGGAAAAAATAAAAGAAAAGATGGGAATGAAAAACAAATGAACACCTGTGTCAGCCAGTTACTTTGATTTGTTATCAGAGTTGTCATGGAGGCCAAATCCTATGATAATCTAATGGTCAAGACCAATATATAGAAAACCTATGGATGCAGTTCCATGACAGCATACTGTGATAATGAGCATAATAGTTCTGGTTAATATTTTATATCAAGAGACTGTGATTGTCTCTTGCCCAGTATTTTTGATACTGTAAGCCCCTATTGCGAGATGGAGGAGGGAGTAGGAGAGTGCTTCATTCATATTCATGGTGGGAATTCACAGAGACTTTGTTTGTAATCCTTTCCAAATGGTTATGCTTTTATTAAAAAGAAGATGACATTCTAGAGGATCTGGAGATCAAAATAATCTGATTTATCAACTGCAGGAGCCAGCAGTATGTTTTATTATACATCTTTTCTTCAGCTAAATGATTTGAGTCAGGTAGGTCATCCTCATTTTTCACGTTTTGGTGATAGTGTATGCATATCTCAATGAAATTTGAGGGAAAGAATTTCATTAAGTCATCAAAAAAATTGAATTATCATATTGATGTAGGTATCATGCCAGTTTGCCCCTTTGAACTAACACAGCTCAGTTTCACACTCTGACACTGTTTTACATTGAGCTAATTTCAGTATTTAGTACACTTAATAGAAGCCAACAACAAAATCCTGACAAGACTTGTAAGGTTTAAATTCATAGAAGAACCTTCTAGAGAAGGTTTCAAGTTCAGCTCATCCATGCCTGATAGATTTGGGTTGTAGAAATAACTTGGAACGTTCTTCTGCCTTTACTAATTCCAGTCATGTTGGTTGTTCTTACTGATCATCTTAACCAGATTCAGTGTAACTTCTATTCATATAGATTTTAGCTTCTATTATTTCTCATAACTCTGAGCCCCATGATTGCCTCCAAGACCTGACCTTTTCTAACAAAAACCTTTGTGTAGGCATAGTATATTCCTAAAAATGCAGTATTAATTTGCTCAAGTGAGGAACTCTAAATTTTGTATAGTTCCAGATTTAACATGATAAAAATTTCCAACAGTCCTGTAGTTAATTTGGAATACTCTTTGTGGAAAAAAAAAAAAAAGAAATAAATTGGGTTCCACATTATGTATTATTTAATATTAAGGTGGCTGAGAAAAGCCTGATAACACTTCAGAATTTTCTCTCAAGGCAGGGTTTTACAAAGGTTTACGTTAGCGTCATCTCACAACAAACTGCCTTAGAACTATCCTTCTGTTTAATGTAGCCTAAGGATTATAAAACTCCCAGATGTCTACGCCTTGATTACTAGGAAGCAATTAGTAATAGAATCTAAATTTATATTCCTCATGTTGAAGAAATAAAAACCCTGTGAGAGTATTTTATGTGGGCTGCATTTCAGAAGAAAGAACATTTTGAGCAACAAAAGCCTCTACTGCAAAAAAAAAAAAAAGTTAGGAAGGTTCTCTTTTCATTGGTAAAAGCACTTAGAAACAAGTATGTTTTGATAACTTAAATAATAGAATTTAAAATGAAAATATTTTGAACTTTTAACTGTACAAAAATGTAAAATGAAACATGTAAGATAACGTAGTCAATTTGTCTTTAGGAATTATTGCCATTTCATTGCCAGCTTACATAAATACAAAGGTTAAGTTGTGAGGACCAGAGCTGCTTATGCAAAATCCGGGTTGGTAAAATGAATTAATTTTATTATTTCAGAAATTAACTTTAACGTTTTTTGTTTGCAATTTAATATACTACCATTATCAGGAAAACTAAAGAAACAATACCTTTGGCACTACTGACAATAAAATTTCTATCAAGAATGTAGAAAAAATATGAATTAATATATACTATAAGTATGCTATGGAAATCAACTATTTAATGGAGAGTTTTATGATCTTTTTTAGGTAAGATGCAGTTTGATCTATTGAACTGCATAAATAGGATTTAAACTTAACCCAGCTTATTAAAGAGTTACTGTTTCCTTAACCCCTTATAAACTCTGAATGAATTACTTGAAAGTCTTCTCTATTTAGTGACACTCTCAGACAAGCTGCTGTACAAGGTGCTATAATTTGTGCAATGTATTCCACTGGTTTTAAGCAGTCTTGGATTAGATACAGTGTCTTCAGTGCAACTCACAGAAAAATTTTATGTGAGAAATAATATTCCAAAACCCATTTCTGAAAACAAAGATAATCAAATTAGGAAAAAAAAAAATTAGAATCTCTAAAAGGGAGGGGAAGAGGATAAGAACTAGTTTAATCATTCATATTTAGTCTTTCTTAAGAGTTTATTTAGAAAAGAAAATTAAAAATATTTTTCTTTACTATCATTATTACTAAAATGGAAAAGAATACCTTATCCTGATGAGAAAGAAACCTGCAAGAAAGGACTGATGTTCAGCTCATTTTCCTACTGTAAGACTTCAGCTTATGTCCAAGAAAATGTCTTGTTAGTGCATATTTGCCCCTCTAAACCCCCTCTTGAATAACTAAATTTATACCTTTAAACTTTTTACCTAATTTAAAACATTTTACCATCATTACAATGGCAGCGCTTTATAATTAGTAGACATTTACAGTATGGTTTTGTGTTGCTGTGTATTTGTGCTTTTACAAGATATCTTTTGCATAAATAATGTGTTCCCTGGATCTTTAGGATCCATCACCTAATTATTTCATTTCCTATTTTGTGTTTGCTATTATCCATCCATTTGGTTTGTTGAGGTCTTCTTTCTGGTAGTTTGAGGATAATAATTCAAGCTTCACTATTTGTTTGTCCACGTAGGTCTGTAGACAGATTATGCATCCTGAAGCTGTGGCCTTTTTTTTGTAATGTAGCTTTTTTTTTTCCTTTCAGTGGTAGTGATGATAAATACTTAGTGACTTACTGGCTTTTTGATTTTCTCCAACTTTTTATCGACTGTGTGACATTTTACTAGCTTTTTTTTTTAAGATGATTACTCCATCTCAAGGTCATATACTTTGAACTGAATAAAAAGCAGTCAGTTATGTTTGGACTGTAGTCAGAGTTGAGATGATACTCTAGACAAACTTAAGGTAGCACTGCTTTAAGTAGCTCAGGTAACCTTATTTCTTCCTACAGAATAATGAAAGCTTGTGTCACTGCAGTTCCATAGTTTTACCACTTCTTTCTGTGGTGTCACAGAGGAGTTAAGGTGTAATATGTAAGCCCAAGGAGAGGCTCAAGGAGCACCATTCCCATGAAGTCTAACAGAAATTCACTCCAAGCTGAGTGATGCTTGTAGCTTAGGGGTGCAGGACTGAGGGGAGAAGCACCATCTTTTCTTCTATCATCAGTCCTTGCTGATGTCTCAAGATGCAATGGCACTTCCTCATAGCCATGAAACAAGAATGCATGCTCAGGATTGTTTCCCAGTATCGAAGAGAAGGATTAAAGCATATTTCTCAAAAGAGCATCAAAAATACAGCCTGGAGAATGTTGGGAACTGGAAAATCTTTTAAATTCCTTTAAAGCTTAATCTAGCTGAATAACACCTACGTGTAATTAGTCACACTTCCAGCTACATTATAACACATCCACTTCAGTTTTGTTTTTTCTGAGTGATGGGTTACTTAATAGTGGATGATCATTACCCCTGGCTCTTTCAGCTGGTCTTGCGCAGAATACGCAAATCTTACTTTGTGCCTTTCTTTTCTTGTGTGAGGTCATAAAAGGTTGACCCAAGAGACTAAGCTTAAGGCAGGGAGGAGCAAGTCTACAGTCTTGGACTTCAGAAGAGTAGACTTTGTCCTCTTAAATGTTATGCTCAGAAGATTTTCATGGGGAGGGAAGAGGGACCCAAGAAAGCTGGCCAGTATTCAAGGACCACCTCCTCCAAGCTGAAGAGGTTTCTATTACAAAGACTGAGAAGTCAGGCAAAAATGCCAGGAGGCCTCTGTGGACAAAAAAGTTGCTTCTGGCCAAACTCAGAGACAAAAAGGAACAATACAGCGAGTGGAAGTAAGAATAGGTACTGTGGAAGAATACAGAAATCTTGTCCGAGCATCCAGAGGTGAAGTTACGA
Organism: Sakesphorus luctuosus; assembly: GCA_013396695.1. Taxonomy (NCBI): domain Eukaryota; kingdom Metazoa; phylum Chordata; class Aves; order Passeriformes; family Thamnophilidae; genus Sakesphorus; species Sakesphorus luctuosus. The sequence continues at coordinate 216,126 of VWZD01002448.1, read as the reverse complement.
AGGTTAAAGCCCAAGTGGAAATAAAACTGGTTAAGGACATCAACTACAATAAGAAAGGCTTCTACAAGTAGATAAGTGATAAAAAGACCAGGGGGAATGTGGGTCCATTGCTTAACAAGTAAAGGGATCTGATTACACAGGACACGGAGAAGACGGAAGTACTAAATGCCTTTTTTTGTCCACCACTATATCATAAAATTGAGCAAAGTGGGCTATGCACACCTGAAATGAGATCTTGAAAACTTAGTTATATCAGCATTCTGTTCATATTAAAACTTTGCCAAAAGAGAATGAGCTAGACAAGATGTTTCATTTAATAACCTGGAATACATAGAGATTTACAAGTGTACTTCTCTAGGATCATAAAATGTTCCTGAAGTATAAAAGTATTCTTTATGTTTAAGGTACTGTTACATGTTTTTTTGAAAGCTGGAGATGAAATGTTAAAGACAAACCGGCAAAGACTGAATATTCCTTCATGTTTCTTTCTTGCATATTTATTGAAAATTAAGGGAGTCAAAATTAGAGGAAACTAATTCTACATGCACTCAAACTTATAGCATTCAGTGAAAGGCAGGTTACATTAAAGAGGATATGTAGGATATGCTTAGATATCAATGCAACTAACATGCAAATCCATATGACAAGAAAACACTCTGCTGGAAGTGACAAAATTACTTGGAAGGTTTATAATTGTTGCAAAGTGCTTATATGGTATTTAGCATGAGTGTATTTTTCATTGCCTTCTATTAGTTCTGTTTTTCTGTCATCACAACCTACTTTCTTTCACCTCTTTTAAATATACAGAATACATTTGTCTGTTCCAGAAAAGCACTGTAATTTGGCTAGGTTGGTTTTTTTTTTTAATTTTTGTTTTTGATGATGTAACACATTGCAGAAATCTGCCAGACTGTTACAGTTAATAGGAATTCATCAAGAGTTTTATCTATCAGTTCTGTGATTTTTTTTTGTTAAATATTGAAAAAAAATTGATCTGATAAAAAAAATACTACCAGTAAAAGAGATAATGTTATCTTCTTTTTGTATTAATGGAAACATACTTGATAGAACATTGTGTTCAGAAATATGGTGTTTCCTTAAAACATCCCCCCCCAAAATTTTGTTTATCATGTGTCTCGTAGACTATTCTGTATAAAAGAATTCATCATAGGATGTTCTCTCTAGCTTTACCATCAGTTTTCTTATTTCATTGTGTACTACCAATGATCTGATTATTACATAATGCTTTTAGTTTATAAAGTGAAAAGAAAGCTTTATGCATTCATAATCCACAAGAAACAGAAATTCATAGATTTGCTTATCCTCATGGGAAACAGAGTAAAAGGTCTTTCACAAGTCACTTTGGTTAACAAATATTTTCTTCTACTATTTTCAGGCTGAATGCAGATTAATCTGTTATTTATCAATACTGAAAGTATCACACAAAATTGTTGGAACAGTTGTCATAGTGAATATTGACAAGCTGAAATAGTGCAATGATGGAAAAGATAACTTCAAAGGGAGATATTTTCCTCCTAAAAACTATGGGCAGTTCATTCCTACTGGTAGTTTGTGCCTTACCAGAATATTTTTAACTGGACCTTTTGTTGTTGTTGGTTTTGCTGTTGTTGTTTTTCTCTCCTGCAAGGAGACCTGCCTTTTACAATTGGTCTCTGAAATTTCCTAATTCTGTGAAATATTTTCCTTAGCAAAAGTAGTATTAAAAATAGTGTAAAATTATCATCAAATTAGATTTCTGAACCAAACGTAATTGGAAGTGAAATTGATGTGTCAACTTTAAGACCATTAAGGTATAAAAATACGATCTTTGCCAATCTTCAACACTTTGGGGTTGATGCATGTAATATTTCTACTCTTTTCCAGATTTTACTGAAATATTTCAGCTGAAAAAGCTCAGCTATATTTTGCTATGAGGGCAAGCCAAAACATCATCTTTGTCACAGCAAAAGTATTTGAGGATGTTGAATATTTTGATATAAACTTTATTATGTTCTCAAAACCTCAGGAAATAGAAGATTTTATACCTTATGAAAGTTACATTCTCTAAGGGATTATGGATCAGTTTGGTTCCTAATATTGAAGTTAGGATTATGCTGATAATAGAAAACCAAAAACCAAACAATGAGTAGACTAGGAACAAGAACAGCAAAGTCTGAATAACAGAAGAGAACAAGGTTATTTGTGTAATGTGTATTGAAATTTTGCCTTTCTAAAAAACAAAGGTTGGTGGTGACATGGTTAGCAGAATTAAGCATGTTGGGTGACAAATTTCAAGTGTTCTCTTGGCATGTGGGATTCTGGTCATCTTAGGCAGATTAGACAGAAGAAACTGCATGGAAATGCATGTGGGGCAGCAACAAAAATACAGGGCAAAGTGGAGCTGGCAGAGCACACACCATATGCCAACATTTGTTCCTTTTAAAAAGTAATAACACAACACTTTCCCACTAACTGTGAGTATTCAACTCCTGCTCTTCACAGGACTGCAGTGGAACTCAACAATGCACAAGCACGTCCTCAAGACTTCATTAAAATTTCATTTGGACAGCAGGGCCCCCTATGTCAAAAATGAGGTGGCAGAAAATGGCTAGATAATTGTAGTTAGGGGAGGCAATGTGGTGCAGATACATCTTTAATGAAGAGAACAGAATGCAGTCATGCTCAAAAGGCATTTCCAAATACACAAAAAGCTAACAAGATAAGTGGCAACCACAATATGCTTCAGAACACAAGATGCCAGGTATGTATCTTGATAGATGCTGTTAAATACATCTGTGCGTGCAAAATAAAAACCTTGTGACCGTATTCCTTTATATAGTGTAGTGTTTGCTAACTTTGACCAGGGAAGTGGTGGAGAAGAAAAGGGCAGGGACACAGTTTGAAAACACCTGTTGTTCTACTATATTATATATGCTGTGAAACTGAAATAAGATTGTTGAGTTTGTGGGTTTGGTTTTTTGTTGGTGGTGGGTTTTGGTTTTTGGTTTGTTTATTTTTAAAGAGCACTTGGGCACCTTTTCCCAGCTTTGCTTCACTGAATACATCTAGGGGTCTGTGAGCTGCTTCTGTCACTGATGAAGTATGTGTTGATTTTCAGATAGTAGTTCTTCCTGCCAGATTGTAACACAGTCCAGTTCACTCAGAAAGTCTGCAGAGACATATCTAGAAAGCTCAGAGACAAAAAATACTTTTAGTACCCAGAAGGTATTTCAGTGCTGGTTGATTAGTTTTTTATTCAATGTCCATACTTCTGCTCAGTTACTGTTTTTTCTCTGTATGCTGGGTTTGACTGGGGTGGAGTTGCTTTTCTTCACAGTGGCTAGCATGAGGCTGTGGTTTGGATATGTTCTGAACACAGTGATGATAATGGAGATATTTTTGTTGTTGCTGAGCGGGGCTTCCACAGAGGCAAGGCCTTCCCTGCTTTTTATACTGTCCCACTGGTGAGAAAGTTGGGAGTGCTTGGGAAACTGGGAGAAGTACAGCCAGTCAGGTGAGCCCAAGTGAACGATGGGATGTTCTATATAATATGACATCATGCTTGGTATATGAAGAGAGGGGATGAAATAGAAAGGGGAGGGACATTTAGAGTGATGATTTTTGCCTTCCCAAATAATGTGTTGGAGCCCTGCTCTCGGGGATGGCTGAGGACCTGCCTACTCATGGGAAGTGTTGAATGAATGCCTTGTTTTAATCTGCTTGCATGCACAACTTTTGCTTTTCCTATTAAACTGTCTTTATCTCAACCCACAAGTTTTCCAGCTTTTACTCTGCCAGTTTTCTCCCCTGTCCTGCTAGTGGGGGAGTGAGAAAATGGCTGCATGGTATTTTTTCCTGGCTGGATTTAAACCATGAAAATCCTTTTGACACAATGAAATTTCTAGATCAAAATTTCTGGACACCTAAACTGGTTCAGGTCTGAAATAATCAGAAAAAAACAGTAACAAAGAGCAATATTCCACAGGGGGATAAAATCCCTAGCAATTGTAGGCAATAAGGAAACACTTGAAAACATAGTTTTCAATTGGATGTTTGCTACAAACTAAATTTATTTTGATCACTTCTTCAACTTTTTACTATAATTTAAGCCTATTTTTCTACTGAAATAACTTGAAACAACAATCAAAGTGAGACAAAAGATTTCTTGAAAATAAGGGGTTTGGAAATCAGTTTGAAAGCGAAAAAAAATAAAAGCTTTTAATGTTTTATGCAGCTCTGTAAGTATTCTGTAAGTTAGATCACTAACTAACTAGATCAGCAGGAATGCCCAGCTGGGCCAAGCCTATGTAGCACATTAAAAGCCAGAGCCTGCAGCACTGGCTGCTGTCTCTCCACTACCCTGCCCATGTGCATGGGCTCTGCCCTGCATGCAGCTGGGAAGGCTCTGTGATCTAACCCTCATCTCCAATTCTGTCCTCCCTCCCATCAGGAGGCCTTTGGGACCATGGCACTCTTTCCTCTTGGCCTGTACGCCCAGGTTGTGCAGGAAATCTGAATGTCCAGGAGAGTCGCACAGGCAGCAAGGTATGGCCCGTGTGTTCTCAAGGACTGGGACTTTGAGAAAGGGGCACATCACCAGTAAAATTAGTCATAGTTAATGTGCTGAACTGTAGTTACTTGTGTGCAAGATGTAACCATTTAGAAGGTCAGATAGGTCCATGAGCAGAAGTCAGTCCTAACAAAGCAGGCAGTGATATAAAGGATGTGTAAGAACAACAGTGCTTGCAGGTGAGCATGTTCATGCCAGCCAGTGTTCTGGGGACTGTCTGCTACTAAAAGTTGAAAGTAGGTTTTCCTGGCAGTGTGAGCATTAACAGTTCTGACACAAAAGTCTCTCATTCTCCCTCACAACTTTTAGAATACGAAACATATTACTTAGGCAGCTGAAATGGTCTCCATAGCAGCTTACCCACTGCATTAGGTAGGTAGGGAGCCTAATTTACTTCTCCATTCATGCCATCTCCTTGTTATAAAGACAGGCAATATTTTTGAATCCATAATACTTGTATCTGCAGCATAAAATCACTGATGCTGCTTTAACTGTATCAAGGGGATAGTATTTTTCTATTTAGCAGAGGTGCTGCATAGGTAGATGCTGTAAATTGTAAGAGTTTTCAGAATTATATCAATAAGGAATATAAAGACATGTGAAGTAGGAAATGCGTGGTTTTTTGGTTTTTTTTTTTGTTTTTTTTTAGAAATGTAACTTGAAAATGTTAAATTTAGACCAGGTTCATATTTACTTATTTACTGTCCTCATCATGAGCTATAAGTTTCCTATATAAAGGACCGTTGGAGAACATGATTCTTTAATTTTGTAATTTGATTTATACAAATTTCAAAAGAACAGTGTGATACCCTCAATTCAGAGAAGGTAAAGCAAGTAATACCCAATCCCAACCATTAATAATTCTTTCAAGTAAATTATAAGTTACATATAGAATGTTTTGCAAACTAATTTTTTTTGTATTTATGTGATTTCATCTTTTAAATATTTTACAAGTTTGCAGTAAAAAGAGAAGGCAAAAGATGATGGAAAACAGAAAAGGGAAAAGAGGAGAATGTTACTCAATAGCACTTTGTACTTTCAGACAATGATATTTGAAAAAGATTGTTTATAATTTCTTCTTTACATCAGAAAAATTTAAAGCAGACACATTGATTAGGTACCAAAAATATTTACACTAGAGTTATATACATTATTTCTTAGTGTAACAGATACCACCTGTTTACTAGAATTTAGAGTAGATGATTAGAAAATACAGTATTGTTAAGAATAATCTTTTTGAAGAAAAATAATGACCTAATGCTGCCTACAATACCATAATATTTTTTAAATAATGTTCTTAAAAGAGAAAAAAATAATAGGTAATTGATAAAGAGAGAGGTAAAACCTCTTTTTTCTAGTTGAATAAAGTAAGTTTGGTTTCTTAATTTTAAAGGAGGATACTATTTGATAAGTATCCCTGCAACTTGGGCTGAAAGTACTGAGATCTGCTAATCTATACTCAATTTTGTGCAGCAAATATCCAAAAAAAAAAAAAAAATGGAGTGTGGATTTGGAGTGTGGATTACCTTTTATGAAGGAGAAAAACAATGGGCTTGATTTTCAGGAAAGCAAGTTTAGCTGAATTTAAGCTATGCAGGCTGAAGTGCAGCGTTCAATTTATGACCTATTTTTAGGAACACTATATCACTTTCTGTAACAGTGACAGATATGCGCACACATATATATATAGTTTTACAGGAAGGAAACAAATACTCTAATTTTTCTTTGCATGGTAGCAGTTTAAGGAACAAAACATAATAATATCTTCCTTTCATCTCTGTTTGAAAGTTGCTGGGGTTTAGCAGGAGAAGGCACCTCCCAGGCTGTAGACAGTGGCTTAGCAGGAGGAGTGCACTACATATCACAGCAAAGGAACTGTTGTCATATATATTGTCAAAGTGTATCATTCTTGAAACTGTCTGCTTGATGTGTTGTGCAAATACCTTGATGATAGTGAGGAGTGGATTGCAGCAGGTAGAATTCATTCCTCAGACTGCTGCATGAGAATATTAATGTCCAGAGTGTCATGGAAGAGGAAGACTAGATCGTTCATTGATTAACCCATCATGAGACTGTTTGAACTGATGTGTCTTATATCTTCTTCACTCTCTGCAATCCTCTCAGCAACTGAATTTTAAAATGTTAAACTGATTTTAAAGTGTTAGAAAAGGACATGGTTACGAACTAAGGCAATCCTGGCTGTTTGTACAGACTGGGCAATGAGATGCTGGAGAGCAATGCTGTGGAAAGGACCTGAGGCTCCTGGTCAGTGACAAGTTGAATGAGTCAGCAGTGCCCTGGTAGCCAGGAGGGCCAACCGTGTCCTGGGGGGCATCAGGCACAGCATCACTGGCTGGGTGAGGGAAAGGATTGTCCTGCTCTGCTCTGTGCTGGGGTGGTCTCTCCTGGAATATTGTGTGCAGTTTTCATCACAACAATACAAGAAAAACATTATGCTATTAGAGTGTCCAAAAGAGGCAACAAAGATGGTGAAGGGCCCTGGGGGAAGCCATATGGGGAGCAACTGAGGGCATGTTTTCTGTTCCGGCTGGAGAAGAGGAGACTGAGGGGAGACCTCACTGCAGTTACAACTTCCTCGTGAGGGGAAGAGGAGGGGCAGGCACTGATCTCTCCTCTGTGATGACCAGTGACAGAACCTGAGGGAATGGCCTGAAGTTGTGTCAGGGGAAGTTTAGGTTGGATATTAGAAAAAGGTTCTTCACCCAGAGGGTGGCTGGGCACTGGAACAGGCTCCCCAGGGCAGTGGTCACAACAACAAGCCTGACAGAGTTCAAGAAGTATTTGGACAATGCTCTCTGGCACATGGTATGACTCAGGGATGGTCCCGTACAGGGCCAGGAGCTGGACTTTTTACTTGTGGGTCCCTTGTAACTCAGCATATTCTGTGACTCTGTGGTATTCTGTGAAATAATTGTAGGAATGTACAATTGCTCCATGCAAGAAGGAAAAGAAAAAAAAAAAAAAAGGAAAGCTTATTTAATGCAGTCATGAGCTATAGAGTTTGTTTTTACTCAAACTGCAATTGGAGACAACTCAAAATATCTGAGTCATTGTTAAAATTATTTTGCTAATCAATTTGCTCAGTAGCTTACCATCTAATTAAAACAGGACCAGTTTTCATCCAGCCTGGTGGGGGTGAGGAAAGGAGAAAAAAATATCCAAAATCAATATACATCTAATTTTTACACTTAGAAAAGAGGCCTAATTATTTTATGAAAGCAAGAAAGTGAAGGTAAAAAGAAGTCCCAAAGAAATGGTAGCAATGCTAAAGTTCAGGTGTTTAGTTTTTGCCTCTCAGTCTTTGCAGCCAGGTATTTATTCCTAACAAACATGTTCATAATATTTCTCCTTTGAAATGAAGCAAAAATCACAATAAGAACTATTTATTTCTGCTCACTGTATTATCTATGCTCCAATAGAACTGCTTTATAGCAGTGTGTTGGAACAGAATACCAAAACTGAAAGAATGTATGTTCATTTGTCTAAAAGACTTTATTGCTGATTTTTTTCAATGTTTTTAAAGGTACCAAAATAAATTAGATGAGAATGCTTCTGATCAACTGAGTTATACCAGCACAACTGGTCCTGTAGCATGATGAGAGTTAAGGAATGCTAAACATGTGTTTCACTTAATCTTTTCCAAGTCATTTAATCTTAAACTCCTCAGGTCTGAAGGTTATGCAGATGGCAAGGACAAGGTTATGCAGATCAACAGAGTAAGCCTTTGTCTCCAAGAAACCTAGATGCTGCCTGAAATAGCAATTCTCTTTGACCTTGCTGCTGTAAGATGACAATAAATGATTTTTGATACAGAATTGCTGGGTTCAGAGCAAAATGAGGTTTTTCTGGCTAATGGGTGCTTGCTGTCTGTGTGAGTACAAATACATACATAAAGCTCTCTAACAGCCCAAGTCAAATATTGATTACTTCTTAACCTGACTAACAAGGGAAACTTTTCTAGAGTTTCTGAAATCTTAACAGTAGAAATTGATATGGTTTCATATCTTCGGGTAAATGTCATCTATTGCAGCTAAACACCTTTGAACTGATGATGACTACTATGTTATCTTGTTGGTGTGTAAAATTAAGATTCTAACCAGAGTGCCATAGCTAAAGAAGTGCTGGTCCTTACCTGGTCATGGCTATGCCACAGTGACCAAATCTCTCTGAAATTTTTAGGGATTGGATTCTTTTAATGTGTCAGTTTCTTTCCCTGTAAAATGTTGTTCATGATAATGCTTCCTTGAGTCAAAACAGAAACATTATGAAGCAAAAATGATCTTCTAAGAAGTGCCTTGAGATGTCCAGGTGGTATATTGTAGAATTATATGTCGAAATAATATATAAAGTCAAAATTAAGTTTATTGCTACCATCCATCTATGTCATCAAAGTTTTATTGCACCTAGCAATGTAACAACTTGTGCTTTACTAGAAGAGGATTCAGTTTAGCAACTGGAAATATACAGATTTCACAACCTGCACAACAGTGTGCACAACCTGTAGAAAATCTACAGGTATAATCAAATTATTGTTCCTTAGATCCAACTCAGAGCCATAGTTAGGACTTCTTGAGGAACTGCAACAACAACTACACCCTGCAGCTTTTAAGAGAGTATTGTTGGAAATAAATATGTGGGGATTTGGGGATTTTTTATGTAAGAAGAAAAATATGGATATGGAGGTAGAACAATAGCATGGATAGATTGCATTTTGTACAGATTTATATTTCAGATATGTAGCTTACTCTAAAATTATTGCTGATACTGGTGAAACAGAATAGATAGGACAAACACAACAGTGGGAAATGATATATTTTTCCAGAGTGAGCAAGACTGTAAGTGCTGTGATAGATGTTGCCCTGTGACCATACTAGACAGACTTTTATAGTCTGCTTTTAAAGATCAACATGTTTTGATTATATTAGTTGAAAGAGAAGAACTATATCCCAAATCAAATAAAACTCCACCGAGTAAGTTCTGCTTGCTTTCTTTAGTTTTTGTTTTGGTTTTTTTCTTTTTTTTTTTTTTTCTTTTTTGTTCATGTGTCAGCTGCAAAACCTGTCTTTCATTTTAAAAAGGCAACGTGAGTCTGATCTACCTCTATAGGTAATACTTATGGCAATGTTAGAATAGAAAAAAGAATAAGGTAAATGTGATCAATTATTACCTTTTATTATCCTTATTGCCTTTTCTTTGTTCATTTTCTTAGGTTGGTATAGCTCACTTGAAGTGAATAAATTATAAAGGAACAGAGACTTAAGTTTCTCCACTTTTGGTGCATTACTATAAGTGAGCTCCACATCACCTGAGCTCTGTTAACAGAAAGGAAGTGGCATGTAAAATGAAGCCCAGGCATTTGTAGAGCCCTTGTTTACAGAAGAATTATAAGTAAAGTCTCTTCTCCATTTGCTCTCTCACCTTCTTTATGTATGTCTTATACAAGTCTCACGGCAGTGCTCTTATATTCCTTAAAGATGTTGAGGAGAAACAGTATCACTGTACAGTAATTCAGGTATTGATAAGTATCAGATTGTATTTTCCATTTTTATTAGGTAGATGTTCTTCCATTGGATTTTACTCTTTCAGAAAACTTTAATTATCACAGATTTATCAAGACTACTAAATAAGCATTTAAATGCACTCCCTTCTAAATTATTTTTATGATACAACTTCTGTCTTACAGTGTATATAGCTTAAAAAAAAAAAAAAAAAAAAAAAAAAAAAAAAAATTTAGCAAAACTAACCGCAAGGA
>VWZD01002448.1:185554-204535 GCA_013396695.1 Sakesphorus luctuosus | reverse complement strand
TTAGGGCCTATTATATATAGAAATGGAAACGCTCTATTCAGCTTGGGTTGAGTTGCTCATAATTCTTTTAAGACGCTAATTAAATGTCTGATATCCAGTAAGTAATAGAGCCTGCTGCCTCTGACAAATGGAGTTTTGGCCAAAATCTATCAGGTTCTTTAAAAATGTCTGAAGAACAGGAATGCACAATACGTTGTATAGAAACCTTTTCAGGGAGGGAAAAAATAAAAAAAAAAAGGAAAAAAAAGAAAAAAGAAAACATTCTTTGATAAACTTATGAAAGGAAAGATCTATTGCAGGATGAAAGTCTGACCTCCTGAATTCTACTTCGCAGGATGTGGGGAAGGCAAATTTCCTTTCTATGAACACTAATTCTGTTTTAAACAATATATTTAAGTGGAAGATCTATGACCCTTACAAAACCTCAGAAAGATTCCCTTTTAAAAAATAAAGTAGTTTCTAAGGAAGAGTTTGATTTGTCCTCTTCATCAGAAATCTCAGGATCAAATTATGGCAGCCCATTGTGCAGAAATCCCTTCATGTGCATGATAGAATTGCAGCTAATTGCATTCCAGTGGTGCGATTAACAATTTGGAAGGAAAAGTGTCAGGCACTTGGTCTCAAAATGTGAGCTGGAGTTCACAATCCAGAGAAAGTCTTGTATATTTAGACATGCATTTTATATTGTTTCAGCCTCCAGTTAATTAACACTGCTAGTAGAGCCTTTCTTACTACCTATTATATGTGATACTTTTGAGAAGGCAAACTAGATGCTTTCTGCCTCAAGCTCTGTTAGACTTTGCAGGATAAAACAGGGCCTATTGTAGGGAAAGCCTCTCAACCTATTTAATTTTGCACCATCTACTAGAGCTGCATTAGAAGTGAAAAGTGTTCCCAAGTCTTTTGAAAAGAGAGTGCTTCAACCTTGTATTCATTCCAGCCATTATTTTCTTGTCCTGAGCTTCTTGGCTGGAAGGTATTATATGAGATTTTAGGACTCTTCAGAGAAGTACAAAAATCCATAACTTTAACCTAAAGCAATAATTTGTGATGCTGAAAGCATTTATTTTTTCTGTTTCCATACTATTTACCAGAGTTGATGAGAATGGTGGCTCAGGATCAAGCAAATGCCTGTCCCACCAACAGTGTTACTCAAACAACAAGAACCAAGATAGAAGAAATGAAAGGCTTCAACTGATGTACAGACTCATCTAACTCATAGAAATAACAGCTTTGGGCTGCCACTTTCCCTGCTTGTTCTTCATCATGATGCATTTTTGTGTGGTGTTCTGAAGCTCTTCCAGTTTACACTCATGTCACTTCTGTGCAACACAAAGAAGCAAAACATCTTTCTCATATTTAAAGCATGATTCCTTTCATGATCTAAAGAAATGGAAATTTGAAGAGTCCAAAAACATGCTCTAAACCTGACTAAGGTATCCCTTGCATTTTAGTTCATGAACAAAGGCAAAACAGAGGGTCTAGGAGTAGCTGAGTAGGTGAATCAGGTAACGATGAGTATGGTGGCAATGTGCAGCATCAATAAAAAAGTAAATAAATTTTGTTTAATTTTTAAAGATGATTTGATTGAAGATTCCACAATTCCAAGCTACCTGCCTGTGGGTGTAAAAAATAACGAGATTAAAAACTAGAAACACAAAGTGGAATTGTGTGTAGGAGCACATTGAGCATCATGTATAGTTCAATGATTCAATGGACCTGATTCAGAATTATTTAAGGCATTCTCAGGCAGTACCAGTGAAATAAACCCCCCAGATTTACAGGACTATTCCTGAAGGGAGTCAGTATGTAATGAATGAAATTCACATTTCTAAAAGCAACTATTTTTTTATGTAACATACCTGTTGCAGTTAAATCGTGCTCCGAATATGTCATGACCATTTAAGTCATTCATGTTTGAGTTTTCTTTTTTCTGTTCAAAGAACTGATCAGGAAATGTTTGCATTTTACTATGAGAGTGGTGCAGATCAGAAAGGGTCAGGTATACCTTGGGTTTTCTACCTGACAAAGCATGCAGACAAACTTTCATCTCAAATTTCAATTACAGCTCAGTCCCTTCTCTCCCCTCTCCACCTCCTCTAATGAGAAAAGAAGGAATCAATGCACATTAATGCTTCCCCAGATCTAGGAATTTATTTCAGTATGCAGCTTGCTTACACTGGCTTGGTCATTGGAGGAATGAAATCATTGTTCCTTCAAGACTACTTTGGCATCTGTGTAGGGAGTTAGAGCCTCGTAGAGTTTAACTAAAACAGGAACAGATCTCTCTCTCTCTCTCTCTCTAATTGCCTCAGGAAAAAAGAACTTGTTGGGTAATTCATTGTGGATCTCGCTATTATAACGTCTCTGGAATTTCCTGCATAATATAATAATCTGAGATCTTTCAGATAGAAGTCCAACAGTTTTTGCTCTCATTTATGCTAATTTTACATCTATGTGACCTCTTTGAAGCTAGATGCACCCTATCTAGATGGAAAAGAATTGAGAATCCAGGTTATTAGTCCTCCATGCCCCATTCTAAAGATGCAAGTATTTCTGTGCAAGAAGTGCTGCTACCCTATTGACTCTGTCTTCAAAAAATGTCTCCAAACAACATCTGTTGAATGAGAAAGAAGTCTTGCCTAATTACTTTTTTATATGCAAAAACTTGAAGTTTAATTGGCACTATTTAAGTGTTAATGTTATTAATAATAAGCTTGGGGGGGGGTCCCCCTAGGGAAATAAGGAAGTGAAATGAAAAATAAAATGTTAATAGAACATTACTAATACTAAGAGAAAATCATGAACCCAGATCATCAATTGGTTTCCCAAAAAGATAAATATTTTCTGATCTGTTTTCTGTACAAAGCTTGTTGTTAGTGTATCCAGAATTGTAAAACACATAGTAGAAAATATGTGAAAAGCTTAGTGGAGTTGGGACTGATGTTGGGCGGATTTTGGGTTTCTTCCCACTTGCTGGCCTTTGATGTGGCATAAACATCCTAATGCTGTTATTGCACAAACATGTTTTTTCTGCATTAAATGATTGGCAGCAGTTTGAGTCCTTATAGTCACATCTTGAGTGTACTTTTCTAAGCTGAAGCAACTTCATTCTCACTTAAGTACATTCTCATCTACAGAAATACTGCTTAAACAGTCTACTCAAACCAGGCAGAAAAATCACTAAAAATGATAACACTGACTTCTTGAAGGTTTTCCTCAGAGTCTTGAGCTGATGTGATTTTGCACTTCAACATCCACTATTGTACTCCCTTACTTCAGAATGTCAGCACAGTGTACACCAATTAGAAGGAAGACATACAGATTTCTGAAGTGGTTTTATGTCTAAAAAGCAAAATTAACTGCCAGGCCCCAATCCCTTAGCTGGCAGAACAACCCTAGGATACCACTCAGGGTATTCTTACTTATGGCAAGACAGGAGTGTGTCCTCATCAGGTATTATAGTTGCATTGTCAACTTGGCCACATCTGAAAGTCAGATCTGCTGACTTTTTGGGGGGCACAATAAACTACCAAATGAAGCTATTTCTGTGCCTGGATCCTGCCTTTCCCACCACTACACACACTTTGCTTTTGCAGTTTCCAGCTGTGAAGTGGCTTTCTCTTACGTCCCCCTTGTGCCTCATCTGGCTTCCATCCAGACTCTTTGTCTGCTTGTTTCTCGACTTCATTCCTTGCAGCCATCAAAAGTGGCTGCTTGCATGGCAGGCTGCCAAGGTATTTGTAGTAGGACTCTGGTATGCTTGCTCCCACTTACTGATGCTCTCAACAAGGTTTTTGTAGCACAATCCTCTTTTTGCCATGGCTCTCTCTGATAGAAATACACATAATTTTGCATTTCCTTAGCTGTAACTTACAAACAAGTCAATAATCACCCTTCCATTGCTTGCAGTCAATCTATTAGCGAGCAAATGGAAAATGGAAATGTGACCTTTACCTTCCTTTCTAAAATGCTGTGGACTTGAGCTTTGTTTGTCACATAGTGTATGATAGGCTATATGTTTAAAGTCAAATATAATGGCCCAAAAATTCTTTCTGAGCATTGTACTTAAACATTTATAAATTATATGGTGAGTAGTTTTATTTTGAATCTCTGCCTTTTATCTGCTTTTATCTGCCAGTAGAAAACTCTTACTTTTCAGATCATTAAAAATAATAATAAATAAAAGAACCTTGAACAATTTTATATGCAGTTAATGTTTCAAAATCAGCCTGAAAGAGAAATATCCGATTCTGCCTAGTTTTTTCTCCATAGAACACTAATGTCTCAAGACTGGAAGGGATCCCACTGTGTGAAGTCAATGAATTTGCTGGTGCATTATGGTAGGAAAATGACAGTTTCAAGTAATCTGAACTGAATGTATCTGTGGAAAACAGTTGCTTTCCACAAATGTCTGGATTTTAAAGTTTTGATTAGGTTTGGTTTTTGTTTGTGTTTTTTTGTGGGGATTTTTTTTTTGAAACAAATATAAGAAATGTTGATAGGATTAACTGTTGAGGGGTTTCTGTTGTGTTTTTTTTTTTTAAGGGGGAATATTTATTTTTATTTTTAAAGCTTTAGTTTGTTATTTTGTAAAAAAAAATGCTACTGAATTGAACATTTTACAGAGCTATTCATCCAAGTTTTTAGCTGTTTGAAAATTAGGTTATTTCAGTATTTGTGGGATGGGAAATATCATTATCAGTTGTGGTTAATCCTGGATCCAACCCAAACTTTTCTGCTCATGATAAAGTTTGAAATGTTAATATCCATTTTCCTGTTATTTGAAAGGCTGGATATATGAAAGTTTATTCTGTCAGCAATGACCAGGATACTTAATTTGCTAATAAAAGGTATTATCTTTTAGAAATTTCTAAAATATTGGAAAGCAAATCAGCACCTTTAGAGTGAAAAGATTAATGCAGTTACCAGGAAAGACGTTTTTAATGAGGATGAGGGGGGAATCAGATGTCAGCATAGCTGTTGATCTTGCATACCTACTACCATGTATCTTTGGAGTGCATGTGTAGGAATGCACATCTATAGTCACAGGGCTTTGAAAGTCCGACAAAGATGAGTAAAATAGCTTTTCCATATACCAAATGTGTCCAATTAAAGAAACAATAAATTTGGACGTTGTTTTAAATTATGTTAATTTGTTACCAGCATGTCAGGAAAATGCTGTCTATGCATGCAATTTCAATGACCGCAGATATTATGCCAATGAAAAACTGAGGAGTTTAAAGTTTACTGTTTTATGAGAGCACAGACTCTTTTGTGAACTGCTTATGAATGTAAAAATACCAAAGCAGCTTCACTGTTAGACTAGAACTGTGTAAACAGTTGGGATGAATAATTTATGTAACGAATTTATTTTATTTTACTCTTAATGAGCTACCTATGAGCAGCAGAAATCTGGCCTAATTTAAAATATTTTGCAAAATCATTTCAAAAGGAATTTTGCTGATAAATCCTTGGCTTCCAGGTGGTTTATTAAAAACACAGGTAGTTTACTAAGAGTATTAATTACATCTATTAAAAAATTTGAATGCTAATTTTCATTGCAGACAAAATTTCCACTTGAGACAATATTTTTTCTCTTCCAAATAGAATATTGGGTCTCAAGTGAAGCTCTTGAATGCTGCAAGCTCAAAATTAACTTCCAGAACACATTTTCCAGCATTTACTTCCCTTGAAGTGCCTTTACTGGTTAACTTGTTTGGGGGGGTGGGAACCTGTAGAGTGTAAATTAATATTTTACTGAGTCCAACAAAGCCATTTATTGGTCACTTTTAGCATTAGAAATCTTGAATTCAAATATTTCTAGAGAACTACTCCAGGTATTTCAGGTGTTCACAGCTTCCCATCTGAAAAGCCATTACTACACTACATAACTGGATACATTGAAATGGCTGGGTATCTTGCCCATGTTATAGTAAGTCTTAAGGGAACAATGTCAGAGCACAGTGATCATTGTTGACAATGCACTAGTAAAACACTTGGAGTATTCATTCCCCTTACAACCCTGAACTTGAAATCTTCCAATTTTTCTTTTTATTTCAGTAAGTTGTTTTATGAAATGTGATGTTGTCACCTGCCAGTGCTCTTCAGTTCAAAACTCATAAAAAATAGATCTTGAAGTGATCTTGGTTTTAGTTTGGGGTTTTTTCCTTAAAAAAAAAAAAAAGTTAATTTGAAACACTGCCTTGACGAAATTTACTAGTAATATTTTTCTTTGATCAACCCTTTCTTTAAAGCTGTGAAGTACTTGACAGAAAGTAGTGTTGAGGGAGACAATTTGGTTAAGGCAAATGACATAAATGAGGTATTCCTGCTGTTGCCACTTTGTCAGTACTCTCAATTGCCAAGTATGGATGCAGTGCTTTCCCTGTAACACCTCCCGTAGAGCTCCACAACCTCTTTTGTGAGGAATTTAAATAAACTGTTTCTAATGAGTACTTTTATAGACATTTAAATAAAAGCTTGTCATCACCCCTTCTTCCATTTGCTAGTAAATCTTGATGAACCGTTTGCTAGAAGCAATATCACTCACTACCCTGTCCAAATAAAGACAGTGCAAGGTCAATGGCTAATTCTTTGCTGGTGTTCTTCACATCATTGGCCCTGTACTGCACAGGCAGAAAGACATTTTGAATTCTGGAAGTGCCATCTAACATGGCACTTTGGAGAACGATACTAAATATTTCCTGTATAGTGAAACATAGATATGTATGTATAGAGACTACATATCGTCAGCGTCTCTTTCAGTTTTTTTAAGTGGAAATGTTGTAATTTTTTTTTGCAGACTGAAGAGCTTCTACAGTGAACTTAATACTTTGTTATATCTTTCTATTTCTTAGGTCAGAGATGAAAATATGGCCATAGCTGTGCCTGTTGTAGCTGACATTGCTACCATACTTTTATTAATAGTAAACACCTTTCTCTTTTCTCTGCCTCTCTCTCTCACTTTCCTAACAATGTGCACTGCATCCTGGGTGGCTATATGTGTTCAATAATTTATTCAGTGTATTCACTGTGTCTTATTAAATTTTAAAGCAGCTCAGTTGTAAGGTTTTTTATGTATGTATAGTTTTGGTCTGCTGTCAGCCCACAAGTAGAAGAAAACAACCGAATCACATACTGTAGTTCTTGTTCATGCTGTACAATGGTATTGGTGAGCAACCCGCTAAATGCATGCATTGGTTTCAGACAGAAGATGGATGAAACACCAACTTAGACTAAGCAAACCAAGTTTCTTACTGTTTTCCCTCTCTGTTCCTCTCTTTAAAGTTTCTTAAAATAAGAACAAACAAGCGTCCTCCCAAAAATGAAGCTTGACTTATAAAGTAGGGATGTAAACCCAACAAGAAATATATCCATTTCCTTTGTCTTCTGGAGCAGAGTCATACAGTTGCAATAACAGCAGCAGTTAAGGTAGTGTTATTCAGATTACCCTGGCTACTGGTGACTGCTAAATCACAGCAGAAAGGAGTTTTTTGCAAAAGTCATCTCACCCCAGAAAGAAAAAATTATGTGAGGATGTTAACTTGCACTGAGACAGATGTGGCTATTTGTTGCCAGGTAATGTATTGCATTCACAATACTGTTGGGGAAAAGGAGCACACCATATATGTGAAGCCAATAGTTTATTTTTAACCCAATTAATATTTTAACAGTTTAATAGTCCAGACCATTAGTCCAGTAACAATGATACATTGTTGTATGTAATAGCCCAAATTAATACAGAAAGGCATTGATAAGATATTTAATAATAATGTAAAATTTCTGTACAGGAAAACTAAAAGTCACTTTTTTGTTTGGCAGGATATTCATTTTTCAAATGTCCCTATATATCCTAAGGTTGAACAGCATCTGTACTTTTTCATTTTCCTTGTTCAACCTTTATTCATATCTATTACAACAGAGATAGTTTCTTTGTTGTCCCAGAGTCTCTCTACCTAAGTATGTAAGCAATTGTATGGCTGAATACCATGTCAAATCTCCTTGCAAAACATTTCAGTTACTGGATATTTCTGTGTATTTGGATTCTTCTTTCAGGTCTTCCAGCTTCTCCTTCTGTATTAAGATACTCAGTGTACCAGCTTTGGAGTTTTTAGAAGCTCAGTACATTGATGCAGGAGATCCCTTTCTACTTTGTGTTCTCTGTGAAGGAGAAAGGAAATTTCAGTTGAAGGGTGAGAAACTTTCAGAAGATAGCTTCAATCTGGATTCAACTTAGTGAATGAAAACCAAGCTGTCCTTAGGATAGCAAGTAAGAAGACAAAGATCTTAAATCTGTTATTTTTGTTGGACTGTGTGTCATTTTGTGTGCATTGTAGAGACCAGATGTGCCACATCTCACACAGAGCATATGGTGTTTCTGTCACTGTCATGTGCAGCACATGAGGCAGAGCAATGCAAAGAGGTCAGAACAAACTGAGAATCCAGCTCTTCCATCCTGTCAGCTGGTGCTACAGAGAAAATGCAAGTGGGGAAGGAAAAGTAGACCTCGTGTCCCTCTGTGATCAACAGGAAACAAGGTGTGTCCTCCTGGCCTGGAAAGCTGTGGCTGGTCTGTTTGGCATGACAATGTTGCCCTTCTGTCCTGGTCCTTCCATTACCCCCAGTGGGGACACTGTAGCACTGGGTGGGTGCAGCACCTTGTGCACCCTGGCAGCACCATTTCTAACCTACTGTTCTTGATGAGAGAGCACCTTGAAGGAACGATGGAAGTTCTGAAAGTTTTGTCTCAGCACAGTACTAGATTTCTGCTGCCTAAAAGACAAAATAATGTTCCTTCATTTGCTCCTCCAAATACAGCATGTCATTACTACAGACGGGTCCTTTGCCTCTTCTTCTTGCAGCAGGCTTGGCCCCCATAAGTCAGTTCTCAGCCTTTCTCAGTGTTGATATCAGTGCTTCATTACCAGCTTTTACTCTCTTTCTTTGTTCCAGAAGTTAAGATGTTTGGCTTCAAAACCATGAGTACGGAGAACACTCATCTGCCTTCCATAAGGTCTCAACTGCTTTATGGAAGGGCATAATTTAAACTATGAATGTATTAATTAGCTAATTTAATTTTTTGTAATTGCAGCCCTATGCCTAAAAGATCAAGGAACTTGGCTGCAATCAATTTAATGCATTCTTAATAGAGAGCTATTTTCTATTCCTATTCTTCCATTATATGGATCATAGCCAATGTGCTACACAAAATCCATTCTTTTAAGGATTGCTAATGATACAAACAAAGTGATTCTGAAAGGCAAAATGGTTGGTGCGGTTTTCATTGATTTCGGCAAAACATTCAATCTGGAATCTCATTTGCCTTAAATTCAGTTGTGGAAAACATCTCATTCTGGATTTTTCAGATCAAGCTGAAAAATGCATAACAACTTACCTGTTGAAACATAACAAAGAAAAAAACCTGAGTAAGGGAAAAAAACTTGTACGATCTTGCCATTGGAATCTCTATTTTCTTATAAACTGATCAAATGCTGTTGTCTATTAACAAAAAATTGTTTCAGGTTTCATCTTAGTTACATTCTTTACAGGAAATTAGGAGGACTTAGTCAGTTGCTAGCCAATATTTAAAATAGTTCAGAAAGTACTAAACCTATTTTTTTCGGTCCAGTGGTTGACACCTTGGAGTTAAGTAACATCTAGAGAGAGGTAAAATCCCTAAAAAAAGAGATGAATTCTGCTGATATGTGATGGATGAGAAGGGATGAGGGACAAAGGAGACCAGAAAGCAATCCTGAAATATTTATGCTTACATATTTTTTTCATGCTTTGTTCCATAAAATTTCTCTGCTACAAATTGCAAGAGGTATTTCATAATTACATTACTTGTGAGCAATTTCTGGAGGGGTTTCTCTGATAATCATTTCTAGATTTGTTAGTTACTAACGTATTAAACTTTGGAAGTACAGACATCATGGAATGAAATAAAACACTCCGGTTAAAGTTTTGTTGTTGGGGTTTTTTTAAGGTAAAAACTTTTCTTCAATGCTATGTGTGTTTCTTGTAAAATCAGAAATAACTGAGGAAGAGAGGCTGCTACCAAAGTATTGCAGTTACCTAGACAGTGAATGAATTTGGAATAGGTAGGCAGAAGAGCTACAAGAGATGAACGGAACTCAGTGGATGAGGCAGTAGAAGTGGAGGGTGAAGCCTCAGGCACAAGGAAGTGGGAAGCAGCTGAGCAGTTGCCAGTTAGGACTTCATCGTGCATAGCTCAGTGAAAACCCTTTTCTAAAGTATATGGACCACTTCCTTCTTGTTGTCCTTTTTTCTCTCTTTTACCCCCTTTGATGCAATACTGTTGTGTAAGCAACTTGGATTTGCTATTTAAGTGTGAATTTTAGCTCATTGATGACCTAGAATTTTTTCTTTGTTAGGGCACCTAAAATTTGAACCTAACCCATGTTGCTGCCAGCTCCTGGAGGAATAGGTACAGACAGTATACTATATATTAGTGTATGTGTATTTGCAACTTGAAAAAAACAAACAAACTACCATATCTTTTTCACAGACCTGGAACTGTATAGAGAAAGACTGAAACTCACAGTAAATAGAGCCTTCTGGTTTTCTTATTTTCTATATAAATATATTGTATGTGTATATCCATATGTAACCTGCAAGTTTCCTTTTAGTTGTCACAGTGTGAAAACTCCAACTGCTTTTCTAAGCAACTTGATAGAGTTTAAGCAGCCCAGTGCTAGATCTGCATATTTCTCAGACTTCACAAATATGCTCAAAGCTCAAAATATGCTGTCAAATAACTTTTGAAAAATCAGTTTATGCACCCAACACAGGGTCAGCATTAAGAAGTTTACTGTTTGCCTTTACTCTGTGTATATCACTGCCTAGAAATTAGAGCTGAATGTCAGAGGACAAGATTTTCCTCTTTTTGAGGGAATTCAAACTTAATCTCTCTCATGCAGTGAGTTTCCAAAACAAGTTACTGGCCATGCTGGAAGGAAAGTATCATCCTTCAATATCAGGCTTCATGTCATCCCACTTCCTACCATGTACTTCAGCTTTAGTTTGCCCACAAAACAGTTGACAGGGGAGACAGTTTCACAATCACCTGAGATAGGAGGGAGCTCTTGGGGTTCTAGTTCTATTTGTGCATTTCACACAAAATTGCAATAGGATAAAATAAATATCTGTTGCAGCAGGATGCAAATTTGACAATAGGCTTCAAACTCTTTGAGGAGGAAGGGGAAGTTTTCAGTTTTAGGGTGGGGTGGTTTTTGGGTTTAGGTTTTTTGCTTGTTTTGTTTTGTTTTCCCCAAATCTTCCAGAGAAACATTGCTTTCTAGTCACAGAATTAATTCCATAATATTTCTAAGGCAGTACCAGTGTAAGTAAAGTATAATGACATATAAAATGACAGTCTGAATGTTATGGGTGAATCCCATATAATGCCAGGCATGCAAGGGGTTGAAAAACAGATAACCTATAGCTGCTGCTGCTCAAAATTGACTAATTATCTTTAATGGGATAGCAAGGGTCAAAATCATCTTCTGACAACCCTTACAAGTACATGAGGAATAACTCTGAAAATCAGTAGTCTTTAAGACTCTGAGCTGCCAGAAGCTTTTTAGGAGGTGAGAAAGAAAGGTGACTTGTCAAGGACTGTTCAGGGAAAAATATAAATACTTCTTCTTTATATTCATAATAGGATGTTCCGTTAGTGAAGTATATTTGGAAATAATTGGACTAGCTTTATAGATCAAGAAATTGATGTCACTGTTGTGGGAGGGATGGAATCAAGATATTCTAATATAATTTCTTGAGCAATTGCTGTTCTTATTCTTCCTACTTCATAGTCAAAGGGGAAATCTATACTAATACCAGGGTCAAACCAAGACCAGCCTTAAGTTAACCTTGAGCCACAAGGTTATGACTTCATCATCATGCCTTGGCAGTCATGTCACTGGGGAGGGAGGTTCTTGTTGGCAAAGCAGAACCTTTCTCAGAACTGTACTTTTGATAGCCATATTTTGCTTTTACAGCCTTATCTCTATTTAAAAACAGTAAAGAGTACAAGATGTAAGGAAATGTACCTAAGGACTGGATAAAACCACGGTGATCTGGGATTGTAGACAATGGACTTCTGTAAGAAAATCCTCACCATCCTGCAGGAAGGGCTGAAAAGGTATTAGAAGTTTGGTCAAAATCCATAGCTGGAAGTTTAACCTAGATTCATAATTAAATTGAAAACCTCTAAATGGTGAGCTGGCTTAGCAAGGTAAAGTATAAAAACTTCATGTGCAAGGGTCCTAGAGCAGTTATAATAGCATGCTGGTTGTGCAGCTGCACTTCCATCTAGATGGTGAATAATGTTACTATTTCAGGTGCCATTAACCATCTCTTTGTTCATCTTGTTGCAGTAGCTTTTTGTGTGAACCTCTTCCCTGCAAAAACCAGGGAATAAACACATCCTGCAACTGTGACTAAGACCTACTTAGTAATTGTTTCTTGTGAAGTACTTGCTGTCAACCTGTTGTGACATGCTCTTTTTTTTTTTCTTTTCAATCCTTTCACCCTCATAAAGAAAATTCAACTTCGCTTTTCCAAAAATGTGTGATGGAAATGGGGGAAGCAGACAGTGCACACTCAAGAGGCATGAGAAAGCAAAGTAAATGTTTGGAATGGTGGATTTTTCTTGAATAAAATAGAGATTTCTAAGACCTAAGTGATGTTCTTTTTTTATAAATCTAGTGCTTGAGTTTCCTTTGATATTTTGAACATAACTTGGTTTTATTTATGGGTCTGACAGCATTTCAACATTGGTTTTTGAACTACATATTGTTCATCATTTAGCTGTGAGTATTCACTGCTGATTAATTAGTATCTTTCATATAGGAGGTGAAAAAACGTAAAATTCAACCTTCTGGTCAGAAAAAGAACCCCAAAACTTTTGCAAAAAAAAAAGGGAAATGATGGGTTCATGAAATTATGTGGTCCTTTTGTGTGATTAAGGAAACTGCAGTTCTAGATATTCTAGTTTTCTGACAAATGTTTTGTAGCACAGTAATCATTTACACTGTAGAAGCTTAATTTGATTTTGTAATGCATATGTATAAGTGAACTTGTATAGTAAATTTGATTTTACTCTTTTTCATTTTTCTAAAACATTTATATAAAGAGCTGCTAATGATAACGATATTCAACTATTGTTTTCCCATAGAAGATAATAATTTTGAAATAATCATCACACAAATGTAGAATTATGCTGATATTAAACAATTGAAAACTTTCTTTGACAAAAAGAAGGAATTCAACTTTGATTACACAATGCTCTTTTAATTAAAAAAAAAGTATGCATCATCTTTTATAGTATTAACATTCACATTTAATTATTTAATCTGAAAGACTTTTGTATGGAAATTAGACTTGACTTTCTAGTTGAACAAATGCTAATAATGCTCTACAATCACTGACTAAAGTTTTAACTGAAGTCACTTTAATTATTTGTGCACCTTGAATGTCATTTTCCCCTCCAAGCATCCTAGAAAACAGGGTTACTGAAATGAATATTTCCAAATGAAGCAAATATCCCATGTTTGAAAATTTTTGTTTTAAGTTTTCCTTCAGCAGTAATCACTCAAGATGATGATTAATCAGAGAGCACATGTACATCAAAGGTAAACCTCAAATGCACAGATCCAATTTCATATATCAGTTAATTCCGGTGACCGTCTTGTATCCAAACTACTCTATAACTCCTGAGCTGCCACCTGGCACCTGTGACACTCCCCCAGCAATACCATTGTGTTATCAGCTTGAGGACAGTGAATGAAATAAAAGATGTAACCTCATAAGGTAAGTTTACTAGAAGCTTGACTGACTGAGAGGACTGCAAGAGATACTGTGATCATACAGCTTGAAATGACCAGTACTTCTGCAAACAAGGAAATTTTGCACTCCCAGTGGGTTCAGCACATCAGAATAAGGTTCATACACAGAGAGGTTTCTTTCTGGCTGGTTAATGTTGGACTCTGAAAAGTTCTCTATCTTATCCAAATTATTTGTGGACTTTTTTCTTTAGTGCAACAACATCAGTTTGAATGCGTTTGATTGGTTCCAGCTTGTTGCTTCCTATAAGAATCCAAGAACATAAAATGACATCCAAGCTCTTCCTTTAAAAACAAATAACCTAAGAAATAAGATTTTAAGAGGGAAAACACGAAAACAAAATTTTTGTTTTGTTTTGTTTTTTTACTGTGCAAAATTGTTATCCTTCAATGTTCCAGTCATATAAGAAACAGACTTTCATCATGATCTGTTCCACTGGTATTGGACTTCAGATTGCCTTATTGTAAAGGGAAAACTAGACTCAATAAAGGTATGTGTTATGAAATGGGATGAAACAAAATAAAAGTGCTAATAAAAATGGTATTTGAGAGTTATAATTTATATTATTTCCATGTAAGATTTTAATGTTTGCTGTATAAAAATACTGTGTTCTGTGAATGCTATCAGAAGGATGGGGCAGAAGGTGGTTCAGTGGACGTGTTAGACTTCTATTTTGAACTGAACAGCTGTGATGATCCATCATACTAATTTTTCTGTAAGTTATTTCTTCTATGGGGCGGTCCCGTGGCGTAGTGGAGAGCACTCCAGTCTCCGACTCCCAAGGTCGCGAGTTCGAGTCTCAGTACGGACTGCCCAGGCAGTGCAATGCCTCCCTGCCATCCCATCCCGTCAGATCTTGGATGCCAAGCAGGGTCAGCCCCGGTTAGTACCGGGTGCTGTAGATAGTCCTAAGGAGACTTCACTGTCACTGTCCAAGCTTGCTCGGCTGTGGCAAATGAACCTTAGGACTTAAACGGTGGGGCCAGTTCTTTGCACGCTGTGCCTCACCTAAAAAATCCACTGCGCAGGCTTGGAGGGCACACCCACGTGGGGTGAGCCCTTCCCAAATCTTCGTTCGCGAAGATTGGCCATTATTATTATTATTATTATTATTATTATTATTGTTATTATTTCTTCTATAATGACGTAAACAAGATATGTTTCTAAAAAGAAAAGAGTCTACTGTTTGGTGAATAACTTGAAATTTGCATATGTTTTGAATTAGGCAAATATGGTCTGTGTTTGAAAGGAGTTTCTCCAAGTGAAGGTTGTGTACAATTTTTCTGTCCTCCTTTCTCAGTGAGTTGAAATGTGTTGGCTTTTTTTTTTTTTTTTCATTTAGGACTGCATTTTGTCATCATCAAAAGTCATTGCCTTTATTGTTATTTTTAGTTCAGGTTTTATGTTTCTAAAATGTTTTTGTCTTCATCTGAGGAAAACCTTTTACTGCGTAACGCTAATTGATGATAAAACCTACTACATGTAGAGAAGGATGTATTCCCCCAGCTTATCATTATGAAGGATCATTGTGATTTAAAATTAAATTTAAGAGGTAGAATGAGATTAAATGTAAAGCTCAAGTAGAAAATTAAAGAGAACTCCATCTAAATACTGGTATGGTTTTAAATTATATTAAAGACCTTAGTGTTATATTCTACAGATCCAGTCACAAATTTCAGGAATACTTTAAGGAAACAGTGTAATAATTCAAAAGGAATAGACCCACTGAACCAAAGAGAAATTATTCAAAATGCAGTGACAGAAGATGACAGAAAACCAAAATATTTTATAATTGTAATGTAATACCAAAGATTTTTCTGTGTTCTTTTTTTGAATAAGGTAATTGATTTCTCTCCTAATATCAAAGTTTGAGTCACATTATTCTAGGTAGTTTGCTGAGGCTGTATCACTATCTTGGACTGTGCCAGCACAGCAGATTTTGGGTCATCATAGCTATGCTTTGAGCTAGCAAATAGCAAATTCTTAAGGAGAAATACAAATGTAATACCTTGTTCAAATCCACATGATAATCCACAGGGGAATCTTCAGAAATGCCTTTTTTTTTTTTTTTAATTGAAATGATGTGATTTTTTTATGTGTCTAATTTACATCATCAAGGAAGAAAACTTGGATCACGTAGTGGAAAAAAATTTAGAAATTGATGCATCCTCCATCTTCTGTAATGTGACACTTAGGGGTAAAGTTGATACAGAAATGTTTCCCACAGCATTCTGCCCAAACTACTCAGCAGAATAGGCTAATAGTGCAAATTATCACCTCTCAACTTCGTATAACAAAGAAATAATTAATCATGTGTCATGTAAACATGAATTATTTCTTTCACCAACCCATCTTTCTTTTTCACTGAGGTTTTCTCTGTTGGCACAAGACCACAAGGGGATTTAAGTACCTGGTATCTAACCACTTGAGCATTTGTTAAAGCATGTGCCCTATGACCATGTAACAGCATTGCACAACCTTAGTAGCCACTGCTTGAATGCAGTTAAGACAGGGTTTTCAAACAGCTTGATTTCAAGCCTCCTGCTTTTCGAATTGAGCATGCCAGCACTTCACATTAGTTAAAGGAAAAACCTCTAACAACTTGTCTGCTGGCATCAGCCACAGGTCCATAAAGCATGGACTGATGTACAGCAGCAAGCTTGGGCTGGCAGTGCATGTGTTCCAAGTGTCTGCACTAAAAGATGACATGATCTTTGATGTGTGCACTGGGACCTGACAAGAGCTTGGCTTCATCTCCTGCTGAGGTCCCTAACTCAGCCAAATCCTGCTCACCTCTGTCCAGCCTATCAGTTGTAGATGTCAGGCAATCTAAACTAAAAGCTGAACCTAAAATACCCTGACTTTGAAGCTGCTTGTCCTCTAGTAGAATGTACCACTCTGGAATTAATAGTCTCCTAAAATTCCTAAAAAGTCCCCTAAAATGTGATACTTCTTTTTTTTTTTCTTTTTGTCTTTTTTTCTTTTTGTCTTTTTTTCTGTCTTTTTTTTCTTTTTGTCTTTTTTTCTTTTTTTTTTTAATTTTAGGAAAACAGCTTACAATTTTCAAGATTATCACAGAGCTCTTATGCGAAGTGGCTAGAGAGGAAATATTCTGCTAAATTTTGTAGCAAAACCTCTAAGGTAGCTCATTCAAAATTGAAGCAAGAGTTCATGTCTTGATTTCAGAAAAAAGGCTCAGCAGCCATGATCCTTCTTGGAAGGGATGTACAGTCATGCTGTATTGCACAGATGGGTTCTGTTGGAAAGGTAGCAAAGCATCCCTTCATCTTTCTCACTTCCCAAAATCTGGGTTTGACCGATGCTTCTTGTTTATCCAACCTGTGCTTTAAAAGGGCCAACACAAGGTTTGGGAAACAGAGCTCAATTACTTTCTCTACCTGAAGAGAGTTCAGTTTATATCTCCCAAAGTGACTATAAGCTGACCCTGGTCAGGGATACTCTCATTTCTTTCTGCAGTAGCTCTTTCACTTTTCATGGTGTACTTAACCTTTTAGTGAACCAGTGACTTAGAATGGGCAAGTGTACAAGTGGTGAAGGAATAAGAACGAAGAAAATGCTGTTACTTTGTGATTGGAAACTTACTTGATAAATGGATGTTATACAAGAAATTACAGTGAGTATTTAATTTCTCCTGAAAAGGCCATTTGTCATAATTCTTAGAAGTTAAAGATTGGTAGATCTACCGTAATGGATAGAAATGTCCTACTTGGAGTAGGAAAGGCAGGTGAAGAAGTTACATAATCTCGGCAAACTTGGACTAAGCAGTAGATTCCACTTTAG
This sequence comes from Sakesphorus luctuosus, assembly GCA_013396695.1. NCBI lineage: Eukaryota > Metazoa > Chordata > Aves > Passeriformes > Thamnophilidae > Sakesphorus > Sakesphorus luctuosus. The sequence goes on along the minus strand of VWZD01002448.1, from coordinate 186,868 downwards.
TATTTAAATTGTAGGTTAAAAGAAACAAACAAACAAACTCCTAGAGTTTCTTAATGTGACAGAAGAACCAGACCCTGAAATATTCTATCATTTTATGTTTCACTTGTAAATTTAGAAGTGCTTGACCTTTTCCTGCTTGATTTACTAGTTACCTTTCTGAAGTTAAGTTACAAACAAAGCAGTAACATCAGAGGTTGCAGTGGTTACTGCTGTGAAACGGGATCTTGGGGGTTTTTTGTTGAATACTACACTTAGATGTCATATTTTGCTCTACTTATACAAGTCAACTATGTATAGACCTCAAACTCATTTTTGTGAGAGGTATCTCTAAGGGTACAGGCAGCTTTCCCTTCTGTTGTGTTCTTCCTCAAACCTATTGAAACTGCTGCAGGATCATTTGGAACTTGAAAGTCACACCTTTTCTCATGCAAATGATGTAATTCTCAATTCTATGTGCAGTTATGAGGCTGAGCTCTGGGAAAACCTTGTGTAGCCAAGTGAAAGGGCTACCACCAGCCCAAGGGTTTTGCATGAATGAACATTTAATGATTGAATCCAATGGGATTATACCCATGAATAAGGATCACAGAATCTGAACCCTGAGTACTTTGTAGTACTTCATCTTTTGTATTCTGTGAAGTGCTGTTCATATCTCTTGTCCTCTGGGGAAACAATATTCTTCTGTAATAGTCTGACCCTCTTTTGAGCTGTCTATATGTTTTGGATACATTAACTGTTCTACAACTTGTGTATTGTTCTGCTTCCAAAATTCTCCCCAGCTGGGGACAAATTACCATGTTTAATCAGAAACTTTATTTGTTTACTTTTAATTCTTCCTGGTTGTTTTGTAAAGTGATCATGAGCACTGCCTTAATTGTGCAGGGGAGCAATTTGTTTAGGCTACAATATTAAATGATCTTTCCCTAAAGGAGCTATTACATTTATAGTCTAGTACGCCAACAATGGAAATTTGTTTTAGTTTGATGTGGGTTTTTTATTGTATTTTATTTTTTTAACCTCTCACCTGTCATAGTTCCCCCTTTCTTCATTTTTAGAGGTAATGTAACAGAGAGTATATACAGTAACATTTAATGCTGTGCCTACAGAATGACAAGTTTACTGTATACTTAGAATTACTGCTGTTCACTGCCCATACACCATCCTACCAATCTCAATTCTTCATTCTGCCATAGAAGAATACTTTGATATAACTCTAAACACATATTCAAATTAAATCATAATTGTCCCTTTCTTATATTATCCCTTTATGTTTTTACAATCTTTCCTTCTTTCTTTCTGCCCCTCTCTGTAGTT
>VWZD01002448.1:107919-164849 GCA_013396695.1 Sakesphorus luctuosus | reverse complement strand
GCTCTGACATTTAAATAAATTTAAATTTATTTACCACAAGGTATGTAGCAACTAGACAGTGTATGTCCACTAATTTAACAGCATTTCTGACAAGTTCATGGCTCTCTTTCATTAGAGCCATTTCTTCCTTACAGAAATATTATCCCAGGACTCCTTGTAGCAGGAGTGTTTTGGTGCATGGACTCCTCCTGCAAATGTTCACAAAGTACTAACATGACATTTCAATAGTATTAAAACCTGCTCAAGTTTACTTGCCAACTTGTGCCCTATTTGCAAGTAAAATATGCCTTCCTTCCTAATCATCTGCTGCTTTAACTGATCATTTCCCATTCATTTAATAATATATGCCAAGTGCCTTCCAAACATATTTTATCCTGAGACTGTCTCATCATCATTATCTTGCATGGTAGCAGTGCCACTCTCAAAAGCAATGAACAACATAAGGAACTCAAATGTCTAGGTGACAATTCACACAAGAAAAAATACAAAATGCCTGTAGTAAGACCAATTTAAAAACCACTAAAATATTTTTTAAATTCAATAAAAAAAAAAATGGAAAGCAGCTGGAGAAGCATTTGGACAATTTTGATCAATCAATGGCTGCTTTTTAACAATATCCCTTATTGGTGAATTAAAGAATATGAAATATGTTACCATAGTGATGATATTGGGAAAACAGTATCAGTTTCTAAAATACTAATTAGAAAATGATGGTCTTGATTCCACAGAAGTAATTGTGTATTACACCAATCAAGAAGGAATTTTTAGTTTTGATTGGTGTGCTAAAGAGGTACAGCTATCAAAGGAAGTGTTATTTCTGTTTGCAAACTTCCTGTGAGTCAAGTTAAATTTTGTGAGTAAAAATATTGCCATTGTTATTTCAGAGAGATCTAGATAATCTAACAACAGGGTAACAAGTTAGCATGACCTTCCCCAGGGTTGTGCTTGTAAGACCAGTTTGTGGAAAATGTTCCAGATTAATTTGGGAGAAGAGTTAATTTTTATATCCTTGGAACAGTACAGCTAAGTAGTAGAAAAGGTATGACAAAATAAATCATATTATAAAATAAATAATAACATAAAATACAAGAATAAAATAAGAAGATAAAATAGTTTAATCATCTCAGTATTTTAATTCCTTCTCCCAAGTTCTGCACTTTTAATATCATATGACTCAGTCCTGGGCCTAGATATATATTTTATGATTGGGTAACTGTCATAAGCACAGATGAAACTTGCAATCTGGAGAAGAGATTTATTTTTTTTTCTTCGTGCCTTAATTGTGTCTAAAGTATGCGACACAGAAAAAATAGTTCTACATTTGCACTTGGAAGTTTAAGGCACAGTTTGGTCGAGGGTTTTTTTAAGTTTTGGTCGAGGGTTTTTTTAAGTTTTTGTTCTAATTCTTTAGGATTTTTCAATTTTTTGCTTTAGAAAATACGTAGTAGGGCACAATTACTTCAGAACACTTAGAATACTCACTATGGTAATACAGTTAATAATCTTGGGAGAGGTAATGAACAAAGTTCAGTGCTATTTCCAGAATGGATGGAACTATGCAAATTTTAAATACTACTTACAATGTGTGTACTCTCTCAGAATTTCATTAATAAAGACTGAAAATATCTGAGCAACAAGACAAATATAACTACTCAGAAAATGTAGCACATATCTCAGATAGCTCGAGGCAAAATAAGCACTTAAATGGTGCTTTACAGTTCCAGCCCACCTTCTGATGGCCACAGCACCTGTGTATGATGGTACTGTACTCACCTACTCTAATAATAATAATGGCCAATCTTCGCGAACGAAGACTTGGGAAGGGCTCACCCCACGTGTGCCCTCCGAGCCTGCGCAGTGGATATTTTAGGTGAGGCACAGCATGCGCAGAACTGGCCCCACCGCTTAAGTCCTAAGGCTCATTTGCCACAACCGAGCAAGCTTGGACAGTGACAGTGAAGTCCTTGGGACTATCTACAGCACTCGGTACTAACTGGGGCTGACCCTGCTTGGCATCCGAGATCTGACGGGATCGGATGGCAGGGAGGCATTGAACTGCCGGGGGCGGTCTCTACTGAGAGACTCGAACTCACGACCCTGGGATTCGGAGACCGGAGTGCTCTCCACTACTGTGGTGGTATCAAGACAGATGCCTGAGACTACCACATTACTGATTAAATCATTTATTCACCACATTTGGGAGATGAAGAAATGGTGTTTAAGAGAAACCCAAAGTAATTTGTGCCAATAAAGAAGTCAGCATGTTTGAAGTTTTATTTTAGAAATGTTTGTCTGTGGCTCACATTGAGTTACTCATCGCTGGATATCAATAACTTGGTTATGCAAAGTAACAATCTGTTTTCAAGATTCCAAAGAGACCCAGTATATCATTTGCATCTAAACTCCTTCATGTTATGCACTGAGAGTCAAAAAAACATGGAAATTTCCTTCTCCAAATGCCATTATCTCAAGAGATGTCAACATTTCTTATGTTACCCAAAAAGTACAATATAATCTTACTTGTATGATTGATTTTTTTTTTTTGCGTCAAAGGGAAGAAAACCTGTTAACATGTATAATGTAATACACTTTTAAGCTTAAAAACAGAATATTAAGTACCAACACCTCCTCTCCCTCCAGCAAACAAACCCCTAACCCATACTCTAATTTTCTTATCTTGTCTGTTTTCCCTTGTCACTGTTCCGTTTTGCATCCCCATCAGTTTAATACTTTCTCAGCCAGCACAGCCACTGTCTTCCCTGTCAACTTGCTAAACAGTGTGCCATTAAATCTGAACTATCTGGCTTTCAAGCAGTTCTCACTTTGCCCTTTGTCTGAGTGCAGAGGACAAAAGAATGAATAGACCATAAAGGCCTCTTGTCCCCCTTATCTTATACTGTTTGCAGTGAGCAACAAAAATAAATATGTGTGGATGTGAAAGACAGTCAGACAGCATCAGAAGGATCTGTAGGAATTTCAAATGAAACAGAAGAGTTCTTGGAAGCAAAAGCATTGATGACTGGTGAGCACTGCAGAAAAAAAAAAGGTGAAAAGGCAGAATAGAAAGTTTTCCTTGCTAGAGCTCATGTGACACAAACTGCTTCGGGATCATGGAGAGCATACTTGGAGCTCCAAGCTGCAAACTGCTCCTTGTTAGGGGCATTCGTCTTTTATGAAAGAGATTTAATTGCAGCCGTCTTCAAACAAATTGAAAAATAACCAGGAGGTAAGTGAAAGATTCGTTTAATAATCTGAACAAGACAGAGCCTAGAGCATCTGAAGGCCTTTAACAACTGCTAATGATTATACCTGAAAAAAATATCTAGTTCTGATTCAGAATTATTAATTTAGGTGCAGGAGAGAGAAAAAGAATTTATACTAGTTTTAATGTAAGGCATAAAAATTAAAAAAAAAGTAAAAAAAAAAGAAAAAGAGAGAAATGAAATTGAATAAAACATCTATTGTTAAAAACCCCTTACCAATATTTTCTAGTTCTTCAAAACATGAGATACTTTGTCTTCTATGTATTTTTCAAGAAAGAAAGGTAGCTTTTCTAATGCCCTGCACACGATTGGTTTATTGATACATTGCAGCACCTTCTAATAATTTCCCCAAAACAGTTTTTCCTTCTGGTCTTGAAAAATGTATGTGCAGAGTCACAAATCTCTATCATGTCAGGGAAAAGACCTAGATGAGATCTGAATCAAATATAGTCCATAGTATTCAGCATAACCTAAACCCCCTATTTCATGGTTATAGAGATGTAATTATTTTGACCTAATCAGCATCCAACTAAATGAGACAATCACTTCTTCATCCAAGGAGACCAGAGAAGCTAAACAATCTGTTTACACAAATGAACCAAACCATGGCTTGCTTGTGGTGAATCTTCTCCCTTCCATTGCTCAGGTCAGGGTCGTTGAATCAACTGGATGTGTGGTACTTTGTTGTTGCTATTTGTTATAGTTATGTCACTGCTGATATAGAATGAAATCACACACTCATTTGGCACTATCTTTTCAGTTATGGGAACTGAGAACTGCTGATTTTTTTTTTTTAATTTCAAAAAGGTCCAGTGTTCATGAATCCCATGAGTCTGTGGGCTGCAGTACCAAAGTCAGAGCTGCTACAGCAGCTTCACCATTAGAGGAAGCGAGCCTTGAAAAAAAACTGAAAATGATCTTACCACGATACACTGCAAACTTTTACTCAGTTTTAAGCTAACTACTACTATGAGGCTGCCTTTCAGTGTTATGCTTCATCTTGACTTTTCATGCTTTGTGAATATCTGCATTTTACATTACTTTCCTCAAACATGTTAGTTTGTATTTTTGCTATTCGAAGCTCATTTTGTAATATTCTGCCTGATTCCTTAATCTCCCTTGGTCCCATTTGTATAATGCCTTTGTGCTCTCTGGTGTTCACCTCAAGTTCTAATTTATTCTCACCTGCATGTTTCATTAATGTATTTTTACTCCAACATCCGCATTATTAATAAAGACGTTAGACTAAATGGATCTCTACCAAATGCTATTAAATATTCCCCCCTACACTCCAAATCTAATACTTTGAGCCTTTATTTTACAGTCAGCTCTCAGTCCTTGCGACAATGCTCTTCTGAAAGTCACAGGGAAATAATTTTCAGTACAAGTTATCATTTCAAGCACTTTACTAGACTCCAACCATATGTATTGCATTCCCTTTACCCACTAAGCAAGCGACTGAGTTAAAGGAAAAAAAAAGGAAAAAAAGAACAAATGGCAAAATGTCTCTTTAGGAAATAGCTGTTGTACTTCATTATGTGATAACTGGGTTTGGGATTGGGGAAATAATGATCTGAATTACTTTTTTATACCCTTTGCATCATGATTTATAGAGTGCTGTTTTCAGCTATACCCAGGATCTTTTAAATTCTCCTGGCATCAAGTTCTGTTTCTGCTGCTTGTAGTGCTTAGCACTAACCCCTTGTTCTCAGGGTAGAATAGCAGGGCAAAAAGGCTCCTTCTGGTGAACTACAGGAGAACTACAAGTGTCTCTGCTGCAAATGCTACAACCAAGGACGTTGTGATGCATCTCCCAGAGACAACAAAGACACCTTTGTGATGTTTGGAAAGTTTCCATCACACTCTGACATGGGAGAAGTGACCCTAACTCAGACTTCTGACTGCAGTGCCTGGGAAGGTTGCATGTCCTGGTGTTGTTATGCTGGTTTGGGTTTGCTTTTTTCTGAATCTGCTTTTAACACACTTTCTATTCTATATTAAATTGTTTCCCTCCCCAGCAATTTTCTCCCAGTGTTCTATTCTAATTACTAGGTGCAATTAGAATAATTCTACTTCTCTCTACAGATTCTGCAGTCTGACAGTGGAATCTGATTTGGACCAAATTCTGCTGTGGTTTTCTGTGTTTGCTTTAGGAAGGGAAGTTGAATACCTGTTGAATATGCCTAACATTTTAAAGCAACACTCAACACCAAACCAATATTGTAATCATTCATTAAGTATTAATGCAGTGACTGGAAGGGAGAAATAATTTTTTTCACATTCTCCATTTTAGATTTGTGCAAAGATTGGAGTAAAAGTAACCAAAGGAGTCAAGCCACAAAATCAAATTTGGAGTTGTCCCCCAGAAGGGAAGGCTAGGAGAAAAAACATTTTGCTTTAGAATGCCTGTTAAAATAGCTGCCTTTAAGACTTACTAAACAATTCAGTTCTAAATAGTGTATTTTGACATCCAAGCTGTGTGCCCCAGTGTTTCAAACCATACACTAGATAAATTATTAAACCTATGTGGGCTGCTTATTTCCATTTCAAATAAAATACAAATCAAATATGGCATTTAAAACTTTTCTATAATATCTATAAAGAGTGCTAAGAAGAACACAGACTTTTAAAAAGGGTTTATTCAGTACTTATAAGACTGACCTATCAATAGTAGAAGTCATTAAAAATACAGTTCTTCCATATGATGATTCAGGAGAATATTTGTGGCTTAAAATGTTGAAAGATTGGCAATAAAGCAAATGTTTGGTTCAGTTTCTCCCAGCATTCTTTCTCCAAAACCCTTCGGACAGTGAAGTCACTTGTGACAGAGCCCCTCTTTAAGTTGCTCTGAAGATGTTTAGTTTGCTTAGGTTCGTGTTAGACTGTGTGGATTTTGGCATGCTGCGTTTTTTAGTAATACAAAGACAAGCTGAAATCTCTGCTTCTTTCTGTAATGAAAAGGACAATCCTGGTAGGAGTTCACTCAGTGTTTTCAGGCCTTCTTAGCCAATGAAAGTTAATTTGCAATAAAACAGTCCTTGAGTTTCTCTAGTTTAAGGTTCATCCTGTTTATGAAAAGATTGTAAATAAGCCATGAATGAGCTCTTTTAGACACTGATGGGCATATTGTCTATGTGTGTTGTGATAATATATTTAGAAGTTACTAAGAATGTCCAGAGCTCAGCAAGCACAGTAAGAGGTAAGATTCATTAGCTCTTCAGAGCAGGGAAATTGAAGACTAAGCAGTAAATTTATGCCATACTAACTTAGATATTCTGAAAGCATTCTGGCTAAAATTCTTTTGGCACTGGAATCAGAAGAGTTCAACACTTTGTTTAAGTACATAAAGACAAATGCCTAAATTATATATGGCTGTTACAGTACCATAACTTTTATTTTACAATGGACATAAATTGACTATTTTAATGTCACTGATATTTTAAAGCTTATAAACACTGTGATTCTTAAGTATATGCTTAGAACAAGCTCTATTTGTAGAATTCAGTCAGACTAATCTATGTCATTAACTGTTATCAGTTTTGAGATTTATGATAGTTTGGGGTTTATGAGGTTTATGATCGCTGTTTTAAAGTGATCAAATTTAGAAAGCTACAACAAGGGAGCTGCATATATGGAGGCAAGGACAAAATATTTGACTGAGTGTTTTATTCCTGAGTGTTCCGTTTGGTTGCCCCAGATGGACTATCTGAAGTTAGTTAAAATTTTCCATGTTCAAACAAAAGTGCTTTCACTATGTCCATAAATGAAATATAAATCACCCCAGACCATGAAACAGATGTGCCATTGGTTTCCTTCATAAAAACTAGCTGAGTAGAAAGCTGTAAGCAGAGGCACAATCTGAAATTTTCAAGACTCTTTCAAAAAATAGCTCCAATTGCTGAAGTTTTAGTACGTGTTTCGTGCAGGTACATAAAATACACGGTAAAGTTTTCATCTAAAATCAAAGTTTATTGTTGTGTTGCTGGGGGAAAAGGTAAACATTTCAGGAGCTGATGAAGATGGGCAGGGATATCTGTTAAATCTTTGTAACATGCCTGGTCAAAACTATTCCTTTGAAAGTAATTTTGAAAAGAAAATTTTCTAGGATCCAGTATTACTCTTTCGCTGTCCATTGATCAAAGGATTACTATTAAAAGACCAAATCGAACTAAAAGATAAAAATCCAAGCAATATCTCCAGAAGATAATTTCTCCACCCATGTTGTTTAGTAACCTGCAGAGGTAATAAACAATTAGTTGATGAAGTTTGGGCATATGTCAATATTTTTTTTTTCCTGTACTTTTCTTGCAGCTATTATTTTACCTTTTTTTTTTTTTTGTCTAAGCCTAATTTTTTATCTACTCTGATTGATTACTGCTAAAAAATATTGAAGAAAATATGTCTCCAGTCTTTAACATTTATTTGCAAACCTACTGGTATGGAAAAAGCTTCTTTTTCAAAAAAGAAAGGGAAAAGATTCACCATGTCCATGATGAATAAAATAAGAAATTAATTATGTTATATTCCAACACAGAAGAACATGGATCAGATACTGGGAAGATTTTGATGATAAAGACATAGAAAACAACAGAGTAAATTGCTGGAGAAAGCTGTAGCTGCCATCATGGGACATCTTTATTAATAGGTTGGATAAACATCAGCCAGGAATGACAAAGATAAAATTGACCTTGTGTGAGGCAAAGTGCCAAATTAGACTTCTTGAGGTACTTTACAGACTTACTTTTCCAGGAGTCTATCCCTGAAGGTGTGGATGTGCCATGAGTAGTTTTACAGCTGTCAGTGGGACATTTTAGAAATGCTAACTTCTTATGAAAGACTCTCCATGGTCAGAATATTTCCAGTCTGCCACATCAAAAAGATGAAAATGTATATATTTTAGTAGCACAGTGTTTTCTGCTTTTTGGGTTGTTCGCCATCTGTTCTCTAGCATAAGATGTTCTACATGCATTTTATAGTATGAACAGATAAATGTTTCTTACTGGGTATGGGAAAAGGTCACACTACCTATTCCTTGAAAAATTCATTTTGCTTTCTAAAGCTTTATTTTTATATAAAAAGAATATCCAGCACAAGTCAAGTGTAAACAAATCCATTCACAATCATTAGGTAGTCTATTTTGAAAAAAAATAAATGAAATCTAGAGACCTCTGAGGTTCCTCAGGATTTCTGTGTTTCAGTTTCCTGTTAATTCACTAGTTACTTGGGAGCTAAGGAATGAAAACCTTAGAGGAACACAAGAGCTCTCCAGCATTCCTGGAGCACAGGAGGCAGTTCTTTCTTTATCAGAAAGTACAGAAGCCTGGAAGTTGTTACCTTACCTACCCCAGAGAGTCCCTACTGCAGCTGGAACTCCCATGGGATTTTAGCTCCAGATCTTCAAGCCTTGTGACAAGAAACCTTTACGTCCCTGGTCTTAGGATAGTCCATGGAATGGGGCTGTTCTTGAGATACGGATCAGGAAAAACCTGGAATATCAGACTTTGAGACATGAGACTCCAAAAACAAAAGCTTGGGAGTCCTCAGAGCCACCTAATTGTCCCATTCTCCACTGACCTGCTGTGGTGAGAATGAGCTGCTGGAACCATCCCTTGCGTGCCTCTTGGCACAAATTTATTGAGCCTGTTTTCATTATTTTCATAATTTCATATTTTTCAGTCAAAATTTATTTTTATTTGGAAAACAAACAGGTTTGTATTTAATGTTTAAAGTCATGGATGGACATCTTCTAAAAGAAATTCATAAGGAAAAGCAAAGCTGAAAATAAATCCCCAAACTAAAACTGACATGTATTTGACTACAAAATCAAACATTTGATATACTAGGCCTGCTTCATAATTCTGCCAATTTTTATGGGCTTGCAGTTACATGTTTCTGGGCATTTTCAAATTTTGCTTCTCTGTTGCTGTGTGGAAAATCCATGCCAGCAACACAAGAATTGACTAACAAACTGAGCGTGTGTTGGAAACAGGTTTTTTTGTCAGCACACAGTGTACTGCCAAACATTAAAATGTCAAACAAATGGAAAAAAATACTAAAGAATTATTGTTTTATCTCTTGTAGTTAGTGCAGTTTCATATGTTCCTTTCAGCTGCTGCAGGTATACTGTTTTCAGGCAGAAATTATTTTAATTGGCAGCCTTTCTTCAGTATTGCATGAATTTGAACCCAGTTAAAATTAAATAATTAATTTTAAATTATAAACAGTCAATGTAAATTCACTAAACAGTAAATTGACTAACTTTCTTTAGTCTTGTCATTTTCTTCATACTTTGGTTGTTATTTTTGTTAGGATGTTTTCATTTTGTTGTTAAAGAACAGTTGGATGACTTGCATATAAACTGCTTAAGTATTTATGGTATGGTGTTTATCTTAGTTATTACTATTGCATAAAAATAAGAACCTAGTCAGTTGGATTTTGATAAAAGCACAACCCTGCTGATTCTGAGTAAGGGAGAAATTTCTTGGACAGAAGACTATGTAGAAATCCATTCAGAAACAAAAGGGGAAGGAGATAGTGAAAGGTCACAACATATAAGATAAATTGCCTGTACTTAAAACAGAGAAAAGGAATCTGAAAGTCCTCTCTCCAGCTGTATTCTGATATTAAATTAAGTCTGACTTGAAGGTTTATTCTGAGTTCCTACTTTATAGAAATAGTTCTTTTTTCTTCACTTTATACTCAGAGCAGGATCTTCATTTTCTTCTCGTCTTTCAGTCTGAAGCTCAATGACTGTGACTGCTGATTTTGACTACCTTGACACCTTCCAATTGTTTGTTTGTTTGGGTTTTTTTTCGTTTGTTTGTTTTTTACCAGCTTTAGCTTTTATGGTACACCTGAGACATCAGATTTCAAACACTACATGTCCTACAAGATCATTTTAGGGTCTGTGATTCAGGTTTTTTCTTTGTACCCAAATTCACATCTGTTTTTACGCTGTTGGCATGACTTTTGAATTGTACACTCAGTTTGATTTTTAGTGAACGTACGTGTCTCAACATCCTTAAAGGATCCTTTGCATAATGCAGTCTTTCTGTTTACTTATTCTCAGGTCACAGCTACTGTTCTCATGTACTGGGCTCTCATATGATGATTCCCTTTTGTACCACAGCTTGGTGTCCTAGCCATAAAATTTGGTTCTTCACTTACATTTTTCAGGTAATTTCCCCCCTAATTTCCGTTTCTCCTTAGTGCTTTGTGGTACTTATGTACTGATTTATCCTAAAATGATTTCTTCTTACAGACAATCTCAAGAAGTTTCTACCCTACAATCTAGCCCTGTAATCCAATATATGATTTTTGACACACCTATGTAGCATGCATACACAGTGTTACTATTTCTTTTCTGTTTTCATTTGCTTGTACAAATGGGGAAGGAAAGAGAAATGAAATTACTTAAAAAAGATTCTTTAAAAGGCACTGAATTTTTAAACAAGTTCTTCCAAATTCTTAATTGTTTTAGTTGCACAAGTGCTGTGGAGGTGGAAGAGTCCTCTTTGATGGACAGACAATAGTTCCAGAGACTTTCCAGAGAAAGGACCCAACTCATACATGTTGGTGCACAAAGAGCTAAGATGTGTTAATGTGGGTACAGGTTTATTATTGAATGTTTATGTTTAGACTTGAAGTGCCTAAGGTTGAATAGAGATGTCTTTCATGTCATCCCAACCGCATTGTTCATCAATTTCATAGTGCTGTACAAATCCTTGCCATCATTCAATAATTAAGTTATTGCTCAAGTATTTCAACCACACCAGTTTATTTACTGTATTGGTGATAATGTTTTAGGTCTGGGTTTTTTTCACTGGAGGTTGCCATCTCACCAATCCCACCTGAGCAGTCTCACTTACGAGGATGTTCTCCTGGCTTGAATACATAGGTGAGTATGGGTCATCAGGAAAGTATATTTTTTTCTTGGCTTTAGTTTCTATTCATTATAGAAATAAACTTCTTCAAACCCTAGAACACATTTTGTTACTTTTCTCCAGCTGGCTGACGGATAGTGTGATATTATAGTTGTCTTCATGTCTTTTTATTTCATTGCTCCAAAAAGTGCTATACAATGGAATTATATCCAAGAGAACAAGAGGGGTGGCTTTAAACTGAAGGAGGATAGGTTTATATTAGATACTAGGAAAATATTTACTGTGAGGGTGGTGAGGCACTGGAGCAGCTTTCCCAGGGAAGCTGTGGATGCCCCATCCCTTGAAGTGCTGAAGGCCAGGTTGGATGGGGCTTTGAGCAACCTGGTGTAATGAAAGGTGTCCATGCTCATGGCAGGGGATTGGAACTAGATGATCTTTAAGGTCCCTTCCAACTCAAACCATTCTATGAATCTGTAAATAAACATTTGAATTTGAGGAAGATAAAACAATGGAAAACTAATTTATTTATTTATTTGTTTGTTTTTAATTCTTTGCTGCAGATTGGGAAGTCTGTGGGAATCCAGCAGAAGGTAATAGATTTGGAAGATCCTTAGGGTGTATCCTTCTTATACCTGTTAAGCATTCTAATTGTTTCATTATTGGGATAAATAATGTGCCATGTCTCTGTGAACATAGGCAGAATTTATGAAATATTTCTCATTAAAGACATGCCACACTAATAGCTATAAAATAACTACAGAGATGCATTTTTGGGAATGAGTCTGGCTTGGGTCACCACAGGACAGATACACTGATATTAGTCATTCTGCCAATGTTCACAACTTTTGCTCAATTTATTGATTCTGTGCTGAAGGGGGGAGAAAGGCCAATCTATCTGCTTTTCATGATGAAAATCAAAGAACAACATGAAAAAACCTCCTCACTCCTTTTTTTCTTACTAGATCCTTGACATGCCTTTCTTCACTTGCACCTTTAATGACAAAAACCTCCGATATGATTTGACAGCTATAAGCTGAGCTAATTATACAATCTGAGATCTTAGGTTTCCATAAGTCAACACTCAGAACAACTTAGAATATATTTGAACAATGTAGACATAAAGGTCAAGTTACAATATTAATTCTTTCTAGCTGGGTCCAATATATTAAAACATATTTTCCTTTCTGTTTGAAAAGTTGGAACATTCAAATGCAACCAAGATACTTTTGTCAATTATCCATTTACACAAAATGAGCAAAGAGGCAGCTTTGTGCTTTGAACACTTTCTTGCATTTTAATGATGTGAATTTCTTTCTGTCAGACATAAGAAATTCAGAGAAGTGACCTCCCAGAAGCTTCTTTAAGTGGTGCTGAGTAATACATAATTTATCTGTAAGAATAAGGACTTGTAGTCACTCAGCATAGGAGTTCAATAAATAATATGTCTGAATACTTCTACAGTACCTTGTCATATCTGCTCTCAGTGCACAAGCTGATGTTTGAATTCTAAATTTGGAAAGTATTATTTCTCCTTCTTTTCACAAAATGTGGTGATAAATTCAAATTCTTCTGTTATGGAACTGAATTTAGTATGGGATAGTAGATGACAACACAGGTAAAAACCTCTGTAAATATCTTACACAAAGTGTCACTTTTTTCACCCACGTCTGAAGAATAATATCTTTATTGTTCTCTGTGTTCCTGTTCTGTTTGACTGCATGGGTGAATTTCCTGAGGTTGTTTGTCAGTTTTAGTACAAAGTAAATGTTACTTAGATGCTCCAAATTGATTATGTTCACCCTCAGGCAATTTCACAATAACCCATTGCAGATTAAAATCACAAAATGCTGTGCACCTTCAGTCCTTATTAAGATAATTGACCCTCCTACTGAATTAATAATCTACATCCTGGTTGCTTAAATACGCTTACTGCTAAATAGTTCTCCTGAAGTTTAAATGGTAACATATTTTGATGAGATAATTGAACTTGTTTCTATTCTTATTCAGTTAAACATCCTGGATTGACAAAAACAATAAAATCCATCAGAAAATATGTGGAAGGCCCAATATTTGCCAAGGATATTTTTCATAATTTCTAAGATAATTTATTCATTATCATTGTGCTTTTCAAAAGAAAAATTACAGGTGAAAATCCAAGTTATTAAAATTCAAAATTATGAATATATGTATAATTTGACATTATAAATACATTGGCTCTAAACCAAAGCCTTTTCAGTGATAGTAGGATACCTTCTATACTTTCTTAAAGTATGGGTTTACTTGAATTTTACATTAGTAGGAAGTTATTAGAATCTGAATTAAAATTAATCTACTCTTGAATAGTTTGTGATTACTCGTCGAGATAATGAGCTTCAGAAGGCTTTGGATTTCTATCAGTGTGGAGATTCAAGCACGCATTCTAGCTAGATCTATGGGAAATAGATTTATTTTGCTTTTATATTGCCTACCGCGGGCGGTCCCGTGGTGTAATGGAGAGCACTCTGGACTCTGAATTCCAAGGTAGCGTGTTCGAGCCTCAGCGGGGACTGTCCCCAGGCAGTTCAGTGCCTCCCTGCCATCCGATCCCATCAGATCTCAGATGCTCAGCAGGGTCAGCCCTGGTTAGCACCGAGTGCTGTGACAGTCCCGAGGACTTCAGGCTCGCTCAGCTGTGGCAAATGGACCTTAGGACTTAAACGGTGGAGTCAGTTCTGTGCACACTGTGCCTCACCTAAAAAATCCACTGCACAGGCTGGAAGGGCACACCCACATAGGGAGAGCCCTTCCCAAATCTTCCTTCGCGAAGTTTGGTCATATATATATATATATAGCCTACCCTTTGCTGTCTTACCAGATAAGCGCTGATGAAATGAGAAGGCAGAAGCACAGATGAGAACTTTTTTTCCCTTGTGAAAACAAGAATTATGCGTCTGGTTGTCAGTTTCTGTACCCTATTGTTGCCTTCTCCTATTCCCTTTCTATCCACTTCATGGTTTTTTTGCTTCTTTTTCTAGCAATCCAAGTGAATGTATGCTTCCTACAGACATGGCAGACAAATGATCTGGCTCATGCAGCTTGTTTGAAAACATGAATCCCTTGGTTTCTTAGCTTTTTTTTCTTTTCTCCCAATTAAATAGTGTATGGTGGGGTTACTTTTATTTAAAGCAATGACAGGCATGTATCAATATCTGTTTGGTTCATAGTAAAGTAAACTGATCCAAAGGAATCCTATCATAAGCAAACTCTGATCAAGTTCTGACTTGAGCGAGGACCCATAAAGGACTTCTGTAAGCCAAAACATCTGCCCTCTTCATCACTGAAGTCCCACCCTGTACTTCACTGCAAGTGCACCTGCTCTTATATGGCGAGTAAAACGAATTCTGTGCACTTTGTACTCAAGACTTGACTCCACATTGCTTATTTACATAAGCAGCCCCTGGGGAGTCAGGTAGGGAAGAGGAAAGATGCTGAAATTTGAACTTCAGGTTTTATAGCCTTTATAAGGCATACAGAAACTACTCCATAAAAATAATGTCCAAACAGAAAAAGTTTACAAGAAATGTCTTGTATTTGGAAATTTCTTCTTGACTGTGTTTTTGCATTAGTGATGTAGCATCATAATTTGTTTTTAACTCAGAGGATGACATTACATACCAGATATTGCATACACTGACCTGTTGGAAAACTGGGCATATCAGTCAATGCCTACTGTCTCTTTCATTTCACTACATTACCTAGATCAAAACTACTAGGGGTTAACATACACATCTGCTATTCTAGACCCACTTAGCAGTCTTGACAACATACTTCTCTGAACCTCTTTCACAATGGTACTGTATCTTGGTAACAACTTCTTGCACCAGCCAGCTACACAGAGAAATAGTCAGTAAAGAAACTCAATCAAAATACTATATAATATATCCTCCAAATGGCCAAAGGCATTGAAAGCAATAAAATTAATTTTCTCAACAACCAGCTGGTGACTTAGTCCAGTATACTAGTAAAGATTCTTTATCCTTCCTGACTTTAAAGTACTTAGCCTTTTTCAATACCTGTGCTTGAGAATGTATTACTTTCTCAAGCTCTACCAGTGGTACTAAATTTAGCTTTCTCTTTTTGTCCAAAACAACAGCCCAGAAAATAAACAGTGATTATAAAATGCCCAGATCAACAGATCCGAAAGAAAGTTCTCGTTATGAATTTCCATATTCACCTTAGTGAATCTCCTCCAACCTTGAAAAAGTCACACGTTAAAAAGAAGCATAATCCACATAAAGGAACAGTATTTAACTGTCTGAAATATCTGTTGGAAACATTTTGGGTTTTTTTCTGAAGTCCAGTTAGCAGACAGCACTGTGTCTTGCAAAAACAGAGATCTTTTCAAATAGAATTTGCTATTAAATTATAGTTACTGCAGGAAACAGGTCCAAAATTTATTGTTCCATTATAATCAATAGCAAAACTTTCCTTTACTTCACTAAAGCTTGAAACTGTTACAATTTGATTGCATTAATACCTTTTCTTTCCCTTGAGGTATTGCCTGTTCTTCCACATCCATATATCTGATGTAAGTTTTTCACCCTAAGAATAGTTCTGTGTCTTTACAGAGAATAAGGAACTACAATCTGGGCCCACTTAGAACTTTGGAAACACAAAACTTTGGTAAAGTAAGCAGGTGGATCTGCCAACTTCCTGGTTACTCTTAACAAAATATTCTAGTGGCATTTCTTCCCTGTAAATAATTACTTATTAGAATATTTTAAACTCATTCCTACACCTCTCAACATTTACTGTACAGATGTATTTTCAATGTTTATATTGCTGTTCATTTTTTTTTTTCATTGTGATGTTGTCTGTTGACTGTAAGGAAATTCTCCTGGGCTCAAGAAATTATTGTGGTTTTGAATAACAGCAGTAAGTTCTTTGCCATTCTCATTCTCACCCACCATCAAGGTTCTAGATGTCTCAGGACTGATCCTACTCATAATTAAGTCATGACTGTCATTCCTTCCATGGAAATGCTTTATGCAGACAGAGAATGAGAAATCATAAGAAATCCACAAGTTTTAAAAAAACCTCAACAACACAACAGCAGAAATAATGTATTATCTCAGTCTCTGTCCCTTTTTACCTGTTTCCCTCAGGGTCCCTCTTTTTATTATGTATCCACTGAGCCTACCACTTTAATGGTTAAAAGTTTATGCTGCAAGGTAAGAGAACAGCTCAAGAGGTAACTATTATTGTGCTTATTTTGCATATGGGTAAACAAAAGCTAAACTTATTTAGTGTCTTGTCTGAGATGTTCTATAGTGGGACCACTTTTACACCAAAATGAGGGAGCTGCAGTGCAGATCCATGGCATGCTTACTTTATTACAGCTCTAAGCTTCTACCAGCTGAGGTACCTTCAGTCCTCCTGATCCTTCCCATGGATTCACAAGCCACACATACGCTGCCCATAGCTCCATTCCTTCCGTTAAACCACCAACCTTATAACTATGGGATAAATCAATTTTAGCACTCTGATCACATAGGAATATTAATAAATAAGAATTAATAAATGTATATATAATGATATATATCGCAACTAGAAGGAGTTAAGGATACAGCTTTATTTCATCACAAATTGCTTCAAAGACTAAGCAAGCCATGTCTGTATATGACTGTGAGATTTTCAAGATAAATTGTGAATTATTCACCCAGATGGATGTTGTTTAAGTAGTGTTAACACTTCTTAACTGTACAATAGTAAGTACTGGCAGTTGTTGCTCTTATTCAGCAGATAAGTTATTTATTAATAAAATAATGTCTAATTAGAAAGCCTCTTACAAGCAGCACTGTGTTAAATAACCTTTTTAAGAAAATACGTGTATTTATGGAACAGGATACCACTTGCTAGCTGTTGGTCACTAGATCCACAGTTTAATATAGCAAACTGGTGTATATTATGAGAAAATATGCATCAATATTTTATTATCAATTATGAGATCTACAAGGAGATCTACTCCATAAAATAACAAATCTAGGTCTGGCATTGGAATGTGCTCTGGTGATACTTCAGGAATTAATTACACCTATAGAATGTAAACTTACTAGTAAACAGCTTTAGAAATTAAGTTACTCTAGGATAGGAGTGTATAAAGAAGTGGAGCATTCTCGTCCTTCAGATAAAATATCTGGGATCTAATAGTACTGATTCACAATTTTTGGTTGGCAATAGAAATTCAAGTAGAATAAAACAGTGATTTGCTGTTATGTTGGTTCATAGAAGACTGTCTGCATAATCCAGATGAAGGGTATTGTGCACTCTGATTCATAACTCTGTAACTACATTAAATTCTGGTTTGCCTGGGTATACTCAACTCAGTGTAAAAGAAGCAAAAGTTGGCTGCCCCACATAAATATTTAATCCACTGTAATCAAGTTAAAGACACAGAGATCATATGTAGAAGTATACAAGTCTTTAATTTTGCATACCATATTAATATGAGTCACTACAGTTGTTTTAATTTTAATATTTTTAAACATATATTTCTGCAAGAGTGCAAAAGCACTGTTTGTATTCCTTAGTTGTTTTTGACCAGCAGATAGTCTCTACATGATTTTCAGTGCTGTCTTATTTCTGCTTTTAAATGTTTTTCTTCTCACTATGATTTAAAACTTTGTTATGCAGTACTAAACTTTCACTTATTTTCTCACCTTACTGTATGTGGAAAGTGAAGGAAAAACTTTAATTTCAACACTGTTTTTATGATGTGGTGTATGAAACTCAGTTTCATGTGTGGTTTGGTACATGAACTCACAGAGTTAAATTCTTTCTATGAGTCAGGGGTAGGCAAAATGCAATCAGCCATGAAGTTTGTGTTTCACAAAGCTGCTTACACTGAATAATTCAATATTTGAGCTTTAATGATATTTGAATAGGAATTTGTATGCAGACTGTACAGTGAATAGATGAAAGAAGGCAGACAAACTTTTGATTTCTCACTGAATCATTAGCATCTGAGATCATTTTTCAGCCTGCTGTGGGATCAGCTCTCCCTGAGACCGGCACTCGCCATGCTGCTTCCAATGACAGGTGACCTCCACCACCCCCACAGGCTGTGCACAGCTCCCAGGGCTCCCCACAGCTTTTTCCAAGGACCTGAGCTGCATAACCCTCAGGGGTGGTCTCAGTGGCAGAACCATCATCAATACGTATCTACCTCCAGAGAGACAGTGATGTTGTATCCCCTGGTGAGAGTCAGACACAAATCCTGTGGAGGTCAGGGCTGGTGCCACTGAGGGGCATTCCCGTTCCAGCTCCTGCTGCCACACCAAGACTCCCGGCTGTGACTAATGAGGCACCGGGGCTGTCGCCTGGGAAGTGTTCTGTGGAGCACAGCTTGTCTTTGGCTGGGGGAGGACAGACAGTACCCAACACTGCTTGTCAGGGCCAGATGGAGGAAAAGGAGGGGGCAGAGAAGCCAAACCAGCCCAGAACATAGGAAACATGTTTCAGAAATGTCTGCATGGGGGTTTTCTGCCACACTAGAATCGCCTCTGGTCTGCTTCACAAACAGGGTGACAGTGGCAAAGGGGATCCACAGTGGCAGTGATAGAAAGAGGCAGAAGTTTTATTTGTTGTGATGCCTGAAGCATGGCTCAGTTCTTCAAAAACAGCCCAGGCTTCAGTGTGAAACATAATAATGCGGAATGTATGGATGTGAATCGGGTATCCTGAAATCAATCTCAGTGCAAGCCAGTGTAAGGCAACAGCTATCTCAAGAGTAGCAAAGAGCTGCAAAATTTAAGAATACAAGTAAAGCAACCTCAGCTCCAAAAAGTTTGTCCTCACTGCCTCAAGATACCTCACAGAGGTAACTGTCTCACTGCCTCCTCCATGCAGTCAGACTAAATCCACTTGTTGTTACAGCTGAGGTCCCACTAGAAACTCTCCTCCAAAGATTCCTATTTTCAGGACCAATTTATTTTCAGGATGTCCTTGGAATACCATACAGATATACCTTCTAACTTTCTACTTCTCTCTAGCTCTCAGAAGATGTGAATATTTTGGCAGATCATATATTGCAGCCTCCAGGTGGTAATAAGCAATTTTTAGCCTGATTGGCTGAGGTAAGAAGTGAAACAGTTTTCCCCACATAGGAAGAAAAAATTATGCATGAAGACCCTGCAAACTGGGAATTTTAGATCAACTTTAAATTAGTAGTCTTAACATAATGCCATAACTGGTATAATTGAAAGTAGATCATTACTGACTGAGGCTGGGCACAAGAGTAGTTGACCGCTCTGGAGCCAAAGTGAAGTTTGGGTTTTAATGGGACTATATAGCCCTCTGTAACTTAAAAGAATACCATGATACTGGTACCGTGACAGATTCCAGAGGCTGTAAGCCTAGGCCTGTCACTAGTGGTGTCACCCAAGGTACACCATTCAGCTCAGGATTGTTTAATTTATTCATCTATAATTTGGATGAAGGGGCAGATGCCTCCTCAACAATTTCATGGTGGACACAAAGCTGGGAGGAGTGGCTGATACCCCAGAGTTCTGTGCAGCCCTTTGCAAGGACCCTGACAAGCTGGAGAGATGGGCAAAGAACCATCTGAAGTTCAGCAAAGGCAAATGCAGGGCCCTGCACCTGGGAAGGAATAACCTCAGGCACCAGCACAGGCTGGGGGCCAATCTGCTGGAGAGTAGCTCTGTGGAGAAGGATGAGGAGGTCCTGGTGGACAACAAGCTGTCCCTGAACCAGCAGTGTACACTGGGCACCGGGAAAGCCAATGNCAATGTCTTTTAGTATCTGAAGGGAGAGCGTCAGAAATATGGAGCCAGGTTCTTCTCAATGGTGCCAAACAATAGGGCATCAGGCAGAAACTGATGCACAGGAAGCTCCACTTCAATATGAGGAAGAACTTCTTTACTGTGCAGTGACTCAGCACTGGAACAGATTGTCCAGAGGGGGCGTGGTGTCTCCCTCAGTGGAGATATTGAAGA
The DNA here is from genome assembly GCA_013396695.1 of Sakesphorus luctuosus. NCBI lineage: Eukaryota > Metazoa > Chordata > Aves > Passeriformes > Thamnophilidae > Sakesphorus > Sakesphorus luctuosus. The sequence continues at coordinate 144,710 of VWZD01002448.1, read as the reverse complement.
CCCATCTGGACACAATCCTGTGCCATGTGCTCTGGGACGACCCTGCTTGAGAAGGGAGGTTGGACCAGATGACCCACTGGGATCCCTTCCAACATGCCCCATTCTGTGATTCTGTGACATAGAGTTGCAACTGTTAGTGTGGAAATGAGTATAAATAAACTTTACACAAGTAAAATTTTGCCAGTCAGTTTGATCCCAAATAATAACTTATCCTTTAAGGATATTCTATCTTCAAGCATGTAATAAATCCAAATTATAGTTTGAAGAAGAAGCAATATTGCTGTATCTTTCTCCCTAAACAATTAATCTGCTTAAACATAGAGGAAAATAGTTCTTGATTTCTTACAAAGATCTTTTCAGATCTCTTCAGAGTTTCTGAAACAAATTTGAATCTTAAATAAATAAATATTTCTGATGAGCTCTAGTGCGAAGATTCACACTTTCCACTGCAATACGTCTTTTTAAACTTTTGATTGAGTTGGTATTATGTTATCTCCAGGTTATGAAAGATTCAGGAAGAAATGAGAGGAATAGTCCAAACTCCTGCATTATCTAAAGTAGACTGTACACTGAATTTCTAATAGAGTTTCTCTCCAAGGGTCTTAATCCCAGCCTCTTTCTGGGGTAGTCGGAAAAGAACAAGATAGAATCTGCTTATCACCCTTTCCCCCTGAAAGCACAGGGAAGGTAAACAAGGAAGGCAACTTGTCAGCACTGAGACAATTACTTCTGTTTCTAACATCACAGCCTAACACTGATAAGGGATTTTTATAAGGGATTTTTGTATCCAGATTAGAAGAAATCAGCAAGTGTGCATGGGCATTCTACTATCTAGATTTCATGTTGCTTCCTGTGTCCTTAAGTATCTAAAGGCAAAGTTATTTCACTTTAATTTCACTTTGCTTGGCAGCATGGAATAAAAACAAAATAAATAAAACAAAACCCAACTAAAACCAACTAACCAACCAACCAAACCCTCCCTGCAAAGCACCCCTAAGATTTGTAAATACCTGTTTTTGAAAAGGAATGACAAAAGTCAGAGGATCAACAAAAACTTCCCGAGTTTTATTTGTGAATTAGACATATGGCATGGAAATTGGTATTTTAGTCCCTTATCTTACAGCACAAATGCATGGTGGTGGATTTTGAGTAAGGGATGGGGTAAAAGAGGAGAGATAGAGATTAGACAGAGAGAGAAAGGAAGGTTAGGGAAGGTTTGGGAAGGGAAAGAAGGGAAGAGGAGAGGAGGGAAGGGGAGAAGGAAAGGTATTGATCTCACTTTACTGGGTCATCCTTTGGTTACCGTCCATGCCCACTTCTTGACTTCTCTACTGTGTTGTGCTTATCTCCAGTAGCCAGAACAAGAATGTTTGTCCCAAAAGAACACTACTCTGCCTCCATATGGCACCTTCTCCACCCACATTCTGTTCTTTCTTGCAGCGTGCTATTACCAACAGTCCTTGGTTGGCTCCATGGCTATCCGGCTATCAGTGTTTGAGACACACAAATTAGCCCCTTTTCTTCTGGGCTTCTACAAAAGGTTCTGCCCACAGACATTCTCTTTTGTGGAAAATATATGTCTTATCTTCCTTTGTTGGTCCACTCTGCAAACTGGTTTGAAAAGGTTAGAGAATAGACCTTTCACTCAGTGATCTTCCCCCAGAACAGAAATGTGTGCCCTCAGGAAGGAGAAAAGCCTGTTCTCTTTGGTAGCAGAGAGATAGAAAAGGTAAAGTTGTTAAGCTTTTGCCCACAGAACAATCTTTTATAAAACCAGGAACAATTTGGCCAATTATTTGCTCATTTTGAAAATTGTCTTGTCAATTTTTCTCTGCGGGTCATGACAATCTCCAAAGTATCTTTCTCACCTAGAAGCTTAAATTCCACAGAAAGGTGATGGGATTTGAGTTCATAACTTACTCAGCTTTTTTTTAACACTGGAGATTCCAGTTAAGCAAACATCAAACTAATCCAGTGTAGGCTTTACTTTTCATTTAAGCCTTGTTTTTGGAAGAGAGGCAAGGGCAAAAATAACCCCATAGAAAATCCTTTTTGCCTTTTCCTGAACTGAACAATTTATCACGAGGGAAAATTTCACAGGGTCAGATCTCGTTACCTAGAAAAGCTAAACCTGTTTTATTTTGAAATGCAAAACCACAACAAAATGTGTAAATGGTATTTGATCTGTGGACGAAATACTGATCAAAATAACCATGTGCATTGTGTGATCAAATATTTTATCTTCTACAGGCTCACAATAAAAAGATGACCAAATTCACAATGTATCTTCAAACTAATCATTCATAGGGGGGAAAAGAAAACACAAGAAAGAAAGAGGAACTGACAGGAACACTTTCTAGTAAATAGTACTTCCAAGACAAAATAAACCTTTGAAAGTCAAGAATTAGTAAATAAATTCAGTATGTTATTATGACTGTAACAAGCGACCCATCTGTCTCCAGGGTAAAATCACATGCAGTTAATTCACTTTTTCACCCACATATCAAGAAAATCTTCCCACTGAATTTACCTACTTTTTTTTTTTTTAAATAACAGTGAAATGTTTCTATAGAATGCACAGACCGCATGCTCAGTCAAATAAAGGGGGGGAAATGGAGCAAAACTCAAGGGCAGTGTGAGATATCTATGATTCTTTCCATTAATGTTGTGATATTCTTAACCACAAAGTGAAATGTCTATCAACAGGCTAAATGTAACAAACCTGCAGTCATTTCTCAGCCCAAGCCTTTGTTGATCTCAGTGCAGTGCTGCAATTTGAGCAGAACTGTAAAGTTTAGTTTTATGAGGTATCTGCCAATCCAATGAAAATTCACAAAGAAATTACTTTGGAGGCAGCCTCATAGGCATTCTGATTTGAGATAGTGTCACAGATGTCTTCATAAAATGTCCCATTTTTCCAATTTATTGTATCTGATTGATTTTAGTGTAAAAGTTTTATAAGTGTAAATATGAACATAGTATACTGTAACCAATATAGTGCATTGTGTGCATAAAGTGTAGCCAATATAGAGTAAATACATTTTATTTAGTGTAAATATGTTTTAGGTGAAGAGAAAGTAGCTATTTTTAAACATCTTCAAATTTAATATGCTTAATTGTATAATGTGAATTTAAAAAGATATATGTAATATCCATTAAATGCTGAGTAAAGTGGATTTTTTAAAAACATCATTCCAGGAATGGCAATTTTGAAAAATATTCATGGTAATACAGAGTAGTAACAGAAAGTCAAACTATTGTCTGTGAAGAAGAAAGGATTTACTTACATGTTTAAAGATACATTGAAACTAGGATAAAAGATAAGAAAATAAAACTGACACTTGTCAAACTAAATGCTGACTTTATGTTTGATTTAGATGAATTCCTTTGATACAGAGCAGATAATACAATTCAAAGAAAGAGGAAAATATACAGTAAACACTTAAAACTATATCATTCTAAAAGAGCAGCAAGATATGTGTTTGTATTATATTAAAATAATCACCACTAGTGAATTTACTTTCCATAGGCTTTACAAACACTCACAAAAACTATTTGTGTATGTGAAAATGGATATTCTATATTTTCCACAATCAAATAGTCCTCATTTGAGCTGTAATTAGCCACTTTATGTCTCTGTATTAAAAGAAACTGCCTTTTCAGCCTAATCCCACCCTAAATTTATGTAAAATCTGTGAATGCAAAGCATATTTCTGTGGATTCATGAAAATACTTGCATGAGGCTCAAGTTTCCCTTTAGAAAGATTTTTACAATGATTCCTCTAGGCACTGAGGCCTTTTTTTTAATAAGTGACTGGTAGTCAGTATTTCAGAGAAATATATCACCTATTAGGATCTTTGAATTAGAAATGGATTTTTAAATGTCTCTGGTCCATGCTGGCAGTCTGGGATATGAGACAAATCTCTATATGTCTTTTGTGGGTATTTTACTTCTTTGATTTAGAAGCACAGTCTACATTAGAATCAATTTGTATTTCAAAGTAATTTAGGCTTTATTCTGAACCTACAAAATGGAATTGAAACCAAAATGGCATTGGCATTCTGAGCCAATGAGAGTTGTACTTCCCCCTGGCAATATTCAAAAGATGTTGGGCTTCTCAGAATGGGGAATTTTCTGAGATAAAATAATTCACTGAGGACACGGTCAGTTTAGATCACACCTTGTTCTCTCAAGGGTGTTGGAGCCATAGTGGAGAATTCTCAACCCTAAGTTCTCTCTTGCAAGCAATCCTTTCTAAAAGGAAACAGCTGCTCCTTCATTAATTAAATCCCAGTTAAGTAGGAGGAGCTTAAAGAGGATATTCTCCTCCCTCTCTCTGATGTAGCACTGGTGAGAATATCATCAAAGACATCAAAGGTCCAAGTTTTGTGTCCTCTCAGGCAATGGACAACTTTTCAGCCATAGTAATCAGGTATGTTGGAAGCTTTTTACATTCCATAATACTCAGTAAGCCAGAGAGACAAGAAACTGCAGAACAAGTCTGTAGGGAAGTGTTTGGGTTGAAGAGGGAAACCCCATTTCAGCTGTGCTCTGAGGACTTTTTGTTTGTTCTGTATTAAGAAATTACTGGGTGAAATACTGAAATATTTGCAAAAATTAGGTTTGGAGCACAGGCTATGTCCAGTCTACGTGGCAGACATGAAAAAGTGTTGAAGGTGTGTTTCATTAATGCATGTTAGTGGGCCTCAAATGGGAGAAACTTGCTGTGCTGTTGAGCCTGTTCAAGTGGTAAGTGCTGCTGAGCACATCAGGAAGATTACTCTATCAATTCTAATATTGAAAGTCACATGTGTTATTTTTTAATGTTTTACCAATTAGTACTGTATGAATTTAGGAGTTCTGTGCTGCAGTTTTGAAGATCTAAAGTCAGAGGAGACATGTTCTGGTTTTATGGTTTTGTTATTAAGTATTTCTGGGAATGCTTATTTATCAGGCATGGCTTGGGATCTCCATATGTGAAAACGTTAGATATTGTATCTTATTATAACTTCTTTGTAAGCTTTATTTTCCATCTTAATGTCTGAATCTGTGGGATGACTGTTAGGAAGTTTTATCAGTTGTAATTGTGATGTCTAGTTTCATGCCAAAGATATTAAATCCAAAAAAATTATGCTTACTCTTGGTCTTGGTTTTTAGGATTGAGTTTTGTGGCTGTTGATTGTGTTGTCTTAGTTCTGTCTGTCCTAGATATTTTATAATAATACCGGTGTATGGAAGTTTAGGGATTTTAAATTGTCTTTCTTTAAAACTGTCACGTGGCATATGTTGGTAAACATTGGCTTTCAAGAATACAGAAAGCATCAAATCTGTGGTGATGTTGATTTAATATATATGCTGTTGTAAGCAGTGTCTTGGATGTAATTGGAGGAATTGACTAACACATCTGAGAAGGGTGCTTGTTGTCAGCATTAAAGGGAGCAGAAATAAAATTATTGTTATGATTTAGCTGGGTGGGCCTAAATTTAGGCTTTAAAGATCATATTAGGCCTAGAATTGTCAGCTGACTTGAGCTGGGCTGGGCTAGCTAACAGCTGACTTCTTCTAGCCAATAATATTGTATTCCACACCATACTACATCATCTCAAAAGGAGTAAAATCCAGTGTGTGGGAGTGGCTTGACCAGTTCCACCATGGCTGAGGTACAGAGAAGATGTGCTACCGTTGTTCTGCCCTGTTAGGCTTTGCTCCTGCTGTTGCCGCTCCTTGCCTTTTGTTTGAGTTCAGGGAAGTAGAAATATTTTGTTGTTACTCTTTCTGTTTCTTGCTAGGTGTCTTTTAGAGTGCTTATGAACTTAGTTTTTTTTTCCTCTCCCTCTTTTCTCTTGGCTGGTTGGGGGTGAAGAACCCTTTTTCTCTGTACTTGGGCAGTTGGCGTTTTGCCAGCTCAACCCAAGACAATTATGTATCATGTTATTTTTTTCTTGACCACTGTAGAGTTGTTTCTTTGCATTTCCTAGAAAAAAACCAGCAAAGCACTGCTCCAAGTTCCAAGTCACTTTGCACAGAATTTACAAGGAAAATTTACCGATATAAGGGCAAGATATGTTAAATGGAGATGACTACTTGCTGGAAGGCATTTAATTTTCAAATTTTTTTATTCTGCTGTGGAGAAAAGAAATAGGTAATTTTGACTGTGTGGGAAGAAATAAGGGGAAAAACAAACAAAAAAACCACTAGATGTAATCTAGAACAAATATTGATTCTGGAGTGTCCTCTTGCATCACTGTGGGAGATCTAGGTTAATGTATCTGTTCCAAATCAGATGGACAATGTATTCTGGCTCCACAACCAGGACCTTATGTATTAGTATTTTGAATCTAGAACGCCCTCCTTACAGGCCTTCTGAAGAGTATCATGGGAAAAATATTTGAAAGGGTTTTTTTCCAGCATAGATTATTTTTCTTGAAATATTCCCCATCAGATCCCCTGAAGTGATGTTACAGAAACATTTAATAAATAACACCAACTGAGGAGTAGAAAAGACTACTTTTCTTGTTTTCCAGAAGGCATTCAAGACCCAGGCCCTTAAGATTTGAGTTACTCTTGTAACGTGTTGTACAGCATGTCTGCAGCTTTTGCCCTCAAGCCTATTGTATCGAAATTCCTTTTCCTCTGGGTACAATATATATTTAAACACTATTATATGTATTTAGCCCAGCTCAAGAGGTAATGTGTACTGTGCATCTTGATGTGAAATTTTGCAGAACTAGGAGCTCTGAGAATTGCTCACTCAGGGATGCTGTTGGGCATTTACTGTGGGATGTTCCTCTCACCTCAAGCAAGAAAAGGACTTGTCTCCCTAATGAGAAGTGTAAGAAAGTTATGTGGGGCTAACTGAGAACTCAGCTGTAATTGAAGTTTGTAAAATGGTAATTACTGCTTTTCTGGAATGAGAAAAGAAAGCAAAAACATTTCAAGAGACAGATTGCTCTTTTAAAATTTAACTTTTAATTTAAAATTATAGAGAAGTGTGAAGTTGAAGGCTGCATGAAGCACAAATTATAAACCAAAACCAAGCATATATTTACTTTGTGAATCTATACCAACTTTGGATGCTGTGCTTGTGTACCTCCTGTACTTTTCGTGTCATTAAACTGTAATGGTGCATAGATCTTGGGAAAGCCCTTTGAAAAGCAGTGGGTTGCACTCTGTATTTCTAAAAGGAAATTCAAGGTCAATTACATGAGAGTGCAATGTCATAGTAGCGTTGCATTGAGACTGATGTGTTCAATGACCTTCTGGTACCTCTAACCCAATTGTCATTTCAGAAGCAGCACTCCGTCTACTTTAGCACTTACTTGAAGTGATGCTGTTTTAAAATAAATAAATAAAATCTGAGAGCTAAAGGGCACATTCAGGTGTCTAAAAGAATTACTAACAAGTTTGGACAGAGGGACTTCACTGTGTAGATTCAGTTGAGTTGGAGGCTGCTCGCTGAATCAATTCATGAGCTCCTGAAAGAACTGGGGCTGGAAGAGTAGAAACAAACGGCAATACAAGCCCTTCACATTATAATCAGTTATTCAAACAGACTTTTATGTGGTATTTTCTTTGCCTCTCTTTGACTATTCCTTATCTTGAGGTCATGAGGAGGCATGACAGAAACATATGGCTGTTGCTGCTGGAAGTTTCTTAGTCATTGTCACCATGAAGCAGCCAAGATAATTGCACTTGCTTTGAGATGACAATGGTATTTGATCAATTTCAACAAAGAGCCACACCTCAGAGAAAAAGTAGACAAAAAGTCTTAAATTCTTCTGCTGTATTTCCATACAGTCATTCATCCATGGCCAGCTGACCATGTACTAAGGATGAGGAAAGCAAAAGGCTTTAATATTGCATCCAAAGACTAAGAGCTACAGAGCACCTCTTTTTTCAGCTTTGTCACTCCAATTCTGCTCTAGATTTTAGAAAAGTTCAACAAACTTTTGGAGTGCCACTGGAAGACATCAGAAACTAAAATGCAAGAATCTTCTTGTTGCCAGGGACACTTGTTTCAGAGACTAGAGTCACTGCTGTAGAGACCTAACTAGAGCCTTATGTAATGTCAGCTACTGAGGAGTCAGGATCTAAAAGTGGATGAAATACAGCCAATATTGGTGAGTGATTTCGCTCAAGCCCTGCAGAGCTGGGGAAGGCTCCCCTGCTCCAATCCCGCCCGAGTCCCCGAAGTGCCGCAGCCACACTGGAAACCAGGATTATCGGTGGCAAAAGAAGCAAACTTTATTGGAGTTCCTCGTTTATATAGAGTTAGGCAGGGAAGGTTCTGGAAGGGTGGGTGGTGCAACGCCTCCTGTTGGTCAAGGGTCATGCAAATAGGGGATTGGAAAGGGACTAATAGGGTGAAAGGGTGGAATATCATAACAACCAATAATAGAATAGGGAGATCAACCAATAGGGATACCAAACTCTGGCCAATAGAAAGAAATGATGGGAAAAAAACCCTAAGGGATTATGGGAAGAAGAAACTTGGGTAGGGGATGGCTAAGGGAAAATACAATAGGGAGTCCATGATGGTTTTATTTAAACTGTGTCATTACTCAGAAGCATCCTTAAACAGCCACATTATGATCCCTGTGTTCATTCCACAGTGCCTTGTCCCTTAAACCAGTGGCCTGGTATTCTCCCAGAAGGATCTTTTAGCCACATTTGATGGCCTAGTGAAGATAATGAATACCAGCCTAACTCAGGATAGCACAGTAGCAAAGAGACTTTCAATCAGCACTGTGCAAAAGTTTGCCCACACGATGTTCTAGTTTATACCCTTCTATGCAGCAACATTTTCCAATGTGTTCAAAACAGCAGTAAAAAGATCTGATAATTATCATAAAGACAGAATAATTACAGTTAGCAAAGACTTGGCCCTTAATCAGAGGTGCTAGAGCTGCTTGCCTATGATTCACTCTTTCAGTGTTTGTTGGTACTTTGGTGAAGTGGGTGGGATGTCTTGCTGACCCTGTTGAACACTAGAGCCAGAAAAAAGAAAACAGAGCTCCTAAGTTCTTCTCACTGTAGAGAAATTACATGCATTGACAAGGGAACACAGAAGCTTGCAGAAAAGCTTCTGTGTGTTTGCACAAGGCTTCTCAAAATACCAATGCTTGAGGGACTCTGTTTAAGGACTCAGAAATGTTACCAGTATTTCTTGAGGTAACCTCACCACTGTTAGAGCTCAAGCAGAGAAATATTGATCATCATGTCTCTGCTGCTCCTTTTGAGCCTTGGAGCACAACATGTGTTCCTTTTTAAGTTATCAATTACATTATGCACAAAGTATCTGACATAAAAATTTAGATATATCTGCACTGCAGTTAAAGCAGGATTCCTTTACAAGTCACCTGCTTTTCATGAGATTTTTTTTTTCTTAGTTCTTTAATTGATTATCTTGGTGAGCTCTGGTGACCTGCTGGTGACTGAAGAAGTTACAGACATTTTGTCTTCTTACTTTGTCTAATGGCTTTTCTGATCCTTCTGAGCAAGAGGTTGCTTTGGTTCTCCTTTGGCTCGGAAAACTGCAATGTTGTATTTGGATGTCTTTACCTGTGCTTCGTTTTATCTCTGCCACATACATAGTTTGATTTGTTTTATTTATTGGAACATTTAAGAAAGAACAGATGCCCCCTACAATAAGGGAGTGGGACTTGATGATCTTTAAAGTTCCATCCAACACAAACTTCTCTATGATTCTATGATTCTGGAAGTATGTGGGGTAACAGAACTCTCTCATTCTTTCATCATCTTTCTCATCTACTTTGAGTAGTCTACATTTAAGAATGGCAACATTTCCTGTTACTGCAGTGACTAAAAGCCCCTCCATGAGAAAGACAAAAGTGTTGCCAGGTGGGTGTCAAGAACCAAGGAAACATTCAAAAAGGAGGTTTCTTTTTTAAAATTTGTTTCTGAGAAAATTAGCCTTAAAAAAAAAGATATCCTATTCAGGACTGGTAAACATGTTCATTTCTTCTGAATATGTACCTAATGTCTCAGTGAGTTTTGAGTATTGATATTGGTAAAGCTTATAAACGAACCAGGTTGACACAGATGAATAGGTCAAAGAACCCTAGAGAAAAGCAGATATAAAGACTTATGTGGAGTTTCTTTTAGGAAAGAAAAATCATACTACATCACCAAAGAAATGATACTATGTGATACCAAAGTGTTGCATCAGAGGAAAGTTTCATCATCACATTGGAATAAATAATGATTAAGAAGTGAAACTGAGGAAATGCTGATTTTTGTACTTGTTTCTGTAATGCTTGAACAATAGCAAAGAGTCTGGAAAATTGCTTTGGATGAATTGGGAAATAACTTTATCTTCCCCTTTACTATGAAAAGTAAAATTTTTTTGTAAGAACAAAATGGTTTATTCTTGGAAAAAAAAACACACCAAATTTTCAAGGAAATTTAAGCTCTAAGAATGTGATATTCAGGTATAACTTGAAACAAAATGTCATTTGTGAAGCACTTAATTGTTTCAGTGTATTTTAAAGTGTTCACATTAAGTATTTTATAATTATCTCTTTCCTCTAAGTAACTTAGTGTGACTAAAATAATTGTTTAAGTGGATTTCTTCATGTTTGGCTGCTGTTCTTGGAGGGTGTGAATTTAGAGGGGGTGGAGTTGTAAAAAAAAAAAAAAAAAGAAAGTTTCTGAGGAAACTTTTGCCTATTTCAGCTGGCTAACTTCATAATTTTTATCTGCAGATAGATTGAGGCATCTTTTCAAAGCACCTGTCTGAAATCATCTGTAGTGAGGGAAGAAAAATGTAGGATCTTCCTACCCACCAATGGATAGATTGAATAACAAAAACTCAAAGAATCCATCAATTATTCAAAGGAATTGCTGCTTTCACATACTTAATGCTGCCTTCTGTGCTATGGGTGAAAATCAGCCTTAGGCAGGTGATCAGCGCTAGGCCTGTGTTCTGTCTAAATCCCACATCAAATCCTCCACATTTTATATATATATATTCATTATCAACTCCTTCTCCATCCCACAGCAGATAATGTAGCACAAGTGGGGATAACTGAGTCATTTTCTCATTATAAACTACTTTACAATTCAATGCAAAAAGGAAAAAAAAACACTCTACATTAATATGTATAAGAATTTTTAAAGTTGAGAAATGTTCCACATAGAAGCCAAGCCAAGCCCCTTCACATATGTACTATTTTATTACAGAATTATACTTGCTGTTTAGTTTCATGCTTCTGTATCCTTCATGTTCATAGCATAGTGGAAATACTGTTGTTGTGGAAAATATCTACAAATTTGGTAATCCGGGGTCCAAACTTTTGTTGGGTTGAATTGCTGTTGATATTTATATATTAGAGACAGCAAAACTAGAAATAAATCCATGGTTCATAATTATTTGTATATTCAAATTAAATATGGTTAAGATTCAGTGTGAGATTCAAATACATTTTATGCATAAGTATATTTATTTTGTGCCTGCATCTCTGCATACTCAAATAAGCTATGTTCAGCTATCCACATATGTGATGTGGCACTTGAATCACTACTTTCTATTTTGTGGAACCCTCTTATGTATTCAATTTGCTGCATTATAATCCAAATACCTATCTCTCAGGTAAATTTACTGGGTTTGACTTGGGGTGGTTTTTTTATTGTTTTAGGAAATCTGCTTTAACACAAGCAATACTGAAAAGCATATTGGTTATTGGTACAGAAAGAAATATGGATCAGCAAGCGTAGAGCAAAATTCTGGCTCTGTTTAATTTGATGCTAGAACTCCAGGTGATTGAAAGGAACTAATTGGTACCTCAATCCAAACAATGCCCATTTTTCTGCTCTGTGCCAAGAATAAAAATACAGATTTTTTTTTTGTTTAGTGATGTGTTCTCTACCTTATGCAATAGACAAGGATGATTAAGGGACTAGTTTAGATGTGGCTACTTCCTTAACTTCAGATTACTTAACTGAGAGAGATGATCTGTAAAATGTGTGGGAACGTGTCTTTCACAAAGCACAAGTGAGATACATGCTCCAGAGAAAAGCTGTCTGAAATGGAGCTGGAAATTTCATAAATTGTTTTGCCCCCAGTCAGATGAAATTGTTGGCCAAACATTGCCATCTCTGTGTTTCAGCTCTGAACTCTCTCACGCAAATTGCAGTTTAAGTTTCTCTTGTGCTCATTTCCATTCTTAACATGTCCCACTAAGGCTGGGTCTCTCTCAGTAATAAGTAGGTGATTTCTCATGTTCTCTGCCAGTTCAAGTAGGTTTCAACAACTGTGAAGAATGAGATATGAAGCCCAAACTATGCAGTAGGGCCAGGAGACACACCTGGATGCAGCTAATCCTCTGCTATCACAAGCAGACACATTATGGGCTCTTTTTAAAAATAAACGGATAAGTCATATCTTAGAAGCTACTAGGACTTATCCTTTGCTTGACAAGCAGTCCCCAAAACCCACTGCTTGAGCAGTCAGGAATTGTCAGCCCTCCAGATTCTACAGGAACACGTTGCTTTGGGTACATTTCCACAAGGAAGTCAAGCATCTTGCATGAGCTCTTGGCACTGCTGCCAGATGGCATCCCAAAGGGCTCACAGGAAGCAGAAGGCCTCAGGAATTCCAGCTTTCAAGCATGCTGTCCTCAGTTTCCTGGGATCAAAGTGTACATAGTTGTCAAGGAAATCAGCATTAGAGTTGTCTTAATTACAGTGGAGTTCAGAAGACTTGTTGTTGTTTGGGTTTTTTTTTCGGGGCATTGAAAAATCCATGACTTTTTAAATTGTAATTAACTAGAATTTTATAATATTCACCTGCTCCTGGTAACAGCATTATCATTCTTAGCCTGTAGGTATATTAAAATAGGAACCTACACATTCCCTGCAGAGAAAATAAGTTTCTTTTAACTGGCTGTGATATCAAACTATTTTAAGTTTTGGTAAAGATCACTTTGGACATGAGAAAATCTGATGGCTTCCTTTTATTTCTTTATAACTCCAAGAAACACTGAAATGTCACTCGATACTTGTGCCACACCACAAAGCATTCAGATCTTTGACCTTTTGTGTCTACTGTTGTCCACTACTTTTCTTCTTATCTTGTATACTTCATTATATTTTTACTTCCAGCATGCAGTAGCATAGTTCTTAACAATTTGGATGCTGATGATTGGCAGTAGGGACAGCTTTTACTTTCTCTGTTGAAAAGAAATTTGGCAGTTCACAGAAGCTGATTAGGATCATTGTCAACACAGTGTATTTCAAAAATACACAAATAGCAAATTCCTGACAGAATAGTAAGATACATTTGACATGAGTCACTGAAGAAAATTTTATCTATGCAGCCATTTTGTGTACAAAACAGTAAGTTAGCTTAGGGGCTGCTTGGCTATTCCCTTCCTTCTGAATATGTCTTCATAGAGAAAACTAAGCTTTTTGCCAAAGCCCCTGCAATTTATGTCATTTTGTTAAGACTTATTACTTAGGTTTGGTGTTTAACATGTTCATTGTTGACTTCTTTGTTAGGTGTGTTGGCAATAGAAAATTGTAAGGTTTTGGAGTAGCAGAATCAGGTTGAAATAAAGTAAAATAGCCTACCTGGTGAACATCATCTAGCCTGTGTCTCCACTACAGTTTCACGGTTTTTCTTAGTTGATGTAGCAAAATCTGATTCTCCATTTTATTTTAAGATATTTTGTTGTTTTAAAATAGTCATGCGATACTACAGTTATAGTCGACTATCAGTTTTACAAGGCATCTGAAAAAAAATTGTACACTACATATATATCCCTTTAAAGCACAGTTCATTGTTGCCCCCTGTTAAATTTGCTTTTCCTCAGACCTCTCTCTAGGCTATACACAACCACACATTCACAAGAAAAAAGTAAAATCTCCACAGATAATTTCTATAACAGACTTCACTTTTGATGCAGATAAAGAGAATTTAATTGCCACACTGACCATTTAAAATAATATAAATTTGTTTGTCATTGTGTCTTCAATGTGACCAGTTCATTTTGAGCCAGTACACATTTTTCTTTATGTGTATACCATTACTTTTAATGATTAACTTGCACCTTTTCAGGTCATGCCTACTATTAATGCCATCTTACTTAAAATTTTTTGACTGCATTGGTGTTTTTTGTGCCAGTTATTCTTTCATCTCTGTGAATGGAATTCTTATGTGTGATCAGGCATTTAGAAAACATGTTCTATTACCAAGAAGTGAAAGAACTGAGGTTATTTGGACAAGACAGAAGAGTACATTACAGCAGTCTGTAGTCTCAGCTTGTAATCTTTGCAATAGGTTGCGAAAATAAGAGCTGTACTTGTTGTTGCCAGTGAACATGGAGAAATAATAGGCAGCAATGAACTTTTAGATTAAATAAGAAAAGATTAAGTAAGAAAAATGGAAATGCTGTATTATGTTACCTCAGGAGGCCCTTGAATCTCCATTATTATATATTTTTAACAATTAAAACTTAGAGATGATTTAAATATAGTTGATCTAGACATTATCAAAGTTACAAAAGCATGTCAGGGAATAAAATCAGTTTATTTGTAGAGAAATGCATGAGAGCAGCAGGAGTAGTAGCTATTTAACTAAAATTGTTAGTACTGATAGATTCAAGGTAACATGTCACTGTTAATAAGTTTAAAAGCAAATTGAAATTGCTTCAACAAGTGAGATTTAGTAATTCCAAAGTCGGCTAAACACTAAGGTGTTTTTCTGAGAAAACTGAACTCACTGCCTGAGATCAGGTGAGGCAGGGACTTGATTGTGGGAGATCACGTGTGCTGGTGAGAGTCTCAGGTACTGAGTAATTGGGAGTTTGAGTTATGCACCCAGTTCACAGTCCCAGTCTCAGCCGGATTTATCCTGAGGTTGGCTGTTCGGGACCTCCTGCAAACAGGGCAGTTGGGACTTGAGTTTTAAACCAGATTTAGAACACAGATGGAAGTGCTTTAGGGCCATTACTGGAGAAATTCATGCAACTTTTTGACAAACAAACTGGTAGGATATTAATGCTGATAATTCCTCTGTGAATTTCACTGTGCAGAGACCAATATTTAGGTCGTATGAGCAGGGATTGATAAGGAAAGAATTCCTTAACAGGGAGACCTGGGAAAGGGAACTGATGCTTACCAAACTGAAATAGCCTTCCACCCTCTACAAATACAGTAGATGAAGGAAAAAAATAAAATGGAGAAAACTTCGACTTGAATTTGAAACACTGAAGCACTTTGCTTGATCTGGAACTACTGTGAATATTTATATCCCTAAACTAAGTGAGGTTTGTTTTTTCCCTGCTATTGAATTGGGCTGGCACTACACACAGTGGCTGTGGCTCATCCAACTGGATGCAGCTTAAGCCGTTGGTTATGCCTACCCTTGGATTAAGCAGTGATACCCAGGCTTCAAACAAAGAGATTGTTGGAAGTAAAAAACCATACAAATTTGAGGATTTATGCCCAAAGTGTACCAGTAAGAATTTTTTCAAAAATTCATTAGTGTTGCTTTCTGCATAATTGTTTTATGCCCACCACTCTCCTATATATAACCAAAAATTTTTGTTAGCATAGCTCAAAGCAGTGTTGACTTGCCATGTTACTGCAGTTTCATAAAGAACCTTACCAGCTTCTTAGAAATCACAACTACTTTATACAGAAGAAGACTACCTTCAAGTCTTCCATTCAGGGTAAGTCTTACCTTCAGGGTAAAATATGCACCACATGGAAAGATCTTGCTGTTTGTGACTAAGTTGTTCAATAACACTTTGAGTGTATTTTACCAAAGTAAGCACTGCTGGCACACAGTTGGGTTTAAACACAAAATGTAAAATTTGGTGTTTACATGAGTTTTCATGCGTTTCATCATATTTCTTTTTTGAGTAATTTCACAACTGAAAATGTTATTTAAAAAAAGTTTGACTGACTCATGCTCTCAAGAGCGAAAACACACTTTCTATGTGGAGATGATAAAAAACAAACCAAATCCTAACCCCTTAGAACTCATGTATAATATTTATGGGCATGGCCTTTAGAATTAAACTAGGTTTAGGCTTTAAATAGAAATTTTCTATAAATTATTGGGGGACTATCTTCTGTACAAGGCTGATAGTGTTAGATACAGTAGAAGGAAATAAGTTGCTTAGGAAAGAAGTATGTGTTACTGACAGTGTGAGCATTAGCTATCTTCTGTCATAAATCTTGCCATGCAAAATGTCCTGACCCCTGTGAAATTGCAACCAATTAGAAATAACCTTTTTATAGCTTTTATTTGCAAAAGAGAAGGGCGAGAGAAGAGAGGTTGAATAATACCCTTTTAGCAGAATGCCTTCGATATCTTCCCAGACAGATGTGAAACGTTGATGGAATAATATGGTCTTACTATCTTGGACTGCCTGTCTGCAAAATACAAGTTACAAAATTCCAAGATGGTCCCCTTTTACAAGCAAAATGGCTCACAAGAAGAGTGTTATAATTATAAAGATTTTTCTCAGATGACAGTTGTCTGCAGAATATTGGCTGGAGTTCTTCTCAGCTGTCTACTGTACAACTTAATAGACACCACATTCCTGAAACACACAGTGGAATTTTGATTGTGGCGTAGAGATATTGACATGATCTTTACTGTTTGAGAATAGAAGAAAATATCTAGGAAGCAAAATAGAGATGCTTATGCTATCTTTATCATTCTGACAAAATCCTTTGTTATACTTGGCCTTTGTGGTCCTTGGAAGTTCTTGAGGACATATAAAAGTTCAGATAAGAAGGTCAACATCATCCATCAACTCTGCGATGGGCAGATGGAATAGGCTGTATCTGCCTTTTCCTTTCAGTACTTCAAATGCTGTAAAGCAGGTTCAAGCCATATTCATGGCTCAAACCCTCTGGTGAGGTTAAATGAGGCAACTCACAGTCAGAGAGAGCAGATGATGTTCTACAAAGGCAAAGAATCTTATCTAATTCATCTATACACATCAAGGATAGTGTCAGGAACCCTATTACAACATTATGTTTGCAAATGTCTGTGCAGTTTTGACTCATTCAAAGAAAGACCTGAAGATAATGATACATCGTTATTCAGCAGCCCCAGTAAACCTTGTCTTAACAATTAGCATTTCAAAGAATAAGGTTATGTGCTAACCAGCATCAAGTAAACAGTGGAATTTTGTTGAAACAAACAGAAAGATAATAATAATAAATACACAGTGACAAAATTCACCTTTCTTTGAGTTCTCACAAAAACATGGCAAAGGAATGAAAATATCATGCTGAGTGTACAAAAGGGTGGCACTGCAGACTGTAGAACTGAGTCAGAGTAACATAGTTTTGGTCTCTGTGTGGTGACAACATTGCAGAGTGCTGATTAATGCTGCATTGCCCTGCTTCCTATGCTCTGCTAAAATGCTGAGACACAGAGCTATTAGTCATAATATGTTAGTCAGAGATAAAGTGGGAGCTTTCTAAGTGTGTCATCTCATTGAAGTTGTTCCATTTGATGTCCACCTTCTGATTCAGAGTGAGGAAAATGCAAAGAGCTGAGAACTGATCTGTTCAGGCTGAGTTATAGAAGCTTCCAAGAATAGATGACACTGTGGCCTAAGTACTGTCTGAGGGATACAGCCCAACGTGTTTCACAGGATCATGTTTCAGCAACGTGTGCATGAGTTGGATTTTACTTGATTGAGAGCAGCATCTGCATGGGTGAGTAACAAAGGGAGTACTTTCTTAATGTTCTTCTCCTCCTTTTGATCAAGCAGAACCAGAAAACCAATCAAACAGCTAAAGCAGAGCATACTGTGGCAGCGCAGACTTGAAAAATCCCAAAGAAAATGAGTGAAAAGACATTCAGATGATGAGCAGATAAAACATTTCTTGTTTGTTATATTCATTAGCAGAATCAGGCCTTTAAATATATATATAGTACATGAACAACACTACATTAAAGACAACCATAATTCCATCAGCTATTTTTCCTTCTGAGCATACAAGCTTTATTATTTCATTGTTTCACTCAAGAAGGGTAATGATAACTGAGATAGATATATATAGATATATATTTATGTAATATAATACAAAGCATGCATTTGTTCTAACATGATAGGCAAACAGATTTATAGGTAGCAATAATAAAAGATGAATGCTCACTTTTCTGTGTGGTTGAAAAGTGTATGTGAAGGTAATGTCACTACAGGGACACTGCATACAGTCCATAAAGTGAGAAAAGGAAATATTTAAGAAGTACTATGTAAAGACCTCATGGGATTGTAGTAAAGCATAATCATGACTGTTAATCATCTCAAGTGTTGTCACCCAAAACTGAACTATAGCTGTCAAATCCTGTTCTCTTTATGGTGTTCTGCAAAAGAAAACACTATTTGCTGCAGCATTAAATAATATAAGGATTATCTTCCTTTTAGAGACAGTCTCTTCTCAGGTACCTAGCAGATGTCTCCTTGCCCTCTTAAATGAAAAGGGACCATATATTCAGTTGTTTCATTTTCAGTTGTATTATTTTTCATAATTTTTTTTTCTCCCTAGGTAGACCTTTAGTACTCTATTTTACCTATTGCTATTTGACATGTATGGCCACCATTACTACAGTGTGTATAAATATTTTCTTTAAAACCCACAGATGGACAACAGCTATTTAAAACCTGTCTGAAGGCAAACAAGGGCTAGAAAGAATAAAATTATGCTCTCTAAAAAAAAAAATAATGCTATTGCAATAATCCGTAGAGATGATAGGTCATTTGACAAGAAATTAATAGAAGTAGTGTTGATAGAAACATACATCTCCAAGGCTGTATTCAAGTTTGAGTTTAGTTTATGATGTAATTTTAAAAATTAGGATCATATCTTATTGCAATCATATGTTGGTGTTCCCCAAAAAATGTTCACAGTATATCTATATGGCTAATGATGTTTACATTTTTGTTTAAGAATATGTAAGTGTGATATAGAAGATAAAGTGGTGGGAAGGAATAGAATTAACCCAGCCTGGGTAGTTTTCCAGCAACAGGAAACAGCTATATCAGACACAAGAAACACACACTCACACACACACAAAAAAAAAAAAAAAAACAAAAAACAACCACAAAACAAAACAAAAAAAAAAAAACAAAACCCACCAACAAACAAACAAGCCCTCACCCCTCTTCAATCTCTAAGTCTAGAGAGTAATTAAATCTTTGACGGCAAGATGAGACAATTACAGAAAAATAGTGAAAAGTTGACAAAAGTGTCACATGCACAGACATTTGAGTGTGGCCAAACCTACTGTTTAGGTTTATGTATCATTAAGTAGTGAAAATAGTAGTTAGAGATGCTGACAAGGATGAGACAGGATACCAAAGAACAAGCACAAAAACCAAGAAGGTATTCGAGAATTTGCTAAAATGATGAACTTTCCCCTACATACAGGTGAAATTAATGTGCTTCCCAGCTGACTCGAAAATTAGAGCTAGCAGGCATCTATTGACGAGCCAAAGTTTAAATAGCAACCACCAGTGTAACTGTCAATATGAAATCTCTGTTTCATGGCAGTGAAAAACCTCATCCTTTAGATGAAGTTGCCATGTAGTGAAGGCTTCACATGACAAGTAACAGTTGAAAGGTCAGTGAGGTGGGATTTACTGGCAGTCAGCAACAAGAGGACATCCAAGGCCTGTGTGGAAGCTTTGTGGATTTGTTAGCATTGCATTGTTTGCTAGGCTGGAGATACCTGCATGTCTTTATCTTTCACAAACACTACTACTTCATGGTACAGCATATAAGCAGGAAAGTGGTTTATCCCAAAAGTGCTATCAGGTAGATTCATCTCAAATATGACACAAATTAATCTCATTGTCATAGGAAATGCTTGACCTCTGGAAAAAAGATGTATCATTCTACTTATGTTGTTTCTAATGTAATTTTAATTTGAATAAAATATATAGATATAGATGTGAATTTCCCTCGACCTTCAGTGTAAAGCTATTTTTTTCTCATGTTTTGCAGTATTGCATTTCCATTTTAGTATTCATGACAACTTATGCTAATTGCTCAGAGCACCTACTACCACAGGCAGCTTTTACATTTATTTGTTGCAAATCTCTGTTTAAAGTAAATGTGAAGGTTACTATCATCATCTTCATCTGTCAATATATTTGACTAAAATACTGAAAAATCCTCTTGAAATTGGTATGTATACAAGTTAAGGCCAAGTAGACAGAGAATGCAAAGGGACTTGTGTTTTAGTTTTTTTTTTTTTTCTGAAAAATCTAACTGATTGGAAATTTGGATCAAATATAGTTTCACATTCTATTTACATTTTGGTAAACCAGTCTGCCATTAACAGTAATAAATTAGTAAAGGATTAACAGGGGGCAATTACAGAACATATTTTGTTAGTCTATGGAAAATTCATATTGACTGGCTAAAAAAATAGCCATTAGGTGAGACTGGTTTTATTTTTGGGGTTTTAGCCTAATTGTAGGCACCAAAGCAGATAAGGAATTAGAAGGTAATAAAAGTCCTAACATTAGGACTTTTTTCTGGACTCCTCAGTACAAGAAGGACAAGGAGCTACTGGAGAGCATCCAGCTGAGGCCACAAAGATGAATAAAGAACTGAGGAACTGGGCCTGTTCAGTCTAGAGAAGAGAAGACTGAGCGGGAGTCTCATCAATACATATCTCTAGGGCAGGTGTCAAGAGGATGGTGCCAGACTCTTCTCAGTGGTGCCCAGCAACAGGATGAGGAGCAACAACCATTAATTAAAACACAAGACATTCCACCGCAAGGTGAGGAAGAATGTCTTTACATTTACGGTAGCAAAGCATGGGAACAGCTGCCCAGGGAGGGTGTGGATTCTCTCTCTCTGAAGACATTAAAAACCCACCCGGACACATTCCTGTGTCACTGACTCTAGGTGAGCCCACCTTGGTAGGAGGGTTGGATGAGGTCATCTACAGAGAGGTCCCTTCCAACCCTAACAATTCTATGGTTCTGTGAAATAGTATTTGAGGAAGTTGTGGTCAAAGTAAAATTAGTTAGTGAAGTCGATGTGTTGTGTTTGATGTCATGAAAAAAGAAATGAGGTAGAAGGGAGAAATTACATAGGACAAAGGTGGGATTTTACTTTAACTGTCAGGTTGCGTGTCCTACCAAGCCAAATGGAATGCAAACTGCTGCCACTAATGTGGTGTTTGCTGACCATTATGACTCTTGATACAGATTGCCACAAAGCACCTTGGCACCTTTGGTATCATACAGGTTACACATCAAACGGAACAAGGAAAGATTTCTCTGTAGTTTGGAAAATAAATGTCTGAGATCTACTCAATTTGGAGCAATATCAATTCTGAAAAATTGACTGGTTTTTTCCCCCCTAAAAAACACCCTCTTTCACAGAAACCTCATTTTTTCATCAACATTCTGGTGAAAAGTTCCGAGATGAATCTGTTGACCAGTATGTTTCACACAGTGGCATCTGTCTGTCTGGAAGTAAAAGTCTGATACATACTTCATAATGAGTATAATGTAATCATTTGAGGGAACATTAAAAAAAGCATGTTAGAAAATGTTTTGTACTTTATTGAATTTTCTCTTTCTTGTCTAATTCACAGCTCAGCTTTTTGGGTTTTGTAGTGTATGGGGGTTTGGGGTTTTTTTTGGTGGTGGTGTTGTTTGGTTGGGTTTTTTTGTTTTGTTTTTTTGGGTTTTTTTTTTGTTCTGATGTATTTTTTTTTCCCTGAAGGGTAAATATAGGTTATGCTCCAATAATAAAAAAAATGTAAAATGCAGTTTGTGGGAATGATCTTTAACTGGCAGGATTATTTTACCTACAGACTTAGTGGGAAGCTTTTTTGAATATATGCTATTTGCTCCCAGCTGGAAACACTGTCAACTTCACATCTCCTGAGGTCTTTAGAGTCCTGGGAAATGAAGCTGAAACTGAGTGTTGTTAGTTACCATACTATGACTTGGAAGGCTGTAAATGTGAGGCAATTTATATGATATTGGTATACAAGTCACTTTTCTCATATACAGTAAATTGCAGCACAAAGAGTGCATAAAAAGCAATTAAGTGATTTGTGAACCAGGCTCTTGATAGATTCAAAAATTACTAAGGTGAATTACTTCTTGGATTGTAAGATAATTATAGCACCGGTCTTCTACTCATCAACAATATAGTCCTCATACAGGCACAATTGCAATGGAGTGTTGTATTTTTATATGTGGCCTACACTCTAATTAGCACATTCTAATTTCAAGCTTAAAAGAAAACCACAAGAAACATATGGCTTATAGCAGTTTATTATTAACAACTAAGCTGTGTGTCTCACTGTGAGACAAAAAGCCAATCTTTCTTTTCTTTGATTCAGCCTTGCTCCCTGCTTTTTTATTTCTATCAGATAATTAAATAACCCAAACAAGATGAAATTAGTTACTTAATTTCTTTAGGAATTAGAGGTAATTTAGATTTAAGAAACTATTTTTCAGAGTATTTGAATGTTTTGTTTATAACAGCTTAGTTCAGCCTGTTTGTTCACTCATTTCTTTTCATCTGCAAGATTCAAAACCAATCAATGGTGTCCTGAATTCTGGCTCTATTTAATGAGAGAAAGTGCTTGTTTTGTTTTGCAGTTAAATGCTCCATACTTTCCAAATCTCTTTCCATTCCACACCTCCCGCCCTTTATTTTTAAGCAGCATGCTAATAGCATTAGACTCCTAAGCTGAGGATAGTGCTAATAGCAGAATCACTGAGCATGTTAATTACTTGCAGAAAGGTCAAAAAGGTTGGTGAGAGACAGATTCTGATAAGGTGGGGCAGTTGCAATGTTTATGACTTCCTTTCTTTGCTCCTCTAACTTTTTTTCCTCTGAAAAGCTCATAAGTCTGTGTCTGTATTTCCAATGAAGGATAAGATGTCTTCTTTTTAACAGATCTTTCTTAGTGGATTTTTGTGGTGTAAAGCAGATGGCAGTGCTCCTACTGTCTCTTCAGAAGTGAATACATTAAGGGTAGTGCCCCACTGGCTCTTTGATGAGACAGGTCTGAAATCATCAAAGGCTGGCCCTCTTCTTTCCATCAAAAAGTACAAGCAGGGCCTATAGAGACCACTGTCTATGGAAGATGATAGCAGTAATTAGCCTTTATGATAGATAAATCTTCATCTCTGATGATCAAAGACAGCTAAAATTACCGAATTATATGTGGCAGTTTAGTAATATGAATAAAATGAAGCAACTTTATAATCTCTATGATCTTGTTCCATAGAGCGTTAACTCCATTTTAAGTGCATTTAACATTAGGTGAGTTGTTCCAAACACCAGAGCTTATTTTTGTTAGCAATATATATATTTTTTTTTAATTTAACAATGTATTTGTGATGAAATACCACAACAAGATAAAGGCAGAAAAGAAAGTATCAGCATAAGTGAATGAGAAATATTTATTTTTAATCATTTCCCCCTTTGCCTTCTCTTTCTTTTTATGTGCAGTTCTTCCCATCTTTTTCACCCTTGGATCCCTATTACAGTCTTATTAGGAATAGCATTTTGTGGATTTCAAGCAGGACACTGTGCTCCCAGACCTCTGTCAAGTTCCATTCTATCTGAAAAACAGGAGCAGATGATCCAGTATCACTGGCAAGAGAGGGCTGTAATTTTTGTCACAGAAGACAGGAACCTCATTCCTGTGCTAGTAGTAAAATCTCCTTTTCAGTGAAGCAAAGAACTGAGGGTCTAAGAGTCTAGAAGTGTTGCAATTTAGGACTCTTGTGAATTTGTTTTGGGTTTTTTTCCTCTAAGAAGTGAAGGTCCTTTTTATTATGATCTGTGTAGATTTTTTTTTTTTGGTCTTTCCAAATAAAAATCTTCATCTTTTAAGTAGAGAAAAACAAATGCTTTGATCTTGGCACTGGTGACACATCTCTGGGCACTCTTAAGATAGCTTTCTTTCATCCCAAAGATAGCTTCTTTGCATCCCAAAGTCGATGCATTGCAGAGGGTGGGTAATGCTTTCTCTTAAGAGCTCATGTGTACATGCACTGCAGTCTGTTGGGAACATAAGGGCTGAGTGACTTTAAACATGGTGATACTGAGCGTTGTGATATCAAACGTCAGGCAGCTCATTTCTAGACTTTCCTATTCCTGTTGTAAACATACTGCATGCATCCTGGCAGGAATTTTTGAAGAGGAGCCAATGTAGCCTGGGTGCTACATATGATGCCAAAAGGCAACCTGCTCAGCAAGAAAGCCTTTACAGACAGGGGTTTGGGGAAACCATGATGAAGTGTAATTTAAAATGATCTTTTTCACTGGCGCAACTGCAGTGCTCACATGGTCAGTTCACAGGTGCCAGCTACAAAGCAGCAACTCAAAACTGAAAGGTGAGATGGTAGCAAACAGCTAAAAGACAGTCAATCCCTAAGCTACCATAGCTATTGTCTGAGCAACAAGTCTGACTGTGTCCCAGGTTCATTCATAGTCCGCTTTCATGTGCACAGCAATTAGGGAGAGCCTCTGGAAAGGCTCAAGCAGGAGGGAGGGTGATCAGTGTCGAGGAAGGTGTGAGGCTACAGGCAAATGTGAATGCAGTGTGGAGGCATGAGCCAAGCAACAGGACCCCAAAAGGGCAGCAGCTCCCAGGGCTGTGCTGCGAGAGAGTCACTGGCCTATTTCTAAGAGACACGCAGAGGGTAGTTGCATACTGATTAGTCTGAGCATTTAAAAAATTGTATATGGGGACTAACTCCTGACCAGATGTAAAGCTCTGGTAGCCCTCAATAACTTCAAATTGAGGAGAGCCGAGTGGGATGTGAGATTACAATTTTGTATTTAAACACCTAAATGTCACTTAAACCCAATGCTTGGGATTTATTTCCTGTTTGGAATCTAAGTTTATATTTAAATATCTTTAGGAACTTTCTAAATAAAGCAAAACAGCAACAAAACAATAACAATACTATTTTTAAAAAAAAAAAAGCCCCAAAAACATAGCTGTGTGTGAAAACTGTCATCCAGTCCTGATACTGATCCAAAAACTTAAGGGAAAAAGGCACCACTTCATCTGCTGCTTTCGGATGACAATAGCTATGCATTATTATTATATAAAAAATATGAAAATGCAGTATGTTCTGTAAGGGAATAAGTCTTGTTGCCAAGGTGACTGAGTAGAATACATCCCTGATATATAAGTAATTTTCAAAAAGAGAATGCTAAGACAGTTGGAGAAGAGAGGTAGAAGAATGGTGGAGTGCTATGAGTTATATAACAATGTATTTCAATTTTATTATCCAGGTAGGAGAGTTCTTGTTTCAATCAAATATAGGCCATTTTGATGCTCAAAATTACCACTATTACTTCATGATCATAGTTTAGTTTGTTTTATTTAGATCATGTTTAATTTTGTCTACTAGAATGAAAGGCTTTGTTACCTATTAACTTTTAAGATATTTTTGTGACTGAATTATCTGAAGAAAAGGGCTATTTTTGTAGGATAATTTAAGATTAGGAAAAAAAAAGCTAGCATTGTATGAGTGTACAACGAATATTTTTATAATATAATTGGAGCACTGATCTAATCTATATAGTCTTATTTTGAGCCAACAGTCCTAAGCATGTTTCTGTGTCTTGGCTGCATTCCATAATTAGTTTGCTGGAAAAAAAGGCACATCAAAATCGGCTCAAGGGATCATCATTGAAGAGGATTAGGATGAACTTATGATTTGGTACTGCTGGCAGAATTTCTTGCCTTTCTGACAAGGAACTACAGGTTTTCTTTTAAAGAAGGACTTGGGCTCCTGTTTTCTCAAGCCTAGCTTCCCATCGTGGATATACAGTACAGCACTTGCTGAACTCTCTAGGCTTTGTGTTTTCCTCATCATGGGGATAATAATGGACAAAGAAATGCATTTAAAAAGCCTACGACTGGTCAGAAGTACATTTGCCCAAATGAGTGTCAAAACTTGAGTTAAACTTAGTCCTTCATTCCTGATGGTTCCAAGTTATTGAAAGTTGTAGCTATGCTAAGACATGTTCTACATTAGTGGATAACAGGTATCCATTGATGTGGTTGAGATATACCTACATTTTTTTGTTGTGTATAAACTAGGAAATGTGTGAGTATTTGAAGATATTTGTTTGTGGAGAATTCATGCCCAGTTGATGGAATGGGTTGAAACATTCAGAAGATATATTTTTAATTAAAGAGTTAACTGGGCTGCATGTTGGAACTGTTTCTTTGTGGTTGTTTAAAAGGAACAATTGTAGACAGAATACTACACGTTTTTCAAGAATGGCAGTGACACATTTAGCAAAAGCTTATTAGTAAACCTTGTTGTCAACTGCTCCATTGCTACACTGTCTGTCTGGGCAAATAACCACATGTGAAGTTCTTTATCATTACCAGTCACTTCATGCTGAGATTTTATCCTTTCTAAGCCTAGTCTAATACTATGGTTTCAGTCAATATGAAAACACACATGAGTTTTTGATTTGCTTTTTTTTTTATTTTAGAAAGTGGATTATAAAATAACTTCCAATGGAAGCACAGTAGATCTTTGTATAGGAAGAAAATACAGAAAGCTATCTCAAATCAAAAAGTTTCAGATGAATTGAGTCTTACCCCAGTTTATGGATGTTCCAATGTGTTTAATGAGTCAAGAACTGCAAATACTTTATCTAAACAGAGAAAAGTGTTGCATCAATTTTGCCCATAGAAACAAATTAAATTTACAGCTGCAGCTATGATTTGTAAAGCAGCACATATACCAGGCAATACCAGGTGGCAGGCATATTTTTGGAATCCTGCTACTCTGCTTGTTTTCTTGAGTATCAGATTGCTTGCTCCTTAATAGAGCTAATTAATTTTACTATCTGATAGTAAAATAAACAGATAAAAAAGTGCCTTCAAGAGATTTCTCTATAGCGCAAAAGCCAGCACTGCAAAACTCTAATGCCAAATTCAGCCATCATTTGCACACAAGCTGCCTAAGCTGTGGCAACGTGTTGAGATGGGGCAAAAGCATGCTCAGTTGCTCCTAATCAATGTATGAGATATGCAGAGGCAGCACAAACTGAGGAGCATTCTTCCCTGGAGGGCTGCAAGAAAATAGACCCTTCTACCTGTCAGTTCTGGTGTGGATACGGGACCGTGCCCGAGCTTAAAGTGTAGCTTTCCAGCAGAAAAGTGCATTTGTTTCTGTATTTTTCCCTAGCAAAGTGTTTCAGATGTTTGATATTCTGGCATTCACCAACCAGATCATTGTGCAAAAAGTGATGTTAAAGAGAGAAACATCTTCTGTTCCTTAACCTTCCTCCTGGTAAAATCTGGGAGTGAGAAAGGATTCAGGGTGAGTTTTGCTCCTTCATGTTATGGATCACATACATCCAGGGACAGAGGAAATTGTGATCTTGTCTTCAAAAGCCTCTTTCATAACTCAAGTTGTAAACTAGCTCTTAGTAAATCTTAAACAAAACAAATAACCTCATATGGAGAACTGTGGTAAGGAAGCTGAAATAGTACAGTGAAAAATCTGAAGATTATTCCCATCCGACATGATGTTAACCTTAATTCTCCTTTATAAATAAATAGTGCAAATCAAATGCAATATATGAGCAAGAAGGGGCCAGACATTTCAGTCTGTAACTGGCTTTTTTCCTATAGAAAAAGAACTTTCTAATCTGAAAAGAAGGTGATGCTCAGGCTGAATTATTTAATAGCAATCTACATGTGTTCTTCTGAACTGCTAAACAGTTTTTGATGCTAACCCTGTGATCTGCCCTTCCTCACCTTGTGTGATGTTAGCTGTTTGACTTTCCCTCCTTTTCTTACTTTTCCTTCCCATCTTTTTTTCCTTGTTGTTAAAAGTACTTTTTATTCTTTTTTCTCTCTTCACTCTTATTTCCCCCCTAAAAATTCTCAAAAGAGGTGTTAAATCAGTGACAAAATTCTACTTGATATCAGTGGGGAAAAAAATTATACTCTGAGTATGCAGACCTATTTGGCACAGCTTCAGAAAGTTATTATTTTCTCTTCTTGTTCCTCTATGACCAACCTTTCATACACATGTGTCCTCTGAGACATTTAAAAGCAGTTATTAACTCACATAGTTAACTTTTGTCTGGAGGCAGAGGGGGGAAAAAAGAAGGTAAAAAAAAAAAAAAAATCCCACTAGACTGTGCTTCTCAGTGGAATAAGGAAAGACACTACCGGTCAATGAAGTACAATCTCCATGAGACCCAGGAATCAGCTAATGATAAAAGACACTCTCCAGTGGAATTTGTCCTACATAGGTCTGCACTAAAGTGCTCAGCATGCAACAAAGCCAGTACTGATCTTTATGTGTTAGCTCCTCTTCCATATTGCCTGCAATTTGATTGCATGTTTTGTAGATGTATATGGCTATATCTGGCAGATACAGTCATGCAGGCAAACAGGTTTTCTTTTCGATTGTATTAGCAAGGAATTAAATTACTTAGATAAAAAATGAAAAATTATCTCTTTAGAGAAATTTTACATTCTGTGGGTATGTTATCAGATATATGTTCTTTCTCTACTTGTTTTATTACTGCTAGAAATTTTCCCAAGATATTTCCAGATTTCCAGCTGTGAATTTTTTCCTTAGAAAGCAAACCAGGATTTCTGACTTAGATCTTAAAAAAAAAAAAAAAGAAAAAAAGAAGAGAAAAAAAAAAGAGTAAAAGAGTCTTTGTTCTCTCCTTATAAAATTTGACCTTGTTGCTATGTTTTAAGGAGTCAGACTCTATTTCACCAGTGCCTACTGACTAATTTGAGCCCATCCAGAGTTACTGGCACAGTCCTCTACAGAAATACTATGTTCTGACTTCCTTCATGTTTCCTTTTGATTTTTTGGTTTCCAGCAGGTGAGTAGGGGCAAGAAAATGAAGACTCATCTTCTAATTAAGCTCCTTTGTGCCCTGCATTTGCAATGACAATTTCCCTATGAGGTCATTACCACTCATATTTGGTAAAAATGCTGGGCATTCTCATCACACCTTCTGTTTAGGGAGAAAGGTGGTATATTCTTTTTCTGCCAAGAGGCAAACGACTTCTATTTCTTCATGAAAGAAAAATTACTAGAGATTTTGTGTTCTTTTACAAAAGAGATCTGACTGAGATAGGTAACCAGGCTTTGTATGTGCTTAAGAACTCAGTTCATTCATTTAGCTCAAGGTTGAGTTAGTAACATGATGTGGAAACATTGCTATTCTGAATTGTTTGTTCTTTGAGTAAAATGTTACTTGTTTGGGGGAGATTTTCATATTTGTCCAGGAGATAGTCCTCTGCAAGGCTAGGAGTTGAACTCTGTGATCCTTTTGGGTCCCTTCCAACTCAGCATCTTCTATGATTGCAGCATGAAAGGTAACATCAAAAGAAAAAAGACATACACAGTTTTCTCTGTCAATTTACATAAAACAAAGATTTTTAAGTAAATATGCAGGAGAAAACAAAAACTAGGAACTAGTGGAAGAGAAAGAAATAGTAGCAGAGGGCACAAAAGTTACTGCAGAAATGTGCTGCAATAAGCCACTGAAATAGTTAGATTATTCCCAAGTGCTCAGTGTAAGGTGAAAGCATTTACATGCCTTAAGGAAAGCAAAGCAGTGATTGCTCTGGCTCTGAGAAAAAACTCATTGCTTTGCTGTATCATCATTTTGATTGCTGACTTTTTTCTTACTTTTTTTTTTCTTTCAGTATCCTTTCTGCTTGGCAATATGAGAAATTAGTGTGCTGTAACATATGTGAAATGCATATGTTCCATACACAGCAGGGCTGATGTGTCTAAGGGTACAGCCATACTGCAAATAAAAGAAGGTTGGGATGAAGATCTCCTTGGTTACAATAACCACTAACCTGTCAATCAGCTCCCTGGCTCTGTATTGAAGTGCCTTAACTAGCCCTTTCTCAAACAAAACTCAAGTGTGCTTCTTGGGATAACTCCTGATGAGAACTGTTCCCCTAAACAGTGTGAGTAAAACTGCACCAGGTTTGTCCTTCCTTCCACACAGTCCTCCAGTACTGATTCAGAGGTCTTGGCCCTCAAATATGTTCCCATAACCTTGTGTCATAAAAACACTATCTTATTGGGTCCAGCAGACCTTATGTTATTTCCTACATTAGTGGAAACCAAACCAAACTGCTTATTATTCTATTGGCACATCACCTTTGTAGAACCAAGGCAAAATGCTGCACAGTGTAGATGTGGCCAATATCTCCAAAAGATACAATCTATGTTTTTTTTGTAAATATAAGGCAGACTTGCTATGAGTTGCCCATCCTTGGATTACAGATTTATCCCTGAAGCCCTTTCATTTAGAAGGATAAAGAATCCAATATTTTCTAAAAGAATGCAGTCGATCTTCTAGTAAGATGCCCTTTGTTTCACTAGCTTCATATTCTATTGTTGAGAAAAGCTTGTTGAAAACTTTTATTGTAATGAAAAATTCATTTTGGTGTTCTCAAAATGTACATATGCGTAATATATAGTTGAAATTAACTCAACTGCCAAATCTAATTTGTTTTTGCCAGGTGAAAATCTAAGGAATGTCTCAGGTGGTAAAAGACTGTTGCAGTTTGTGTTGCAGTTTTGTTTGCTATTACAACATGATGTAACAACTACACCTGTACGTGGTGGTGGGAGAGGAGTTTGGACATCAACCTCAGCATATTCCATGTTGGAACTCATTCCTTACACATTACTTATAACAGTGATGTTCCCAAACAGAAAATAGAGAAAAGGGAAAATGGCTGTAAGAATAGCCAAAAGAGGCAAGTGCAGTTGAAGTTCAAAATCTATTATTAAAATATCAGCAGCAAAAGTGTGTGGGGGGAACAAAACACAAAAAACAAACAAAAAAACCCAAACAAACCAAACCCAAAATCTTCAGTAACCTCTTATGCCTAGCTGGTCAATTAGAGACAGGCACTCATGGCTACTTTTGACCAACCTTGAGGGATATTCTGTAATACAAGTCCAAGTATACAATGTCCGTTTTGAGATCAGTTTGGCTGATGGACATATGGGAGGCAAAAGAGAATGCAATGACTATTAAAATGCTTATCAAAAATAGATAAAGCCTTTCAAACTTTAATAACGTGCTATTTGATTTTGTCAGCAGATAACATTATGCACAAAGTATTACATAGACAGGTTTAAGAGCTTGAAAGTCATCATTCTAAGAAAGATTCCACGAGATACGGTGCATGATAGCACATATTGACAACCTGCCAGCTTTGAGGGCATGAGGAGGACACAAACATCATAGTTTTACTTGATTATGTGGAAAGGAGATGGATAGTCTAATCAGGAGTGAACAGACAGGACAGACATCAACTGGACCAAAAAAGAAAATTTTTGTAAAGAAATTCTGTACAGGCAAGACCTAGTAAGTGAGGCACTACTAAACATAATTGTCTGTGGCCTTGCTGAGTTTTTCTGCAGATGGCTTTATGCCACAGGCTTATAAATGTTCATTAAAAAAAAAAAGGCAAAATATACAAACAACAACAAAAAACCCCCCACATAAAACCATAAATACTTCCAAGATTCCTGGAGTTATGTTGTTTGTTTCTACTCAGGCTGTTTGGGGTGGTGAGCACCTGCTTGTAGGAGAGAAAATTCCAGAAGGGCCCGGAGGAAAGATAGTCATTCAGTCAGATCATGGACAGAAAGATACAAACTGTGACATTCACCAGGATCTCTTTTTCTAAAAAAAAGGTCTTAGCTTCTCTTTACATCCTTTTTTATCGTTTTCCTTGGATTTGTCCTTAACACATGCCAAAGGAGTAATTCCCTTTCACACTGTGTGCCATTCCAGGAATGGTTATGGAAGGGTAGATATTTCTGTATGATGTTGCTGTAAATCTGGTGGGGTTCATTTGTACTCAGCACAGCTGTGTTGTTCTTGTCCTCTGCCTGCCCTGTGCTGATCCTGGGATGGCTGGCAGGATACTGGTAAGGTGATCTGTCACTCTGTTATCTTCTAACAAGCCAGCAAGCAGACATTATAACTACTCTTATTTATTCTTATTCATTGTTTTGACCTCTATCCTGGTTGCAGAGCTTAATATGATTTATTTATTCATAAGATGCTAAACTCCAAGTATTGAGTTAAGTTTGGGCTGCCCATGAGACACCGAAAAGAAGTGCTGACATGTGATTGCTAAGGGCAATGGACAGATTACTCTACATTACATTCACTTGGTGTATTTATTCACCATAAGCATTTTTATAGTGACTGTAATTGTAACACCTGGGCGATATATATGCACTATAAAAATGTTGAGAACTGTCCATTAGGACAATTAATTCTCTGTCCAGCTTCTGGTTTAACTGAGACATTGTGCTTTTGACTGTGTTATTGTTTTTAATTTAAGGCATGCAGCAGGGAAAGCTAACTCACAGCTGTGAAAATATGTGGGTTGGTACTTGGATACTGGAGGCTGAGTGGAAGCAAGAGAGCAATAGAAACTGTTGTAGCAAAAGCAGTTACAGCACAGTTTTAAAGATCATATTGTTTTCTTTGGTGCAATGACACTGGACAAATTTTATTTCATGACTAGTAATTAGGATAGAAAATCGAGCTTAAAGGGACCTGAAACTAATCAAGGTTGAATTTGGCTAATAGTTCTGGTCAGGACAAAAGTAGAGAGAAATTTAAAAAATGTCAAAACATATCATTTTGACCTTTCTGAAATGAAATGTTTCATTTCAGAAATGCCAAACCATTTCATTTTGACATTTGTAAAATGAAACTTTGACTTTTTGATTCAAAATGTCACTTTTTTTTTTTTCCTTTAAAACTGACCTACATTGCTCAACTGGTGTGAAACTAAGGTAAAATTAAGGTAAAATTATTCCAGAACACTTTAGGCTGTATAAAAACTTAAATTTTTCAAAGAGAACTAAATGAATTCCACTTTGCTTGCAGTTACTTTCCTTATTTGTTTTTTGTCTATCGTTTCTGTCATGTTATTATTATTGTAATGTGTTTTCATATTCAAATTTCCTCCCCTTCCCTCTGTTTTGCTCTAAATTGAAAAATTTGTGTTTGTTGTATCGCACTTTGGTTTGAGATTATACTTGGGAATTATTTTTTCCCCACAATTGTTTTTCCTTTAACTTATTGGGGATTTTTGGTTACATATTCAAACCCCAGCAGATACTCTAACCTTGAGACAGTGTTGCAGCAAACGTGTTGGATGCATGGTCTAGCCAAGCAATACATGTCACCAGATGCACATTACATCAAAAGAAACCACTGAAAAGCATCCTTGAGCTGCCAAATCTCAGGTCTTCCAATGTTCTTGTTAAATTTGAAACTGATTCTTGGGAATTTCCCATTCAATTAAAAAACCAGAACAGCCGCAAAGTAAAGAGGAATGTTTAATACTTGTGTCATTAACAGGCATTTGCCAAGAGTCATCTTTACTACAGTCTAGGAAATAGCTCTAAAGAATCAGATTTCTTTATGTTATTTTAAAATAGACACAGAATATGGAACTCAAATAGACCTAAATACAGAACTGTTTGATGGACTGCCAGGCAGTGAATTAACCTAGACCAAAATTGGTTCCTAAACTAAAACCGCACAGAAACATAGTTTAGTTCAGTAAATTCACCAGGCACGAAGAGCAATACTGAGTTTGATGTGCAGTCTTCTGCATTTTCCAGCACTCACTCTGATGAGAACAGTGCTCTGATAGCCCAGGTAGGTATGGTCAGTAAAGCACTGCCCTTGGAAGGGACAGTCTACTGCATAAATAGCAAAGACAGGTAGGAAAATTGGTGTACAGGTATGACTACATTTCTCTAGGGAATACAGTAGGATAATGGTGTATTTCAAAATTAACATGTTCAAGTTGTTGCATGATAATGAGCAAGACTTGGAAAAGCTTTGAGAAAATGGAAGCAAGTGAATGACTTCTGTTCCTGTGAGATTGAACAAAGTAATAATTAAAACAAACAAAAAACAAATCCCAAACTGAACTCCTTGTGGATTCATTTGTGACGTGATATGTTCTAGAGCAGAGACATACCTTATCTGTCCTCCAGAATTTCTTGTTGAATATGAGGCAAAATAGTCTTTAAAGTCTAAAGAAATCCACTTCTCTTGTACTACTTTGTAAATACTTCATCAGAAACCAGAGCTAGCCAGTTACATGGAGATTATCGGAAGCTGGGACCATTGTGTTCCAGACCACGCTCCACATCTAGGTAACCCAAGGACAGAAAAACCTGTGTCCAGATGCACGAATTTCATTTTAGGAAAATGGCAGGTAGTAAAACAGTCTCAGGTATACTCTTCATAAACCTTAGAGATTCAGGAAGAATCTAAGTGAATGGTAAGAGATTCTTACAGTTATTCTTTTAGCTGATGAGCCATGGTGTTTAATCAGTATACAGATGTGATTTGTTTCTTATAATGGCACTTAACATTGGCACTTTTCTTCAGCTTCCAGCAAATATGATTAGATTTTTAGAAATTTTTTTTTTAGATCCTCTGATTAAGAAGGAAAACTGAATAAAATAACTGAATCTTAACCCATGGACACATAATCCCCAAAGAAATAACACTAAGCATGTTAGACCAGATGAAATATTTAGTGGGATGACTTTCAAAAGTCATGGGCTGTTTGATGCTGTAAACATCCAAGACAAGACAACAATCACGGTGCAAAGCACTTGCCTTTTAAACAGTGACAATTGGAGTTTTTCCTGTTTACTGTGCTGTGATCTTCTGGATGATGATGTAAATTCAGGAATGTTTACTTCCTATTTCTCCTCCACTAGAAAAAGCAGCGAGATAAAAGGAAGAATTTCTGTATTACTTTGAAAATCATAAAAAAAAAAGAATAAATAATGTATTTGTTCTGATCTACAGTAACATAATTCCTGTGTTATGCTAAGAACATCTCAGAGGCTTTTGGTTGCATAAATGGAAGTAATGTTCAAGCTGTTTCTTCACAAGAGCTTTTGATGCATGGCAGATCAAAAGTTACATCTCAAGGAGTTTTCAGCTAAATGAATTTGACTTGGACATACCTAATTTTAAACCAGTAATCCAAAGCCTGATGCAACTGAATAAGGAAAAAATAAAAAGCTTTCTTCATTGAAGAGTAGAATTAATGAAGTTTAATTTTCTATCCATTGTGTCTCATAGCGGGAGTCTTTGGGCCTAATCTTTTTCCATACTTAAGGTATCTACAGTGTTACTATAGACACATTCAAGTATCTCATAATGGTTGAGTTGATGTTTTATCCTTTTTCAAAGTGATGAAACTAATTGAGTGTTTACTTATTTTCCCAGAAACTTGTAAATACTTAATGCCTGAAATACTTCTAATTTTCTTTCACATGTGGTTGTAATTTTTAACAGTAATTAAATATTTAATAAAGAAGAGAATTCATAGGATTNACTTCAAATTTTTTATGCAAATAGTTAATGTCTTAGTACGTGATAAATCCAATAGAATTTAAATGGAAAAGTCCTTTAACACTTATGGTAAGAAGACAACTAGAAATAAATGAGTGATTTCAGTATCCATAACATATGGACACAAAAAGCAGGAGGGTATAAAATACCCATTTTTCCTTCTTAAGATTACCTAGAAAGTCCTTTAGTAAAAGAAAAAAAAAAAAGGTAAACCCCATATCCCTAATTAGACTAGGGAGCATTGTGTTTTTTAGGCTATGAAATTCTTTTAAGTTGATGTCTATAAATATTTTCACATTTCAATGTTTGTAATAAATTTAATGGTTAACATCAAGAGCATATTTTTTGTTTATTTATTTTTCATGTTAATCTTATCCAGTCTTTTAGAGCTAAAACTGACAACAGCAAGAATTTGCTTACAAACAATCATAGAAGAAAAAAATCATTAAGAAATTTAATAAAGAAAATACCAAGGACCAAGAAAGAGGAAATAGGAGGATCAGTAGTCAATTAAAACTTAGCGACAAATAACCACNTAACTTTTCACTGTAAATGAATGTATCCTGTAATTCAAATAAGGCATTTAAAAACATATTTAACAGAGGAAGAAATAGATGCAAACTAAAATTGCTAACTAGTGTCCATATAATAACTGGAAGTTGGACTTGATAANAAAGAAAAAAAAAAAAGGTAAACCCCATATCACTAATTAGACTAGGGAGCATTGTGTTTTTTAGGCTATGAAATTCTTTTAAGTTGATGTCTATAAATATTTTCACATTTCAATGTTTGTAATAAATTTAATGGTTAACATCAAGAGCATATTTTTTGTTTATTTATTTTTCATGTTAATCTTATCCAGTCTTTTAGAGCTAAAACTGACAACAGCAAGAATTTGCTTACAAACAATCATAGAAGAAAAAAATCATTAAGAAATTTAATAAAGAAAATACCAAGGACCAAGAAAGAGGAAATAGGAGGATCAGTAGTCAATTAAAACTTAGCGACAAATAACCACAGTTGCTGATGAATGGTGTAATAATTATGCACTTAGCCAAACTTCAGTTTCTGAGCTTTCTAAGATAAATACTATGCCAGTATTGAAAAATACAGTCTTTTCATATTTCCAATAGTTACAGTTATTGCAGTGCTCAGTTACTTGCTTTTTACGTTCTTATTTTTCAAGTATTTAAGCAATATTTAAAAACCCCAAACCTACTCATATGTTTTGCAATTAAAAGTGAGCAGCAGTCCCTCTTTACAATTATTGGCATATGTTTCCTTTCAACATCCCCTGAGATTCTACTTACGAAAGTAGTTAACACATTTATCTGTTTTACTT
>VWZD01002448.1:81245-107518 GCA_013396695.1 Sakesphorus luctuosus | reverse complement strand
TTAAAAAATCCAGTGTCTTTCATGTAAAGATTTTAACATCAGGTATTTCATTCTGAGATCACCAAGCTCTGAAGGCAATTTTCCCTCAGACAGCCATCACACAAGTATATCTCAGAATGAGAAGACTGAAATATTAGTCAACAGAGAAGTCTCTAGTCTGTACTGAAAACTATTGGGTAAGACCACACCACTTACTTACCAAAGTTTTTAGATACCTGGGATATCTTCCTGCCTTCCACTTCAGAATGATAAGTTTCTCTAGTTCTGTATGCAGACACCTGTTTGGGACAAAATGAGTTTTCTAAAAGTGATCGTAGACATCTATGCCCAAACACTTGTTAGAGGTATCTCAGAGCAAAAAATTTCTAGTCATCACTGCTCATTGGCTCCAGTTAAGATCCTAGTTCTCTGAAGACCCAGTTTGCAGGCAGATTTAGAGAACTGCTGAAATAGTTCTGTATAACAGAACTATGAGCCAGTAATACCATCTTTTGATACATATGAATTGCTTTTTATTTGATAGGTAGTGATGTAAGTGGGCAAAAAGAAATCAATATATGTGCATTACTCAAAATTACAGGATATTCTAATTAATTTTGATTTTCCCCAATTTTGTGGCTTTTATTTCCTACCACCCTGAGTTTCTGAAATATGCATATCTGTGTTCAGTTCAGTAGCATAGCAGGTCAAGCTCAGCCCTCATATATTACAAGTGTTTGTAATTGCATGAGTTACATTGGGGTTACAAGTTACATTTTCTACTTTATGTTATGTAAGCAGATGTGTGTTCTCTTTTTTATGAAATATCTTTCTCCCTGTTTCATAACAGAGTAAATTTTCTGAAGTAATCTTACTTATGGAATCCATGCTGCCAACAGTTTGCACAGACCACTGCCCCCCTTTTAAGCTACAATATCTTTGACACATCCCAAAGTTTTGTGACATCAGTACAGATATACAAGAAGCAATGGTCTGCAGTTCTTAATTATTTTCTTGTTCTTCTCCATGTGAATGAATATGTTCAACTTCAAGCAGTAAACTTTGAAAAAATAATCTTAACACTGATTTAGGGATTTGTGGAAGAAAAGCATTTCTTGTTCAATGCATCGTTGAAAGACAGATCCATATTTTCTCATTAACTCAAGCATAGATAGAAATATTTTGTTCTTTGCTTCTGTGAACAATGCAGAATTATTGTTGGTTTGACCTGCTTTGGTTCAATTGTGTGATTTTCACTGCAAAAGTACACAAATGCACAAATTCTTTTTCAAAGCTGTTAAGTATGGAGAAGTTAACAAAGACAGTACTCAGGTTACCCATACATATTTGTTAGTCAGAAGTCTCTATATGACACCAAGGTAGTTTTGTCTAGCAAATTCCTATGTCATTCAGTGTGTGGAATGAATGGCACTTTTATTGACCAATTGGTCACTATTTTTATTTATTTTTTCCCCTTTCCTTTGTATGTAGTCATGTCTATTTCCTGTAGAGACTGTGGCTTTTATCTTCATAATGTTGTAGTGGTCAAAAGTAAGTCTGTTTTGGTTTCCTACTGAGACTATCAATTTTGTCTGTTCAGGCTATTTTTAAGTTAGTTTTTTAGGTTAGTTATCTGTACAGACTGTCTTGGTGGCAGAAGACACTGTAATTACTGAGTAGTTCTGCAGAAGAAATACTCAGAAAATGAGAAATAAAAATTGGCTTAGTAAGTTACTTTTGTGACGTCACAGTTTTTACTTGCAGCCTTCCCACTATTGGCTGAAATGTGAATTCTCTTTAACTAACAGAGGGATGGCAAGGAAATTCAGGATTGTTCCTCCTTTGGCCACCCACTGAGATGGCAAACATACAGCTCAGTCATAAAATGGGAAGAGGGAGCAAAAGCTGAAGCTGACAGTGAAGTTCACAACAGGGACAGGACTACCTTCCCTCCAGCTTCGTCACCACTGTTGCTCTTTCACATGCTGCCCAGACCCTCATCTTGCTGTTGGCAGGTGGCAAGGAGAGATTTCTCCCAAGGACATGAGTGTATCTCTTGAAATTAAGCACCAGGAGTAAGAATATGCTGTGAGGAGATAAAATGAAGTTTTATTTTAGGAGACTGGCTGTATTTCTGACAGATGGACCATCCTTCTGAACCATATAGCCTCTAGCCCCATCCTGCCACTGAAGAACGCGTCAACCTGAAAGATTAAAGTTCAGCAAAATTATAAGCCACCAAAATCAGAGCTTTATAATGGGAACTGTCATCTAACTTGAATAATAGTCCCATTCATAATACTTATACTGGATCTTAATCTCACTTAGAGTGAAATTACTCCAGGGATTTAAAATAGGAGTATTTGTAATTTAAATGTCTTTTGAGACTCTTTACACCTTGGATATAGTGTACAAAGATGTGCTATATGTGCTCTCTACAAATATGTCTGCATGTGTGTACAATTGTCTGTATAGCAATATATATTTTTCATATTTATTTTAAAAAGATAATAGTACATAGATAATAATTAAAGCAAAGGGTATAATGATGATTTCCTTCTTTAACTACTGCTAGTGTTTAAAAAAAAAATCCATCAAGACATCATTTTCTGTTCTCCTTTCCACTTGCAAATATAAGAGTAAAACAGAATGGAGAGTAAAGTGGAGAGAAAAGAGAAAAAAGAAGGGCAGAAGAAGAAAAATATTGTTATGATCAATGGTAGAGAAACAAAAAAATCACGTAAGATAAGATATTTCTCTATTGAAATGTACTCTATTGAAAAGACCATGAAGCATCCACACAGTCATCTTTGTTTTATGACCAGAATTACCAAATATTTTCTATGCTCAGGACTGAACACTAGAAAGAGTGAATTAAATTTTCTCAGGGCAAAACTTATTACTATTTTTAGCATACATTTTTACTGCTACTCATAAATTTGCTATTAGAGACATGGTCCCAGTGAACTCTCAGCGGGATGCAGAATTTCATGCTACTTATCCAGTAGCCATAGCTTCTCTTCAGCAAAAGCTCATCAGTTTCTGCAAATTATCATTGCTCTTGCAGGTAGAACTTTATTATAGATGATGCACATATGCCAGACTCATCTAGCATTATAGCACTTTCTGTCACCTTCATCCAAACAACATCTGGCAGCAGTTCCCAGAGTGACATTTCAGACATGGAAGCAGAACTAATATGAAGAAAAATATGGTGGCAGTGACAATACAAGCAGAGAACAACTACCTCCCCAATTAAGTCAACATGCTGCTATCCTTCAGTGTCTGAGTCCCCACTCATTTCCAGTAGCCTATTTTTGCTATGTAGTTTGCACAGTGCAGTTTTCTGTAGTGTTCTAGGTCAACTCCTCTCCACGAGAGAGGATGACAAAGGTTGAATATAGCTTTTTGAACATGACATCCAAGACTCAGGTGAAGATGCACACCTTTGACTTCGTAAGGTGTTGTATACAAGTGTGTTCTTTCTCTGTAGTTAACATGCTGTGAACCAAATTCACTGCCACATCAGCAAACACTGACAAGTCCCCTAAAGCTGAAAGGCTGTTTTCACCCACTACATCAGCTCTGTATTGTTGCATGTCACTACTTATTCACTTTCTTCAAAATGTTCCAGTCAAATCCACCAGAGACATGAAAGGTGAGAAAAAAATTATTTCTCTGTTAGAAGCTTGAATCTCGTTTTACGGGGGTTACAAAGTCGCTCTTAATAAAATTTAACTTTGAACGCAAATGCAAAATGTAAGAGATTCTGACAAAGTAACAGTTTACTGATTTCAGAGAAAGGAATTTTTAAATATTTTAAATTTAAAATATTAGCAGAGAAATTCAAACACATATAATGCACAGATATGTCTTGCCATTGCTTATTGGCTTCATTAAAGGCATGTAGAATTTCTGACCCAAATAGGTTGCCTATCATAGACTTTACCTCACCACTGTTTACCTACAAAACATTCTTAAGGAACTTTCTAAGTATTGCACAGACAGATTACCCACAGTAAGACATCATTAGCTGGATTATAGATCTTTAGCACATTTACTGGCCATGCAGTCCAAGTCCCTTTATGGGTGAAGTCACCTATTCTTAATGGGTAATATAATTCTTACTAGATGTCATTAGTATTTTTTTGTGTGTAGCATTTGTGACTTCTGCTATAAAACCAAAGTTACTCATCCTAATCTGGAGCATCTAGAATTGGAACACAGACAATAAGAGAGCACAGAATAGCATGTGTTTGCCATATCTGCCATTTCTTATGGTTTGTTTTTTTTTTTTTATGTTTACAGTGTAGCTTGGGTTTGAGCTTTGATATAATGAATTTATCTCAGAATTTATTCTTTTTTTTTTCCGTCTGTTTTCCCTGTCTCTTGGTCTACTGCTGGTTTCTGAGGTTTTTATATTTCTGGTTTACTCTTTAAAGGTTTCTTCCTTAATCACTATGGCTTCTCTTTCCTTCCAAACTCCTTTCACATATCTTCTGTAACTTCCTATATAAAAAGTAGAGACAAAACCAAACCAGAAACATTCTAATGTCTCAAAGGATAATAAGTATTTTAAATGCCACAAGTAAGTCCTATTCAGCTGTGCCAGAAAACCAAGTAATGCTACCAATTAGAAGCTTCTATTGCTGTTGGTTTAAGTTAAATGTTAGAAGGAAATTCTTTACTGTGAGGGTGGTGAAACAGTAGAACAGGTTACCCAGAGAAGTGTTGCCCCATCCCTGGAAGTGTTCAAGGCCAGGCTGAATGGGGTTTTGACCAACCTGGTCTGTTGGAAGGTGTCCCTGTCCATGGCAGTGAGTTGGAATTAGATGATCTTTAAGATCCCTTCCGACTTAAATCATTCCATGATTCTGTGGTTATCAGAGGAACCCTTGAGAAACTTCCTTTTCACACTGAACAGTTTTGAATTACTTACTCTGCTGCAAACATTGGAAGTCACAGTGTCTTTTCTTTGTTTACCATTCCATCCCCAAAGGCCCAAGGAAAGGAGAATACAAAATCAGTTTCCATCCTTATAGCTCTCTGGGCAAGCTCTTATATCCGTTTGGAAGAAAAAAAAATCCAGCATACTTAATACTTTGGGGATCTGAATCAAGTCGTTATCTTATGTGTACTTAAGAATAAAAAAAGTCTGAGAAATGAAAGAAACCTATTAGACTTCATGGTCTGGCAACCACCTTTGTAAATGCAGCAAATCCTTGTCCAAAGGAGGCTGTAATTAGAAGGTAACAACAACTGGAACTGCATCATTACTTTTCCAAGAACTTATTGCAGAGGTTGGATGACTTTACACTGATTCAGTAGCACCCTGCAACTGTGAGTCTTCATCACTTTGTTTGCATGCCACAGTCTTCTGATGGCCGTGAGAGATCCTGCCTGATGGGGATAATGTCCATGCTTGCTGGGACCTGTGCTTCAGTCAGGGTCTCTCCCTCCCCTGTGCCTCTTCCCCACTTGGGGAATGACTTGCAATGTCATGAACACAATGGAGACATTTTTAGCACATCTGAAAGCTTTCCACCAGGTTTCTGGTGAGAAAAAGAAAGACCTTTCTTCTTGTCTAGAAAGAGCAGAATGATGTACTTGAATGTTGTTACCAATATACTAGCAAGCAAACATTAATGGTGAGGCCAGGAGGAAATGCAGAGGGCACTACAGCTACTGCACCTGAAGAAGATAAGAATTCACCTCCTTCTTGCACATCTGTTGTCCGTGCAACTTCATTCTCCCATGTCCTCCTGTCAGTGCTGTGAGTGTGAGTTCTCAAGCATGTAACTGCTCTGCTGAACAGGAGGATCCAAGCAGGATTTTGCAGATGCCTTCAGAGGTATATTTTTCATGACTAAGGAAAAAAGGTAAATTTATGAATTATAGTAGCTGAAATAATTGCTTTTATTCATGAAAGCACGAAAAATAATTCAACATTTTTCTTTTGTTTGTCTATCTACAAAATTGCAAGGTCGATCAAGGTCAGATAGTGGTCAGTAAAGAAGGCCAGAAACAGTGTGCTCCTGTACAGATTAATAGAAAACTGGTTTTATGTCTAACTACTCTTGGTAGCACTGATCAGTTAAAGTCAGCAGCACTAAAGTTTGGAAATACAGCTGTACAGCAGTAATTGTGACTTCTGGATCTGTCCCTCTGTCACCATCAGGAAAGTATCCCCTGGGCTTAGACTCACTGCCAGGGATGGCAACTGGTAGAGAAAATATTGGTTTTACAGCAACAGCTGAAGCATGAAGGGACTGGAAGCCGGAGCTGTCCATGAGGGAAATGCATGTCCCTGTAACACACTAGAGAGGAAACTGTGTGCGGGATCCTCTGTTGTGGGGGGAAACAGGGGACTACAAGGTCAAACAGCAGAATCT
This sequence comes from Sakesphorus luctuosus, assembly GCA_013396695.1. Taxonomy (NCBI): domain Eukaryota; kingdom Metazoa; phylum Chordata; class Aves; order Passeriformes; family Thamnophilidae; genus Sakesphorus; species Sakesphorus luctuosus. The sequence goes on along the minus strand of VWZD01002448.1, from coordinate 101,147 downwards.
GACACAAGCCTACCTGAGACAATGGTGATTTTTGTGAGGGACCCTTGAATAGTCAAGAAGTGATCACTGAACACACAGAGAAAAGGCCTCTGGCTTTTCAGAAGGACATTGTGCTTCAGATCTCAGGGTGTGGCCACATGATAAGACCCAAGACTCTGTTGAGAGGGATGTAATTTACTATCAAATTGGCACTGATGTCTGCGTATACTGGCGTGCCTTAAGAAGGACTTCTACACGTCTAGCCTGTATTTGTAGTGTCCATTTTCCATCATGCCCATATCTGAGAATCTGAGGGTCAGAAGTTTAGGTATGGAAGGTAGGAGTACCAAGGATAATATTAACTCTTGAGTTTTTTTCTAGCTGGTTTTCTACTTCATTACTCTTATAGGTGCAGCTTTCATAGTTCCTGGAGGGTGTGCTTACACCTCCGTTCCATAAACACGGCATGTGATGGGAGGAAGGGCTGAGCACATAGGCATTACAGGTGTCTGCAGTAAGGACACGACTGCTTGGGGGAACTTTGACAGGATTATCTCCTATTCTGCATCTGCACAGCAATATGAAGCATTCAGATTATATAGAGCTAATAACCTGAATAGCCTTCTTTCTCTCTCTTTTTTAAAAATTTTTAATTATCTTTTAAAATTTTTAATAGCACTGACAGTCTTCCTTAACTTCTCCTCCTCCACTTACTCTAATTTGTCAGGCCACTTGCATGTAAGTACTGCCTTGTTCACCTTGGACTGGAATGATCCGGGTTTTTTAAGACTTTAGAAGCATAAGATTATTTTACTGCTCAACAGAGGTTTTCTTTCTTTCTTTCTTAGGACAAGAAAATTAGTATAAATTAAGGTTTTTCTTCAGATGAGTGAGAGTTGACTCAGAAAACTAATAATGTTGATTTAATATACTTTCTGCGAGCCTACAACTTGCATAACTTCAACAAGTTAGATATCCTTTAGGTATATATTTTCACCACAGAGCTTATGCTTTGGCATTAGCCAAGCAAGCTTGATGTGTTGGCTGCTGAGCAAATCATTTTGTACAGGTTTCTTACTTTGACATCACCCTATTCAGATAAGGATGCTAACCTGTTCACCATTTCAGTCTTGCAAATAGGAGATTTAATCATTCCATAGACCTTATTGAAGCATTTTGATTGATATAGGCCCTGGAAAGTAAAGATGAGTTTGTCCTTATGAGTAAATGTCTTTGACATGAAAATCAGTCTGATAAGCAAAGAGTGCTTAGTCACAAATTTGAACAGTTTAGGCTTGGCATCAACTGAACAAGCTAGAAGTGATAAGCAAGTGATCTTATCAAGGCTTTTACTTTGGTTTTGATACTTTTGTAATTGACCACCTTTCTCTTTTGTCACCCATCTGTCTTCAAGATATTTTTTTTCTTCTTTTCTAGGTCAAGTTAGAGCTATGAGGAGCCTAACCTAGCCATGGGAGAAAAAAACAAAACTTCTGCCATAGTGAACTAGAGGAAATTTGAAGGTGAAGGAGAATGGTGATTTAATAGTATCCTAGTTAATTTTAGGTTTTGGTAAGCTTCTGCTTGGCTGCTTTGCTTTTTAAGTGTTTTTATGCCACTTACAATTAAAAACATCTTCCAAGTTATGGATGTATTTGCAAAGTTGTTTGCGTTTATTTTGGTTTGTTTGTTTTCTTTTTCTTTTGTTGAGAGTTTAACTAGAAGAAAGTCAGGTCAAATAGTCTGGACTGTGTAGGACTATGGAATTTTTTTCTTTTTGTTTGTTTCTTTTTTTCTAGTGATTGAAACAGGAATTTCCTCTGGATTGCAGATAGAATATGGATAAATGTCCATATGTATTTTTGTTTCTAGCCTAGCAGTGAAGAAAAATATTAACAGGGCTATTAATGAACCTTTGAAATTTTAATTTGGAAAATATCCCCCAAAACTTTGAGTTTTTCATTAGAAAAATCCAGCTATTCATTCTGAAGACTGTTATGAAACCTCTTTTCTTCCCATGTATCACGATCTCTTCCAGTGGTAGGAACTTCAGGAAACTTGAAAAAGGAATGAAGACTGAAAAGCTGCAGTACTAATGCTTGATCCTTTGAGATAGTAAAGGGCCTTATCAAACTTAGACAGTACAGAGGCTTAGGGTTTCTCTGGTCTCCTGGTACAGTTTTTAGGTTTTTTTTTTTTAGATCTCCACAAGCGAATGCAGAGAGAGGAGGGGGAGAATCCCCACTAGTACTTAATTAAAATCACAGAAGAATTACATAACCTGTAGAGTTTGGGTTGGTTTTTTTGTTTTTTTTCATGAGGTGAGACTGCAATCTCTTCACCCTGGAGGGAAATAATTAGTGAAAAGAAGGAAATCCACCAGAACAGCTCCACTTGTGAAAAGAAATTTCTTTATCAAGAGTCAAGCAGATATGATAGTAGTTATTTCACCTCAAAACGTAACCAGAGAAAGGCAGATTTGGAATAACGTTGGAGCAGCCAATAATAATGTGATCCCCTTTGGGACAGTATTATCTGCGATGGAAAATTTGAAAATCTCTGAAGATTATGGAGTGAGAAGAACAATAGCTACCTGCTGCTATGCAGAAAAAATGAAAAAGCCATAACAATGCACATTATGCTGTCTTTGAATGGGACGCTTTCCCCATTTGGTGAAATCACTTTAACCACTGATTCTTAATGCTGCATGAAAGGAAGTTATTTGCTGCTTCTAAAGAAAGAGTAAAACACACCTTTTTCTTCTAATATCACCAATTCTTACATTGGCAGACAAAAATACCAATTTTTCTCTTCTGCCTTTCATCTTCCTCTGCCTGGCCTGGTACAAAAAATCAACAGCAAATTTTGTTTGGTTCACTGCTATTAGTTCAATTCCAGTATCTTTAGTCATATAATGAACCCCCACGTTTGAAGACTGTGTATGAAAAAGAATCAGTTCTATTGCTGCTTTTTATGGCTAGTAAAACTCCAACTGCTTGAAGTAGTCTGCTTCTGTCTTGCTTTATTTCCCTCAGATGCAGTATTCAAAGAGCATCATCCCTACCATGTTAGAGGACTGCTGTTTACCCTGTCTATATCCCTCTGAACAGAAAGGCACTTATCAAAGTAGAGATGTCCCCTTTGCTTGGTATTCGGCTAATACCTCATTTTCCTTAATGCTTTATGGTAAGAATGTCACTCTGAGCTCATTGAGATCTAGAGGAGCAGAGCCAGGTCCTTCCAAAGCCTGTGACAACACACTGGCTCACTGTGACAGAGGGGCTGTGTGACAGGTCCATGAGGACTTTAACATGGCAGCAGGCAAGCAAGATAGAGCAGCTACAGAGAAATGCACCATTTTATCAGCATACTCCACACAGGCCTGACAGTTCTTTATATCTGAAATAAGTTCAGGAAAGTTCCTGCTCAAATAAACGATTGTTATCCTAGTAAGCCAGAGGCTCTGATCTACTGCCTTCACGGAGTATGATCCCAGATGAGAGGAAGGTAAGGTTAGTGATCCAATAACTTGGAAAAGACCAAACCCTGGCATTGACCCCACAAAGTGACCACCTAGATCAGTAACCTTACCAAAGCCCCTCCCTTGATATCAGCCTGAAAAGTCAAGACCAGCAGTATCTGTAAAGCCCCTAATTTGAAATGGAGGCACCTTTGAATTTTTTCCACTTAAGTAGGTCCAAAAAGCGTGTTTTATGTATTATCCTGTAAATATAAGATGACCCTTAGCTTCAGAGGCTGCTTGCCTGGGGCTTTCCAGAGTGTCTGCTTGTTATGTTCATGGTAACTGCAACAAATTTGCTGGTACTGCTGCTAGAACAACTTAGTGACATCTGAGTTAAAATGTAAAAGTTTCTGGTGCCCTGAAGCATGGGGAACTGGCAGTTGTCATTCACATTTCCTGCTGATAATTTGGGGGGGACCTACTGTATGTATCAGGTGAGTACCACATAGCACCGTCAGAGCAGCACAGAAGGGTTTGTTTTGGTAATGAAGATTTTCATGTTTTCTTTGATCTGCTACAATATACATGCAGTATATTTGGGACATTTCACAGAAGTGAAAGACTGCCTCTTCCATAATTAAACTTGTGACTTAGTGCAGGTGGTCCTTCAGGTCACTTGGTATTGTAAATCTGAAGAGGGTCAAAGAAGTGCCTTAGGAAGTTTTCCAATGATCTCCGGTAAGCAGGTTTATTGTTCTGAGAGTTGTACAATCTCCCTGGTAGTCAGAGATTCTGGCTTTGTGGCTAAAGACAGTATAAGTAATTCCTGTGTTCTTTCTCTGGTCATTTTTTTCTGCCCTTGTAGTTCAGGTTTTTTCCTCCCACCTATCTCCTCAGCTGCACAAAATCTGTTCTGTGGTGGGTTGAGCAAGAAACTGGATCACTGATTGCAGCTAATTAAAAGTACTCTTTTTAAAGGAAAAAAACCCAAGACTGCGATGTGCCAAAATCAGTTGTGACAGATGGCATCTGTTTTCCCTGCCCTTGCTTTTGTGTGCCTTTAGGAAGCCTCAGCAAGGTGAAGCCTCCAGAAAGACAGGGAAATTGCTCCTTTTGTTCAGAATCTGTTGTAGCTGCTCAAACAGTGATGGCTTTGGGGACTGCAGAGTGTGGCCAGGTGCACTACTTTAGACTCCTTGAGATTGAGGTGAGCAGTAGAGAGATGTCAGAGGCTGTGGAGAGTAGCTCTGCTAGAAAAGTCATCGACAAATGAAAGTCTAGAAACCAAGTAAAGGGGAAATTTTTATTTCTAATATATAAATCTACTTGATTTCAGTTTCCTAAATTTAAAAATTAAGTATTGTCATATTTTTTTGTTCTAAAAGTACTAGAGTATTCTAGCTCTTTTTTTAAAGAGCTTCTATAGGAAGAAAGACTAGGCAGGTGTGGGTCCACATCTGGCCATAGCCAGATCTGTTATGTTGAAACTACAGCCTTATTAAGTAGCCTGTGTACTATTTTACTTATTAGATGTGTTCATCAAGTCTATCCTGACTTCTTACCTTTACATGAAAGTGTTTGTCTCTCCTAAAAGGTACACTTGCTTGTTGGCATTCCTATTGTTCTTCCTTCTTGGCATTTGGTCAGATGCTAGCATTATATTTTAGGTGTCTGTTTCTTCTGATGTGAAGACACTTGCCTAAAATGGGCTTCAAATAAGGGCTGGCACCATTAAATGATACAATCTCAAGCTAGGAAAATCCCCAAGCAGTATTTTGAAGACAGAGAGAAGACGTTGTGTAAATATTGATGACTGAATTTTCAGCAAAGCCACAGCATGGCTACTTTTGTTATAAACTCACTTCAGATAAGGGTGGGTTAGAAGATGAAGAGTGGCAGAGTCTAACACTTGCCTGGAACCTTGGAATTTTTTTAGAGCTTCCAGAGTAAGGCTCAATTGCTACTGGAAATCAGCTGAAGGAACTCAAATGCCATTAGCTATTGCATATAGGTCTGCAGACAGCTTAAAAGTATACCCATTAAACAGCATAAATTTCATTAGACACCAATGCTGGTAATAATGAGTCCTTTCCTTACAGGGTGTTATCCCTGAACAAACTTCTACTGGAAGATATTGTATAGAAGAGATCTCTTGTATTTAGTTTAGGTATCTTTAGGCCCATAAATGCCTTAAATGTATAGACTCATGTCTTGAAGGAGTTTAAAAATTGTGTGGGAGGTCAAAAGAACATTATTTATTTGTAGCTGAAGAGAAGGACTAAAATAAACTGGACTTTTTTGACGATTGAAGACTGATACTTCATGACTACTTACACTACAGGAGTGATGATGAAACCACAAAGTCAGGCAATCATTTGTCAGGACAGAAGAGAGTCTGCTAGCAAAGTAAGGATGATATAAGAATACAGTCCTTTCCTCTTGTACTTTGCAGGTGGTGTGTGTTATTCTGTATCTCTTTTCCTTTCTTCCCCATTTGATTTTTGCCAGGAGAGGAAATAGGGATGGTCTACCACTGCCCAGAGATGCTCTGACTTACAGAACCAAACTTAGTTGTTAAAACAGTCTACAGGTTGGTTAAAAAAAAATCTCCTAAATTCACTCTTGTGGATTGCACTTCCGGAGGAATCTATGTTTTCTACTTGTCCGGTCATGGGCTGGTTTCTGGCAAGCATTGCTGACACTAAGTGGATTTTCTGCAGTAAAAGAGAGGTGTCTGATGGTACTCAGGCTGCATCAACAGTTTGCACTTGGGTCAGTTACCTTGGAAAGCTACAATATTCCAGTTTCTTCATAGCAATCTTACCTCCTTTGCATACGGATTTTGTTTAATAAGAGCTTTGGGACATGTACTGTTTTTACTCTATATTTCCTCCTAATATAGTGTGACAGGACTTATCAGAAGTTCCAGGCAGCACCCTGCTAGAAATAATTAATAATATTACTTCACACTAGGCATTTCCTGCTTGACGATTTTAACAAGTTTTTTTAAAAAGAAGTAAAAATGTTAATATCCATGTTACTGAGAGAAAAGTGTATAAAAAGGGGGTTATTCCACAGTCATACAGTATCAACGGGAAGCAAGGGGTAGAATTAGCGTTACCTGACTCTCCTGATACTCTTGTTCGCTACAATACTGGTGGCGTGTGACATCTGCAGACCCTCTCCTGCCCTTCTCCTATGCTATGGTTAGGGATCAGTGTATTTCCAGATGTTAGGTGGTGACGGAAAGGATTGGAAGCTCCTGCTTGCACCTTGCTGTTTTCATTTCTTCCCATAATAACTCACAAGAGATTTAAGTCACAACACAGGTGATGTAGGATATGTGGCTACTGACTCCTGTAAGACCCTCAGAATTTATTCTATAGGATGTCTCTCACTAGGATGTAATTTCCAGAAATCATCTATCTTCTTTTTACCTCCCTTTTGGTGATTTACTATGTGACAACTCCCCACTATATATCTATAGGGAGCTCCTCTGCTCACCTTGCTTTCTGCCTTCCAAGATACTGCACTGCATGATGATAAGCTTCAGAGAGAAATGACTACTGTCGATAAACCCAGCCATCCATGCTCTACATTGCATTACCTAAATCCCAGGGGAGTGTCTATCTGCAGGTGAATGCTGATGGCAGAATCCATTTAGAGAAATGGCTGGTGTTGGTCTGTTTATTTGCATACAGAAGTATCTGCAAAGCATTCCATTATTCCATTCCCTTGTTCTTTTCCTGATAACCATTCTCTGAGGACAGAACTATAAAAACAAGTCTTAAAAACCTGTGAAGTACTGTAAGATTTTTTTTTTAAAAAAAATAGGTAATTTTTACTAGTTAAATAGTAGTAAGTGAGAAGGTGAGAGAGGCTGGAACTGAAACGAGGAGGATATAATTAAGTTTTGCAGAGCATTTCAATATTTTGCTTTTGGCATTCTTTCTTGGTTTTGGTATAAAAATATTTCATGTTCATCTGCTGTGAAAGAAAATAGAAATGTGGACTCTGGGAGCCCTCTGTCATAGCTGAGAAGTAGTCCACCCGATGTTTTTCCCTAGAGCCCTGAAATATTGAAGCCTCAGGAACAGCCACTCTGTCTTCTCAGGAGCAATTTGGTTAAATTCTCAGGGAACTAGTTGCTGTCCAGCAAACTCCCTTAGCACCGTGGCAGAGTTGAAATATCATCTCTGCATCTCATTTAAAGTTCATGAAAACAGTAAATTCTAGTTAGAAAAGAAAAAAGAAAAAAGTTATAATTCTTCAAACTCTCTAGAAAAAGATGACCTTGTATATTTAATTAAGCCTTGAAACCAAAGTAATGCTGCTTCACTCCAGACTGTATAAATAGACATTAATGGGGTCACAAACTGCTTTTATGGACTGCTCTTGCAAAAAACATTGTCTTGTTTAGGACCCCTAGACCAGTTCACACCAGTTAAAAGGATGTGTTAGAATGAGAGTGGGTAATAGAGGGGAGAGAATGAGTTTGGTGTAGGGAATGGAGTTACTTCTAATTTCTGGCATCTGAGTTTCTGCAGGAAAATGGACTAATACTACAAAGTTGCTTTGGTTCCTCACTACTTGGAGAAGGAGGAAGGACTTGAGAGGTATGGACCTCATTTCCAGAAAATGTATAATTATTATTCTTTTTAAGGAGATGAGTTAAGGAGCTTTCAAGTCCTTCAGGGTATTCAGGAAGAATACCTAGCTGATGCCAAGCCTGCCTACCTATACAGCTCTAATTTCTAATGTGAATAGAGACAGGAAGACTATATTTTCAATTAAAAGCTACAGGCCTTTTCCTACACTTTATCTCATCTCTTTTAGATGTTTCTCCTTGGCGTGTGATTCAATTAATTAATGTCATGCAATGAGGTAAGTTAACCTTTGCTTGCCAGGCTGAGTTCTGAGCTTTATGTCCAGTTTCTTGTTGTTGAGGGCTTTAAGAAACACTGTGAGCATTCTGAGTGTTGAAGTCCATTATTTGCAATACGTGCTTGAAAAATAAACATCTTTTCCCAGTAGCCTATATTCTCCCTAGTGGGTCCTGTTATTCACTGCTATTAAGCAGACAGACACATTGTATTTCTAACAGAACTTACCATTTTAGCTTAAAAGTCTTTATTTCCATTGATGTCACTGTAGCTCTGGGGAGAATGTTTGCTACATGCCCCACATGCCCCAGAAAAATATACTTGACAACAACAACTATATTTACTTTTACTGTGTAAATATGGCTCTTTATTGTTTAGTAAATGGAATATTAGCTTTGAAAAAAGCTTTGCGCTACAGAGTAATTGACTCTGCGTAGTAAACTTTTCGAAGTAAGTCAAAGTAGGCATGAAATAGAATGTGAATATAAGCTTCAACCCTTTTCCTCGATACCTTTTTGACTGAACTCAGTGAGACTGTGCATGCAAGGCATTTTACAAGGCACTCAGTTCATGAATAGGGCTGCTCATCACAGCTGGCAGGCATAGATATTCCAGTCTGGAGATGTTTGGGCTCTTTTGAAGGTCATTTGGTTCTCTCTTGGCGGGGAAAAAAATACTTTTGAAAATGTGTGAGGGAGCAAAGCTGCAGAAGCTGCAATTTCCAGGTCAGAAGTCCTGCAGGCACCAGGACAGTGCTTTTACTCTAACAATTTGGAATTCTCAGCCTGTTTTTGGTCCTAGTGAAGAGCTGCTGAGACACCTAGATGGTGAAATTGCAGCAAGTACTAGCAAAGGCTGGCAGTATACAATTGCCTTGTTAAAAATAAAACAAACAAAAATTATAGTAACTATCAATGTCAGTCTATGGTCTAATATTCACATTATAGGATTTACTGCTTGATCATTTTGGCAGCATTGTTGACTTCCACAGGTTTCTGTGCCATTCTTAGCCAGGGTAGCATTACCTGTTAGCAACATCTGCTATCAGTACCCAATATTGTGTACGTTAACTGGGTAACAGAATCGCACATGTAAGGAACAGATGAGCTCACCAGTGAAATTAGCTGGGGATTGAATTAATGTTTATTTGATTTTATTTTCATATTTATTCAACCAGCTGTGCAGCCATATCCATTTAGTTAATAAGTGAGACAATTTTTAACTTTTGGTCACTAAAAATATATTGTAGTCCAGCTTTTACCACTCTAACCAAGTTAGTCATTGCTTGCTTTTCTCGTGTTCCTTATAATTAATATCAGTCTAAAGTATGCTACAAGTCAAGTAGAATTTGCATATGAAGAGGGAAAACTGTATTCTGAAAGTTAGTCAAAGTTTGAGAGAGAGAACATACAACTCAGTTTTTCACTCAGCATCTGGGCTTCTAATGATTTTTTCCTGTGGCAGAAGTGTGAAGAATCACTTTTATAGGGTTTGCAAGTATACTTGTGAAATACTCCTTTTTTTCTGAGTAAGACATGTATATACAGAAATTATACTGCAATCAGCAGGAGATACAAACTTTTCCAGCCAAACCTAAGCCTAACCTGGGAGGACCTGTTGATCCAGAGACTTGATCTCAGGGCGGTTAGTTTTCACCCAGCAGCAGCAGTGCTTGGTAAGGTGCTTCCAGTTGGAGCTAATTAGATCCTGCTGAGCCTGTGAGGGTCTCTGTGTGGCAAACACAACATATCATGTCACCATCACACTTCAGCAGTCCTGTCACATGTTCTTTCACCTCAAAGGGGTCTCTTGCATCTGGTTGCACTGTGGGAAGGCTGAAGGCATTTTCCTTCAGCTGTGCTTTTCAGTCTCAAGTACAAGCCTTGGGCCCTGTTAGACTTGTTGCTGCTGCCTCCTATTTTATTGCTTCCCCTGCTGGGTTACGATGGCAAAGAAGGGGCTGCTCAGTGGGAGAAGATGATGTTGGTACAGGAAATTCATATGTATGGTCATGAAAGCTTACCAAGTAACAGTCATGAAAGGAGCAATATCTGATATATCTGTGCTTGTGTTGTTGGATCCTGAGCCACTTGCAATCTCGAACAGGATTTGCACTCAGTGTTCACAATGCTTGTTCTGAGAAATCAGTGGCCGCTTCTGTAAGTTCATTGCTGCTTGTGTTAAGAAATTCTAGAGGGAGCCTGGGGTGAGGTCTCTGCTGAACTCTGCGAATCCTGAAATGCTGCATGGCAGTGAGAGGGATCACAACAGACCCAGCCACATGCACTGTAAGTTGCATCATGACTGTCAGGAAGCATTTGGGACAGCACTACCACAGCACATTGTCTTGCGCCCCTGGAAGCTCAGCTGAACTAGAAACTGAGTCTTGCTGTGTCTGAGCAGCCCAGGTGGTAAGGCAGTTTGGGAACAGGTTCAAAATGCAGTTTAGGAGACTCTTGTGAAGCTTAGTTCTTTGAAAGAGGACAGTTAAGGAGACACAGCTAAATAGAAGCTATGCAAAAAAAAAAAAATTATTTGTAAGATATATGAACTACAATATGTGACATACAAAGTGAGAATTGCAGCTGAGCTGCATTCAGTTTGCAGACACTGCTTGCTTAGACACAAATGCTGAAAAGGATTTCTGGAAATAAGGATGTTTTGGAGCCTAACTGCATATTTAGAAGACTGACCTAACTGACAATGCAACTCCCTACAACATACCAATAACGTCTAAAAATGTTTCCAGTAACAGGTTTAAAAGAGCTGTATTCATTACTTGAAAAGCTCTAAGGATAATCAAATAGTATTCCTCAGATAAATTACACAAGATATTCCTTGTAAAATTTCTTGTGTGCTCTTCTTGCAATTTTTTAGTTATTGATTTGCTGGCTCTAGCTAATTTTGGTGGCTCAGCTTTTCATAAGTATTGAGTGAGAGCAGCTTTGTGCAAACACCAGTGGCCATCGTAACCATTCAGTTTACAGCCAGTCAGCGCCTGTGAAAACTACAGATTAAAGACAATCTGTTCTTGCATAGCTGGAACAGCAGGAATTGACTCGATAGGCGGTTGAACAGCTCTGAGCAATACTAAACTGTAATGAATTTGTTTTGCTGAAAAGAGAGGAAGGCTCAGGGCTACATCTACACAGAACATCCATGGAGCAGAAACTTAGAGGAACAAGACTAACCACCCAGAGACAGAGTGGGATTTGTGTACATGTGTGTATTTCCTTCTTTAGTACTGTCTCTTTATCACACAAAAGCAGTTATTATTTAAGCTGGTTTGGGAATACTTGGCATGCATTTTCCTTAAATATTTTCTGTGCATTGGCTTTGGCCAAGTCCAGTTGCTTCTTTTTTTATTAAACCTTTTTAAATATTAAATGCTTTACAAGTGTCTTCCTTCTTCTTGCTTTGTATATCCATTGGTTTTAAATTTTGCGCTTTTTCTGGTGAGGCTATGAAGTTTTACAGAATTCTTTCAGGATAATTTGCTCAGCTGGCCATAAGAGAGGAAATAGCACTGAAGGTTTTAAATGAGATACATTTGAAATTTGTGTGCACATTATGTTCAACTTAATATTTTCTTTAATTATATTAAATGTAAGCAATAGTTAAATCATAATTTCATTTAATTTTAATTTTCTTTTATTTTTTCTTCCTGTTTTGGTGGGGTTTAGTTGGTCAGGCAAGTATATTTCCAGATCTACAGAACTGGGTTGAAAAAGCAAAAAAGCTTTTCCCTTTGGAAAAAGAGATAACTGACTATACCTCCTGCAAAGACTGGGGCAAAAGCTTAGAGCCACAGTGGCTTTATTAGAAGGGGAATTTGAGGGCAACAGCTCTATTCCCACCATAGGCAGACAGAGCAGAGGGAAAAGTGGCTCCCAAAACCCTATGGTGTCCCCTACCATTCAGGTGAAAAGGAGCAAATGCTTCCCCTAATTGGAGACCACTAGTTAAAAAATATTTGGTCGTATTTTGAAGAACCTCTTCACAGTTAAAATTAAAATAAACAGGATAAGGGTTTGTCTTATTACATGATTCTTAGTAGCCTTATAACAAGCCTCTTAGAAACTGTACATGAAAAAGACCTAGACAGTCTACAAGTTAATTAAACTTTGCTCTAGATTCTAACTTAACAGAGAAATAAGCTGCTAGATTTTTTTCTAATTAAACATATTTTTTGTGTTTTACTTATGAAAACCACATTATCATATGTCAGCAGCTGAGACTCTTTCCTTAACTCAAAATATCAAAATTTCAAGTATGGCAATGTTTTAATTTAGTAAAACTAAATCCCAATCCAGCCATAGATTTATGTTAATAATTAAGAAAGTCCAGGCATTTAACATTATTAGGAGTCCAATAAAGCAAAAGCTTTAGTATCTTAAGAATGTTTAGAAGATAAGTGAGTATGTTCTTCTTCCATAAATATTTTAACACTGCATCATGCTTTTTTCTTAATATTAAAATTTCCTACAGAAAAGAAAATAATTTGTGAGATTTCATATTATGAATGTATATGATGTTAGTTTTACCAACCTGATTCAACTTATGTAACACTTGTCTTGTTTCACAGCTCTGGCCATAAGAAGGCCTAACTAGTATTTTTTTTTTCTGTTGGGTTTTGTTCCACTTAGTTATTTTGTACTTCAGTGCAGAGAAAAAGAAAAGTGTCTCCTGAAAGCAGTCATTAGAAATAGATAACGGGGCAGTAATGCAAAAATTCTTTATAGTCAGATTTAATTCAGTGCTAGTCAAAAAGAGATTGTGTGGAAGGAGTGGTTTTAATTCTTTATAACCAGTGGACTTAGTTTCTTTCTGACTTTGGTGCCTACAGTAAATTATTGGGGGTTTTCCCATTGGAATAAACAGGTACAAATGAACAGAGATAAATCAGCTTCCTGTAAAACTGGCATTTCAAAGAGAAGAAAACCCATATGTTTAGTAGATCGGCATAAGACTTCTGATGCCTGTGATTGCGTACCCCTGTGAACAGAGACACACTGCAGACAAGTTAATGGAGAAAGATATAGGGTTTTATTAGAAGAAGCTTCCACGATCAGACCCAAGGGGGTCTGACCCCCAGGTCAGGAAGTCTCAGGGGTTTTATACCCCCCATGGACATCCAATCATAAGCTCTCATTTCTCCCAAATGCCCACCCAAAAGTCCTGCCAATCTACCCCCTTCATCATGGTGGGGGGCGATGGCCTTCTCGGGCCTCCTCGGTGTTTTTCTTCTGTTATCTTGCAGGTGGCTGCTGGAATATAGCTTGGCCTTGACTAAGCTTACAGTTTGTGAGAAAGAGGCTTTAATATTGAGGGTTAAAAAATCAGGGTAACTGAACAGAGTCTATATGATTCTAAAACCTTCTAAAATTACAATAAATCACACTTTTAGGCATCATTTCCAAGCTCCCCATTAGGTAGCTTCCACTAATCATCACCATTTTTAAACCTCTAAGCAGAAGTTCAGCAGAAACTGGATATTAATGCCTTTACTGGGCTGCTTTATTTTTGCACTTGTGACACCACGCTAGGACAGGAATTGCGGGAAGAACAGAAAAGCAGCAAGGAAGTCTGATCCACAATGAATGCCTGAAAGTTTTTCTCAAAACTGTGGCCTCAGTGCATATATACATAGACCACCTTTTAGCAGAGTAATCCCACTCGTCTCCCATCAGGGTGGGATAACAAAGCCACAGCCCATGACTTGAACCCTGCTGTCAGTGCCTGCAGGGAGCTGAGCAGGAAAGCTGTGTTGCCCACCACCTGTGTGGCTGAGCAGATGGGTTGCTTTATTTCCTACCAGTTGGCACAAAGAACACTTGCAACTCAGGGTAAGGCAGCATCACTTTCAAGCTCGGTAGTGCCTACAACAAGCCCCAATTCCAGAGGAGGAGAGTAGGATCCACAGTCAGTAATATCTGAAATAGGTGAATAAGGTAACCAACCCTTATCTTAAATGTTTTAAAATGAACACTGAAATAAACTAAAGTCTGCTAGGTGGATGTACTGTAGCTGGAGATATAGTCAGCTGTAGTAATTCATGTAGGTGGTGAACCATGGTGGTTTTCAGTTTGTTTCCACACAGGGTCGATAATTACTTCATTTCCAGCCTTTGTTTGGATAGCCACTGAGGGAATCAATAGTGAGTTCAGCCCCCAGGTGAAGTGTGTTCACCTTTAAAATGAGTTTTAAGTGTAGGTGCCTCAAAGTACGTCAGTGCACAATAACATTTTCACTGGGTATCAGAATCAAGTGACTGAAAAGCAGGATAGGCATTGTGAAGGACAAAGGTAATATTATATTACTTACATTTTTTGGCACATTGCCGTTATTTCTTTTGCAGCTTTAAGAGGAGTAGAGATATATCTTCTGCATATTTAAATACAGAACACGTTAAAATGCAGGCTAAAGAGAGCTACTCTATGCTTATTAAATATAAGTGGGGTTTTGAAACATTTATTGTGAAATGTGAGAACATTATTAAAAGTATCCATTTGTATGCCATGGCTAATTAACAATAATTATCTTCTTAGTGGTCAGTTAAAATTTAGCTGATATAAAGGAGAAATTTCATGCATATTTAAATTAAAACATATTTTGAAAATGAAGCAATTTGACACATAGCTATATCTGTAAATAGTTATTAAGGTTTGCCTAAATTATCTGAGCTTAAGGAGGTACTATCTGTTCAATGAGTGCTTGGTTTAATAATGAGAATTTTAATAAATAAATTAAGAAACCACTATAGTGACATCCAAGGAAAACACAGTTCATCTGACCAAAAAAAGCAGCTGGGAGACCTTCATGATACAAATCAATTTTATTCTATTTGAGAAAATGACTCAGCAGTACAAAAAAAAAACAGTCACAGAGCAAACCTAAGTGCATGACTCAGAAAACTTCTTAAGAGCTTAATTCTCACTGTTTCACAAAAACCATGGCTCCTGTCAGGCCTAGACAACTGTACTTGATGTCAACAGTGGAGAGAAGCAGTTTTGTTTCTCTTTTAGTTATTTCTGATCCATATTTCCAGCATCCAAGCAAATTGCTTAATTAGAGTAACCTCGGGATTTCTGACACTGCATCCTCTGATAGCTTGGGATTTGTCAGGTCACTGAGATCTCCCACTTATGTCTCTGGTCCGAGGATGCTGGTTGCCACAGGAGCCAGGAAGACAGTGATACAGGAATTGACTTAGTGACTGGCTTACCCTTTACCCAGGGAGATGGACAGAATGGTTGTTTTGACGCTGATGGTTTTGCTCATGGGATGGTTGCTCAAAGGCTACTGAATCTGGATTTGAGTTGTCAGACTCTGTTTCCTGGTGAATGAAAATTAAAGTAATTGGTATTTTCTTTTATATTTTAGTACCATCTATATCAGGGTGCTTCTGTAATAATATGTAGAAATGTTCAATTCTAAAAGATCTAAACCCAAAACTGATTTACTGAACTATCCATTTTCCCAGCTCTGATTAAGGGAACACATCCAATTACATAAGTATATTATTAATGTTCATCTGTAGTGTAGTAGAATTAAAATTGCAATGCCTCCCAATCACAGTCTAAACCGTGCAGTAATCAAGCATGAATTTAGCAAGTTCATTTTTCCATTATGCTGTTTTCAACACAAAGTTACCATATTAGCATATGGTACCATAACATTGCAGTTCAAACGACAAGGAAGAAATCCCTTACAACAAGGTTGGTGAGACACTGGCACAGGGTTTCCAGAGAGGTTGTGGATACCCCATTCCTGGAAACACTGAAGGGGCAGGCAGGTCAGGGCTCTGAGCAACCTGATCTGGTTGAAGGTGTCCCTGGTCATTGCGGGATGTGGCACTAGAGATGACCTTTACAGGTCCCTTCCAAACCTGACTGTTCAGTGTTTCTCTGGTGGGCACAGGAAAGGCAGTTTGTGTCATGTACAAACAGAGGTAACCTTTGAGATGCCACGATTCATGCTTGGGAATGCACTTTAATCAGTTTTCAAATGGAAGATAGCAGCATGTGACTGAAAATCCCCAAATGGTAGAGTTTACTGAAATGAAGAGTAGAAACAGCATACTTAAAAAGCTTGCTATTTAAAATTTCTAATGTTTCTAATGCCGTCTCCCTCTTGACTCTTGCCCCAGTAGACCATATCAAGACAGGACTAACATTATACAACTGTGCTGAGTTCAAATCTACAGTACAGTGTCCAGGAGTCTAACTCTGCCAAATTCAAGAGGTTTTTTTTTAATGTGCTGCTCTATTTAAATATCAAATTAGAGAGGAGGGGGAAAAGTGAATTTTGCTCTTTTTTTTCCTGTTTTTCTATGTGGCAAAGAAAAATCTATATAAAATTATGCACTCTAAGTATCAGAAAGGCATAAAAGGTGTATATTTGGTAAAAAAAAAAAAATAGTGTCCGTTGCAGTGTGCCAAGGTTTAAATGCAATTATTTCTCATTATATAACTCCTTTTTTCCCCACTTTTGTTCCTAACTCAATCCATCTTTTTTTAAATTTTTTTTTTTACTTCAGTCATTTAGATAAAAATAGGCAAAACTGAGAAAATAATCCATCCTCTGTCTGTCATTCATGCTTTCATGATATGCATTGCATCGGCAATTTTACCTACTGTGAAATTTTTGGTTTTAGCTAAGATTAACTAGGCCTCAAAGTACTTTCAATGCTAATAATACAGACTGTCCTTATATAAGCAATCTGCTCCTTTGTGAGGATTTTTTTCTTTACAAGTTTGTGATAATATAGGTCTGTTTTCCCCTGACTCACTAGTCTCGACTTGCATTATGCCATCTCTGAAGAATCTTTTCCATAGTGGCAACCATGCAAAAAGGAGAGATATGGTCACAACTCAGAAGATTCACCTGTATATGAGGCAAGAAACATTACCCTCATGCAGAATCTTTGGCTAAAAGCCAGTACAAAGCTAAGCCTGCAATGATTTATTTAAAGAGGAAAAAAAAAAAACCACTACAAAAAATTACAGAATGATGTTTTGTACTTAATGAACTAAATTTTGCTGTACTGGAAAAAAATGATAATAAAAAAAAAATCTGTTTTTACTTCTGCATTGTGCTACTAGACCATGACTGTTCCCTTGGAGTTTATTCTCTATGTCACTTGCTAATGTTGGCTTAAAAAAACCCCAAACACAGGCAGGTATTAAACCATTAAATACTAAGTGAAGACATGCCAGATTGCATAACTAATGGCACTGTAAATTGAAAATAATAAGTTAGGGAATGTAAGTTTATATTTTAGGCCTTTGCAAAAGCAGACTTTGACTTACTAAACACTAATGAATACTTAAGGGCTCATATATTGTTGAGTATTTTAGAACCATGAATATGCATCATGAAGTACATAGTGGGTATTTAATTGGAAAATAGTGGCTGAGTGTGACAAATTTGGTATCTAAAAAGAAATATTTTTTTAACTTTTCCTTATAGTGAAACCCACAGTAGTGTCCCATATTTTCATTAGGATAATGTGAAACAGTTCAGGCAAAACAAAAACTGCCCAGAGTTTTTATCATTTTCTGAAATTAACTTTTTTAAGGTCTTAAAGTTGTTGCTTGGGTTGGTTTGATAAAAGTTATTTTATCAAAACACATCTATGGAAATTGTAATGGTGATGTAAATGATGTCTGTGTGGGGTTATTTTTTATTTTTTGCTCTGGATTCAGTTTTTATTTCTTTAAGGGAAAAGAACACATACAAAAATCCAGAAAACCTAAAAGTTTAAGGATTTTTTACATCTTCCAAGAAGAACCCCAAAGTTTTCATTAAATTCTGGCATTTCTTCAAATATATTTGTTTGCTTGAAATTAATTGTACTCTTCTGAGACAAGTTACAAACTGAATAATTTTTAATAAGTTTTTATGAACTCAGTGTAACACTGGGAAACTTGTTGTGGCTCAGCCTCTCAGCAGGTCTGAAAAACACTCCTCTGACTTCAAGTAATAGTATCCAATATAATTTANGACGTAGCCATGACTAATGACTGAAAAAAATTATAAAGGAGGTAGTAGGAGCAGTCACAACAAAGACTGCACTTAAGGTATTGTCTCAAACTCAAAGGCATGAATACCTAAACAAGAATTTATAAATTCAGGCAAGATAGCCTATCAATTACTTTTTAATTTATTTTGGTACACGGTTTTGCATGTGTTCTTACAGTTTCCTAGCATTATCTGCACATGTTGTGATGAGTTTTCAAACTCTGTTTAACAAGGGTGCTTTTTTAATTAATAATTCCAGAAAACAAGAACCTCAACCCCTAAACACAGGAAGTAGCTGGGGAATTAGTATTATTAAATTTTTTGCTCCTACCTTTTTGTTTTTCATTACAGGATTACTCTTTTTCTGGTATACATAAAGAAGATTATATAAGAGTTGAATTTCTAGATGTTCATAAGAGTTCACATTGGCTTTGTTATGAGGATACCAAAACCTTAATTCACACATTTTTTCAGTCCTGATGGGCACTGACAAAACCTGACCCATAAGACTGAACTAGCACTGTAGGAACATACATATTTATCGACCAGACTGCGTACTGGGTAGTATTGCTGCTCTTAGTCCCTTTGTCCCATGGGATTACTAATAGAGAT
This sequence comes from Sakesphorus luctuosus, assembly GCA_013396695.1. Classification (NCBI taxonomy): domain Eukaryota; kingdom Metazoa; phylum Chordata; class Aves; order Passeriformes; family Thamnophilidae; genus Sakesphorus; species Sakesphorus luctuosus. The sequence goes on along the minus strand of VWZD01002448.1, from coordinate 82,187 downwards.
GTGATAATCTTTCTACCTTGAATATGAAAACTGTAAAAGCTGCCACCAGAATAGATTGATAGTATGATTTCCTGAAGAATTCATTGCAGAATAGGTGGAGAAATATATAGGTGTTCCAACCACAAGTAAGGAAGCTGTTTTACAGCAAGATAAACCATAGGTATTCCTATGATGTGGGATATGCATAGGAACTGCATGTTGTTTTCTGTTTGATAAAGCCTGATCAGTGAGGAAATTAGGGTTTTTAGTGTGTTTAAATACCCTTGAGAGGGTAATTACTGTGCTAAATACAAGCCTTATAAAAACTAAGATCACAATTAGGCAAAAAAAATATGAGCTTTAAATATTCAAATTTGATTTTTTTTATTGGTTGATTTTTTTTTTTTCCCTCAGAAAAAGTGGTCTGCAAATTGCTGCTAAAATGCTGAATGAGAGAAGAGTATATGTATGTCAAGGTCAGAAAGCCTTAGGATAGTTCAGGTAAGTAGTCAAACAGCTAGGAGACATAAGCCTGTAGGAACTGGAGACTCAGGTGCTCAAAAAGCTGTTTATTATCCACTTTTCATTGTTTAAGCCCAAGAATGGGCTTTTCAAGCAGATGCTGTGTTGTTTCAGGGTTTCACCAGGTCTATAACAATGTCAAGCACATTTTAATGTTCTNAAGTAATAGTATCCAATATAATTTACATCAGTCAAAAGAGGCTGATTTATGCCATTCAATAAAAAACCCTGTAATCCTGAAATAGAGATAAAATAGGAGCATTATATATAACTGATAACTGCAGCTATGTAAAATTCTGGGCACAAGGTTGTGACTGTAGAGTGTGTTGGCTTTCTTAGTAAACTGTTGTGGTTTTTAAAGATACTGTTAGCATTTCTAAATGGTTTCTGAAGAAACAAATGATTACCATAATTAATGCTCGGGTTTTGACCCACTGTGAC
>VWZD01002448.1:35466-80328 GCA_013396695.1 Sakesphorus luctuosus | reverse complement strand
TTTTTTTTTTCCCTCAGAAAAAGTGGTCTGCAAATTGCTGCTAAAATGCTGAATGAGAGAAGAGTATATGTATGTCAAGGTCAGAAAGCCTTAGGATAGTTCAGGTAAGTAGTCAAACAGCTAGGAGACATAAGCCTGTAGGAACTGGAGACTCAGGTGCTCAAAAAGCTGTTTATTATCCACTTTTCATTGTTTAAGCCCAAGAATGGGCTTTTCAAGCAGATGCTGTGTTGTTTCAGGGTTTCACCAGGTCTATAACAATGTCAAGCACATTTTAATGTTCTGTTATATTAACTGTTCTGCTCAGGCAGCCCTCCTGGTGAGCAGTCCTTGTTCAGACATGCTTCTGAAATTATTGAATGTTTTTAGCTCTGAAGAAAACTCACAAGTCTCATGGGATCTCACTGGGGATTTTATAATGTTATACTTCCTCATTTTATGGACAGGCTTCATTCTGGTGATGATTCTAACTTTTTTTTAAAAAAATAATTACTGAATTTCAATTTTTATTTACTTTCTGCAAGTATCAGGAAACTTGTATGTGTGCAAGTAGATAATTTTGTTTGACATAGGTTTCTAAAAATGAAGATAAAAATATGTTTTGGCATAAATTTTGGGCATCTCCAGGATAAAAACAAGATAGTTATTATCAGTCTTTCCACTTCTCACTCCTCTTGCACAGGCTCTGCAAGGATCTCACTGATATCTATATCTGGCTTGTTCTTTCATGAGTGATAATTACAGAAGTAATGGAAAAGACATAGTAGAAACAAATGAATGGACATCAACTTGGATGGCACTGCTGGCAAAGTAAGCAAAGCAATTTTCTGTATATGAAAAGTGCAGCTACTTAATGGGGGTCAGAACTATGCAGAGCTGGGTGAGTGAAGGTGAGCACAAAAGGAGGAGGTGATAGTGAATTTACAGATATTTATGTTTTGGATCTTGCTCCTTTTGTTTTTTTTTTCCAAGTGTATCCTCCATAGCCGTTGGCATGTTTAAGTGCACAGCTACTATATAATGAGTAGGCCTGATTTTTGAGTACCCATGGTTTGCTGTGGGCTCTGTAGTCAGCCCAGAAAATAGGAGATCTGTTTGCAGGCATGTAAAGTAAAACACTGGGCATCTAAGACACTAACTTGTTTTTAATGTTCTTTAGGCAGCACACGGTTTTGTAGGCATTTCCTGCCAAATCACATGGAGATTTCTGTTCCAGCAGTCTGCACAACCAAGGACAGCCAACCATATGCAGAATAACTTTTTGGAGAATTTTAGCTCCTGGTTTGTGACCTCCTCATACTTAAAATGGGACTTAGAGATGAATGTTCTTTTTCCACATATACCAATTCTGTGCAGAGATACTCTTAAATTTAACTTTGCTAAATGTTATGCAAATTCGGTACATTTAAACTTTCGCAGTCTGGAATAAAAGAGCTGTACTTTACTTTAAACACACATTTTGCATAACAATATTAAGTTCCATATATTATCTTAAAATGCAAAATGTATAAATCTATGTGGCTGCAAGAGTATAAGCAGAACATATTACTCTGTTAAAATGAAAGCATAATCCCAGCAGCGTACAACATCTGTATATTAATCAAGCCCACTGATAGCTTTGTTTCAGGAAAAAGAAGTTAACTTTAACTTTTTTTTTGCTTTAATTTATGAAGTATGAGGATATATTAAGCAATAATGCACTTTAGAAGACAGCATCTAATACATGAAGAGGTTCATATTTTTATCCTACTAGGCTAAAAGAAAAGCCATAAAATTTGCAAAATTATAATTCTGCAGCAGAGATAAACTCCTAAAATCATAATTTAACTGTTCCTCTGTCAGTCAAAAAAAGGAGTTACAGTTCAGTAATCAGATCCTAGTTCTTAGTTTCTCCCTCTTAAAAATTGAAAGTCTCAAAGTTTTTTTAGTGAGCAGACAAATTTCCATTAGTGTAAGGAAAGACTCAGAGGACAGAAAACATATTGACTGTGCACCAACTTCTCATGGCTCTATCCAATGTGGAATTCAGCAATGGCAGGGCCAGAGGGCTCTCCTAAGTGGTGCTGAGAAAAAGAGCAAAGTAATTATTTAATTAAAGGGAAAAGAATTATATTTTGCTTCCTCTCCCTCCTCACCACCTCCAAAGGCAATAGGATTTACCAAAGCAGACAGTGGTTTTATCTTTAATGTGGGAACAAAGACAGTCGGGGTTGTTCAGCCTTGAAAAAGCTCCAGGGAGACCACAACAGCCTTTCAGTACCTCCCTGAGGGTCTACAAAAGTGCTGGACAGGGACTTTTGACAAGGGCATGTAGTGATAGAACAAGGTGTAATGGCTTTAAACTGAAAGAAGGTAGATTTAAACTATGTATTAGGAAGAAATTCTTTACTATGGGAATGGTGAGACACTAACAGGTTGCCCAGAGAAGTCATGGCTGCCCCATCCCTGAAAGTGTTCAAGGCCAGGCTGGATGGGACTTGTAGCAACCTGGTGCAGTGGAAGTGGGCCTGGAAGCAGGTGATCATAAGGTCCCATCCAACCCAAACCATCCTATGAATATCATTAATGATTACTCTTTTGACATGTTCATAGTTCAAGAGCTGTATTTTCAAAGATGTTTAAGCTTTTATTCACAAAAATTATCCTCAGCAGTGTTTTCTACAACATCTTTTGAAATCCACGGGGCTTGCTTTAGTACTGTTCCAATAAATGTAGACAATTCACCTATGTGCTTAACTGCATGTTTGGGTGCCTGAACACTTCTGGGAATATAATCTTAAATTACTTGTCTGAAATAACAGAAGAGCTTATGACAGCCAGCCATCATTTACCTGCACTTACAAACATAATGTGTTCCCTACCCACCAGAACATCCTTTAAAACTACTGAATAAATCACCTATGCCTAAATAATTACATGTTCGGGTTGTAAACCATTAAGGTTCATTGATTTATTACAAACCTTTAGAATATGATGCTCTGGTTTTGTAAACATTCCCAGGCATATCAAGAAGCACCGCTTCTAGCAGAGAAACAAGGCAGAGAAATGGTATTTCCATGGTTTTATCTTTTTCACCAGGTTCTGCAAAGAATATGTCCACATGAATAATGTCTTATTCCTCACAAAATGTTTAGGCATGTTGTTTTCCCTAATTGATGGAAGCATAAAAAGACAAAATTCTTTATACCGGTACTTTGGTAACAGTAGTGGGAAAAGTTGAAGTGGTTGTGTTCTGCGCCCTTATGTAAAGTCACATGGTGCCTTAAATAATTAAAAGTTTCTCAAATTAAATGGCAAAAAGTTGTGGTAAAAGCTCACAGATTTTCCAGTTCACTGTACAGATTCTTCTCACAGAAAAAAAATTACTTAGTCCCTACTGGCTTTTTAAAATTGTTAGCACTACCATAAATGGTTTGACTATATTTGAAGTTAATATATATCTTCCATGTGTGACTATAATTTTTTAAGAAGAAGGGAAAGGGAGAAATAAAAAAACATATATTTTTTTAATGCCTTATTAATTAACTTGAATTTTTAGACTCTATAGCACATTGGGAATATCATACAATATCATGTTAGTGTGTTCTGTCACTTATTGACCACTAATTTTGGAGTGAATTTTTGGCACATATTTGTAGGAAATTAGGGGATTTTACTTGTTGCTTTGCAATGTGCTTGAAACTTTTTTTCAGACAGGGTTTGTTAATTATTCTTTGTGTGATGCAGTATTTGTTGCATGGCTGCACATCAGACTGAACCGACCTGCCTAGTTACTGTTTCATGTGATAATAAGCATGTCATAAGTCTTACAAAAGGAGAAAGGAGGACTTCTGCCTTCTTGGTGTTCACTCAGAAAAGTAATTTCTAGCAAGTTTGACTGAAAGGACTGTTTGATAAGTAGGTGTTCCTCCCACATTTCATCTGTTCTGGGTATCAGTGTATATATCAGTATCCAGGCCAATACTTTGGATTTTAAGTTTTAAGATTTCTGATACTCCAAAGTGATCTGGACTCACAATATTAAATTGAGACTGGCAAGCCCCGACCTAAATGTTTGGTAGTTCAAAGCTGTACTCTCCTGCTTCCTGAGGATGACACAGTAAGTTAGATATTTAACTAAAGCTCTCTTAGGTTTCTTTGTTCATGGTACATAGGCCAACACATTGTTTGATTGATTTTTATTTCTTGGATGCTCACTGCGGTGGGTTAACCTTGACAAGGAGACAATTGCCTATCTAGCCTTTCTTTTGCTTTCCTTCCTTTGTGGGACAGGGAAGAAAATACGATGAGAGTGCAGTGGAGATGGGAGAGTGTGTTCAGTATGCAGTGGTTTCTCTGTACTTCTCTTTCCCCCTCACACTTTCTCCCCTTATCCAGCATGGGTTTCTCATGATTGCTGTCCTCTTGGGATGTCTGTCTACTTCATCATGGCTGCAGGGGATCCCTCCTCCACACTTGGAGCATCTCCTTTCCCTCCTCCTTTTCTCACCTTGGGCCTTGCAGGACTGTTTTTCACATGTTTTTCCTTTCTCTGCTGTGCACTGGTTTGCACTTCCTTACGCAAACCCCAAGGCTGCCTCTGGAGCCTCTGGGTAGCTGCACTCAGACACCAGCACTGAGATCTTGGGGTATTTCTTTAGTATGCAAACCAGTTAAGCAAAATGTATAGATGTATAATCCCAATCGACTTAATGTAACTTGCTCAGGACTTTGTACCAGTTGCAATGTACACGCACCACCTACTACTCTGGTATCTACTTCTCTTTAAAAACATTTCCTAAAACCTCAATCTAAGGTTGCTACAAAGGCTTAGGAAAAGTTAGAGCCTGAAGAGGTGATCTCAGATGTAATTTTCACATGTAGCATTTCATCTTTAATCGCCTGAGCCTTGTACTTAGGGATGGTGAGCATGGACAAGCAATTGAAAAAACAGCAAACAGTGGAGCAATAAAACAGAAACGTGGGAGATTGGTTTCTCTTTTGTTGTTGCTGAATATGAAGAAATAAGGGAGACCATAGGACAGGATATAGAATAAATTTTTCCTATACTTTAGACAGAACTATGTGTTGAACAGGTATCAGTTTGGGCAACTTAATAAAGAACTGGAACTCTTTCCTTGGACTATCTGACAGAGGAATATGTTTAACTTATGTTGTCAAGGTAACACCAGCAGCATTTGCAGGCCCCTTAAGTGCTTTATTTTCCATTCTTTAATATTTGCCTGATTTGGTGAGCAGAGTTGCACACCCATCAGAGAGTTTCCAAGGGCCAATGGGTCATTGCTGAAATATACCTGTTAGACCCCTCTGCTGCTTTGAGGTGATCTTGTAGCTATAGGAGAAAACATCATTTCAATTTGTTTTCTAGGCATGACAGGTTTGAAAAGCCCTGTCTAGAATAATTTTTAAAAAGTTTGCTTGATACTTGCAATGCACTTTGAAGGATGGCGGAGAAATTTTTTGTGACTTTGTTTCTCTCTCTTTTGTTTTCTACCACAAGCAGAATGCTGTGGGGCTGGACACCACACAGAACACACAGTAAGAGCCAGGTTTTGAAATACTTCTTTATAATGCAAGCGACTTCGTATGCACCAAAGCTTTGCTGATAGAGCTGTAGAAATAATTTCATGATTATTCTGTTTTTTGACTGTAGTGCACTAATTTCCACTCCAACTCTTTACTACATATTAAACAATATGTGTCCATCAATTAGTTGCAAAAATACACTGGCAAATTTATTATCTTTCTGGACCAGCGTCTTTTTATTTTTCATCAGAACAGTTGCAGTCCCTACATTGGATTTCACAGTATGGTGACTGTAGCCGCAGGAACACTGCAGGGCTCTATTTGTGAGAAGCCTCATGAATTGAATCCCATGGTTGTGTCCACAGGGGGTGACTAGCAATGAACCAGCTCCCGTATATTAAAATAAACTGAAGTACGTTTTCAAGGGCAACTGCCAAATGGTTTTCCTTTTCCACAATTAACAGCTAACTTCTCCTGCTCCCTTCAAAGGCTCAAGTCTCGTATTTAACTCCATCACTTTGATTATTTCAAGAGACTCAGTAATATGAGTGTGTTCTCTTCTCAGCTGTCTTTCCTCCTGAATATTTTAGAGGTTTCTTGTGGTATTTGGGTCAATATCTGTTCTCTTTAATGGCTAATGAATAGAGCCTGGAATGTAAGGCATTACATTTTGGGAGTAGGATCAACAGGCATAGTTAACATACTTTCTTAAATATCAACAGAAAAGCACAGAATGTGTCTTCACTGGCATTTTAGTTCAGATCAGAAACGTGATTTAGCAGTGAATCTCTCAAAGTAATTTCCCATGCTATGGTCTTGTCAGCTGGGGTTAAACCACAACAAGCACATGGACTGGGTTTCTGTTGGGTGAAAATAAACTGAAAGATGCAGTTCAGGAATGTTCATAATCATCTCTGACCTCCTACAGTCATTCAGTCAACAGGACAAGAATGGAGCTAATCTGAGGTAGAAAAAAAATTAGAAAAATGAAATAGGTTATGGTCCAGATCTCAAGTAGCTGAGCAACAATAGTTTTGCTCAATAAATCTGCATAAGATGGACTGAGCAATACTAAGTCTCATTGAAAGCAATGACGCATGTATAATTTCACCAAATGTTGGGAGAAATGATTTCAGGATTTCCTGGAATGACCAATAATTTGCATATCTGAGAGGACAAATAATAATTTAACACTTTGTTTGAATAGGTTTGCTTTTCACTACAAACTTCTAATGAACTCAGTGTGATTTCTCACTATATGAAAATCACTCTAAAATCAGAGGGTTCCTTGCAAAATTGAAGTATTTCTGGAGTCAATAAACTAAAATCAATGGCAGCAACAACAACAACAAAAAAAACACTGTGCTTTTTTGATACATTTACCTGTAGTTTTAGGGAGAAAATAAACCTCGCAGACCAGGTAAAGGTTCTGTAATTTTATACAAACTGATTTGGCTCAGCTGGAATTATAAATAGTGTTACAAGTCTTCTTTGTTGTTGTTGTTGTTTTTAAAAGCAAAATTTTGACTAAGAGATACCTTGGATAAAGAGTGCTGTGCTCCAAATGGCAAAGAAAGTACATTACCTGGCTGACAGCTGACCTGCCATTTATAATTAATATTGGAACAGAAGCAAACCAAAATGACTGCTTTTCCACCTGATGTAACTTGTCTTCTGTCTTGTCCTCTTTAAACCTCTTTCAACATACTATATCTATTGGCGTATCCTTCTAAAACCCCTTTCAGTGCTGTGTTTTGATCTCTTTAGCTAGATGATCCCATTTTCTCACAGTGTAATTTTGTTTAATTGAACAATGTTCACTTAATTAAGAAATAATTAAAGTGGAATTTCACTGAAAATATCTAGGTCTTACCTTCTTTCCTGTTTTGCCTAGGAAGACAATCTGTTGGAGCAGCTGTGTGAGCAATAAAACACACCTCGTATTAAGAGGCTAATCTATTTTAACCATAATAAAAGTTATCTTAGTACTGCAGATACCCAGAAGGATCTTTTCACTCTCTTCCTTATCTCTTAAATCTCTCAGAGAAATGACAAATCTCTTCTTATATTCTCCTGGATCTAATTTACATACTGTCAGCACTCTTGACTGGTCCTAGAAATTGACACATGCAAGAGAATTGAAAAAGAAATAAGATGAACCATTAAAGTAAGTGAGAAGGGAAAGAAATGAATATTTGTGAAGAACATGCACAGAGCCTATAGGAAAACAGAGACTGTGGCAGTTAAGGATGATGCATTTCTTCTTTCAATATAAGTACATAATTATGATTATTATGTCCGAAATCCAATTAGAAATTTCGGAAGAAAATTCTATCAGAGACATTTCATCCTATTAACTTTATTCAGTGCATAATATCTGTGAACAGAAAATAGTTCAGCACAGAGTCTGAGTGCCCATGGCTATCTCATAAATATATATAAAAAATATATTAAATATATATATACATTTATACATATTGTATATTATGTATATATGTAAGAGCCTTTGGTACACCAAGTCAAATCACATTAGTAGCAACAGCAGACTAGTGTTAATTTAAACTTTCATTAGTTTCCTGCTAGTATCTCTTCAACTTCGTCATTCCCTGACAAGCACTAGGGGAAATGATATGCCACTTTTCATTTTCCAAATATGATACATTTAATAATGAAAGCAGTGTTTTTAAACACTACAATTTGAATGGGAGCTATTAAAATAGAACACTTTCAATAAGAGTGAGGTGCTAGGATCTACCTTGTGGCAGAGCTGACCACTCAGAAGTTAGGGTAAGGAAAATGAAAGGTGTGAGAATTAAGGATGTTTTAGAGAAAAATAGTCAGACATATGCATAAATGTTCTTGTCATATTTCCACTGTGTACTTTTGAAAAGTAGTAAATTTTCAGAAATAATTTACTTTTTTGGGAAAAGAAACACTAAGTTTTGAATTATGTATTTGAACTATCTCTGGCAATTGCTATTTTTGCTGATAATTATTGAAGACTGAAAAAATGTTGTTATGTGCATGTGTGAGAGACTCCCCAGAGACAGCATGGCAAATATTAAACCTGCTGTATGTGCTTGATCTGAACCATAAAAGCAAGTGTATAATCAAATAAAACAGGCCTATAAAGTGCACTCACACTTCAAAGCTTGCTATTAAAGTGCCTTTGTTGTATTCAGTGTTTATTGGGCTTCAATGATTTCTAGAGCAAATGTGCTAATTTCACTCAGGGCTTGATATGTCCCTTTCCAGGAGCCAAGCAGACCTTTGTCGTGTTTCCCTGTGTGTGGAGCAAGGAGATATATCAAGGCTAAAACTACACAAGCATGTTACCACAATATAGGTGAGGGTTTAAATTGCACAGCATTAGTTAGCTGGTGGTAGTTTTTTGACTGGCCAATTCTGTAATCACAACTTTTGCTGTTTATACTGATTTTGACTGGATAGAGTTAATTTGCTTTACAGTGGCTAGTATGGGGCTGTCTTTTGGACTTGTGCTGGAAGCAGTGTTGATAACACAAGGATGTTTTAACTGATGCTGAACAGTGCTTGCACAATGCCAAGGCCTTTCTTGCTCCCCACCCTACCCTGCCAGTGAGTGGACTATGGGTGGGCACAAAAAGTTGGGAAAGGACACAGTGGGGACAGTTGAGCCCAAATGACCACAGGGATATTCCATACCAGATGGCTGGTTGGCCAGGGCTACCATTGCTTAAGGACTGGCTGGGCATCATCACAACCATTGGTTGGTGGTGAGAAATTTATTTTGTTTTACTCAGGTTTTTTGTTTGTTTGTTTGTTTTAGTCTTTTTGTTCTCTTTGATGTTTCATTTTGTCTTTTTTTTTTTTTTCATTATTAAGCTGTCTTTATCTCAACTCAAATTATTTTTTCTGTTTTTTGCATTTTTACCATAACGGTTTTTCTCTCTCCTATCTCACTGAGCGGGAAGTTAAACCATAATGCTGTTGTATGTATATGAGTCTGCATAAAGATGATTCTTGTGAAGTAGCTGAGACGTGATAAATTCATATCTTCTCTTGCTTTGATGTGATTTGTGTTACCCTCCTTTAGATAAACACATTCACTAACCAATTCCTTGTGACGCATGATGCTGGAAAGTAAATTCCATTGACAACATTAAAATATGTCACAAAAGTAAGATATTATTCTACTACATTTCCCTTTAGGGTTTACAGCAGTCAATCTACATATGTTCCTTCTCACTGTGGACAGCCTATGCCTGTACAGAAACACAAACAATGAATCTAATGTTTGGGATTACCTCAATTCTAAAAATGAGCAAATATTTAGTCCCATAAGCCATGAAGAACAGCAGAAAATGAACATAGTTATGGAGAAAGGATGAGGAGGGGCTGGGTGCACTGCCAGATTTCTAAATGACATGGGATTCTTTCACAGCCTTGGGATTCTTGAGTGTCGTCACACAACAAGAGGAATCTTTATATAGCATGCAATGACTATAAAAGAGTCTGTGAAAAGTTTAACATTAAAAAGTCAGATGAAAAGACTAAACAGATTTTGAAATAATTTTGAATGTAGGCTGTATTGTTCCATCAGTATCTTTCATTGGTTCTAACAGTAATTTGCTCTTGTAAAAAAAAATGGAATAATATACCAATGTACTCGATATAGGGTAAGTGTATGGTATAAGTAACAGCAACGTTCACATTTTCAATGAACAAATACCATTTCAAAGTAGCATATTTTTATTGCATTTTGACTGGTTTGTTTGTTGGTTTTGTTTTTTTTTAATTTCTGTGAAGCACTTACTTATGTAACCAATACTAAAACTATGTAATTTCACTTCTTTTATCTTCTGGTATAAGCTTTTGGAAAAGTAAAAGAGCAGTTCCTCTTGTGCATAACAATTTGAACCAGGTGTTAAGTGCTGCTGCCTCAATATCCTATTCTGGGAAATTCTCTGACCACTTGGTACAGATTTAAATGATTACATTGTTATACAGGGAAAATAATCTTAAAAATAAAACAGGTTAAACAGTAGAAAAAAGAAATAAGAAAAAAAAAGTGCAACACATGCTTCTAGAAGTGGAGCAAATGATAGTACTTTCCTAATCTTCTTTCTTCCACAGGTATTTATCCTCAGCTACTGTTTCACTTTAATTCTAAATCCTTAAACACTGGTTTAAAAAAAAAAAAAAAAGACATTGAAGAGATTGACTTTGTGGAATATACTTTTTTGAGGTGTTTTGAGTTCAAGTAGTTCTACGTCAGAATTAAGATTATTGGCTAGATCAGTATGTTTATTTCTTAAATCTAATGAGGTCTGCTTGTATTATGTACTGTTTCACTCTTTTCTATTATGTACTGTTTCACTCTTATCAATACTTCCTTGAAGTGCTGCTGGATTTAAGTGAAAGAAAATGGGTTTGAAGAGTTTATTATAATGTCATTTACATTGGAACAAACAAACTCAATGTGAAAAATGCTTGCTTAAGGAAATAATTCTGTTTCTCCTCCAGTTTCACAAAAATCATTTAACTGTGTTATACATTCCACTTAATAATTTTTCTTAACACTATAAAATGTATTTAATTTTATACTAAAGGATAAATGGTCAATGACACATATATTAATTCAGGAACATCTGCCTGCTTACAGATAAGAGTCAGGGGAGGAAGGCAACTGTGTTCAAGTTCTTACTTGAAAAATAATGTTTTCCCATATTGGAAAAAAAATTATACCGAAGCAGTGGTTATTAATGGGTTGACATTATTTCTCAGATGTCATTGTGTGGAGAAATGCTCAGGTGCTTTAAATCCTTTCTGTGTCAGTCCCCAGTCTTGAAGTATTTTGGAACTGTTGATCTTTCAGACTACTGATAGTCAAAACTGAAGAAGTATAGGGAGTTCTGTCATGGTGAAATGAAAATGACCTCCACATTGTGTTTGACTTTTGTTCTCAGCTGTCTTGTGAGGTTTTATTTTTATTTTTATGATTGTACAAAACCAACTTATTTATGAAGAATCCTTGTAGGGTAAGGAAGGAAAAAAATAGAAATGTATGTAATTCCAGAAAGGAATATTCTATATTGTGAGTTTAAGGGGGGAAAAAATTTTGGTTGTTTGGCTCAGGTTTTTTTGTTTAAACATAAACTACAACCCATTTTTGGCCTTTTTTAGGGGATTGTTAAATACTGGTTTGTTGGGGGGGGATGAAATTTTTGTACACTGAGGCTAAGTCGGTTTCCCCCAAAGTGATTTACTTAGCACACATGGTAAGCCATAATGAATGTATGTTGAATGTGTAATGCTTTTCCTTGCAGTACTTGTAATCAGAACCAGTCAATGCCAAAATTTTATTTTCACATACAATGTATTTTATTCTAATTACATTAAATTAATTTGACCAGAAAAAGAGAGATAACAGTGTGGGAAGAATGTGAATGATAGTCTACAAACATGCAGAGAGACAAAATGGAATTAGTTTAGAATTTTTTTAATGATTGTCCTTTTTAATAGCTGGGTGGGGTGGTGACTGAGACTGTATTTTCAATTACTCTTCAGGTCATTAATGTTGATTACATTCTTCTCCTAACCATAAGTCTTTATTTAATGAAAATGTATGCCACCCACTAAGCAGGCATGTAGTTAGGGAACAATGCAGCAGGATTTGATTGCCCTATTAACAATAATCATCATGAGACTTTGGGAGTAATAATTTAATGACTTCTTGCACTCTTGTGATACTTTTTGGTAGTGTTCATTTAGCATGTACTACAGTGATATCTCTAATGAAATTTAAATTTTGCCAGCAAGCATTATTAGCAGAGGTAGGCAGGTATTGAAATATCAGACCTAGCAGGGCTCTGGCAACTGCCATTAAAATATCTGTGGACAAGGTAACTTGATTTGAATGAAGCAGGGTGGCCTCGCAGAGACAGGTAATTAAATTAATAATTCACAAGGACTGTCAGAGCTCATGTGGAGGACATTGTGGAGAGAAGGGAAATACAGTTTTGTTTAGCTTTCTCCTCCTCACCATTCCCAGTCATTGCCAGCGTTGTGGACAAAATGCAAGGCTGGTGGCACAGAGCTGGAATTCACCCAAGGAGAGAAAATAGTGGGGCATATAAAGGTTTCCTTCTGTGGGCCTCAGTCTGGCTTACAAGTTGTCAACCTCTCATCTGATAGGCGCAGCTCTGGCCACGCCCTGTTCCCTAAAGAATTCCCTCTTTTGCATTCTGAAATGACCAGTGGAAATTGTTTTGCTGAGACAAAAAATAAACTGTGACAGAAGACATTGTACAGTAAGGGGAGGGAGCTGCTGTTATTGCATGTGCCATCAACACTTCTTTGAGCCAGAATAGAGAACTCTGTGTTTCAGTTATTTGGCTGCATATTTGCACACATTCTGTCCTCTCTCAGCTGATTCTCTGAGCTTTGTTATACATATTCAGACTGAAGAGTACACTTAGTAAGTTTGTACTAAGCAAAGACCTACTACTCAAAAATGCCCCCCACAGAAACACAGTGTACTCTGGCCATTCAGCATGGCCTCTAATTGCCTGAGTAGTGGTGTGTGAGGTCAGCTGACTGCTTGCCCATGAAACCTAACATAATTCTTTTTCAAAACTTTTTTCAGCATAAATCACACTTCAGCCAGATGTTGCTTGATATCATGTTTGATTATGAGTCCAACAACTAACCTCTGCTAGTGAGTGGGTGAGTGCTCCTGCTTCATTCCAGTGTGAAGTTAAACTTTACTGCAGTTTGCCGAAATTAATGTGTAATACTGTGTTGAAGCTCTCAAGAGCCTTTCACAAGGCCAATAACCACATCTCAGCTCTGAGCCAGCGGCTAATAGATGAAAGGCCGTGAAGAGGTTGCTTCCTAGAACTTCACTGGCATAACTACTGATCAGTAAACCTGATCTCTTGGTTGAGATCAAAGCATAAGTCACTTGCAGCACTGGTTGAAAACAAACATTCCCGCTTAGAGTTGAAGGATGGTATAACAAGCTGTTCTTTTTTATATTCCACTAGTTGCTAACTGACTCAGAGCCTGAAGTTTGTACTTGGTTTGTCGTCACTCCATCAACAGGTCATGTCACAGAACAGAGGAAATGTAAGCTTTCCAGGACAGCTTATTTGCCCTCAAAGAAAATAATGAAGATGTAGTCTTGTGATGTCAAACACAATAATTTTCACGTCACACGTAATTATGGGCAAACCTAATGATGCATATATAGTACAAAAGTAAAATGCAGGCTTCTGCTGTCCGAAACAGGCCACAAGGAATACCCAATTTCCAGTAAAACGGGAATTTAGGCTGCCACAGGAACTCAAAGTAAAATGTTTGTGGTTCTCCCTTATTTATATTAAGTCGATTGCTTGATGCTCTATAGCGGTGACAAACCCTCACACTATGTATGTGCTACTGCAGTAATCTCACAAGCAGTGCAGTGTCAGAGTTCCTTATGCTGCTTTCAATCTTAACGAGTGTTTGTCAGAGTGTCTGATGCGGTTGGTAAAAGTTCAGTTTCTTGACTTGCACCTGGTAACAAATCTGTGGATTGTGTAGATTTTTAGATGATTCCATGTTTTATTACATTTGAAGCATAAATTAAAAATATGTTTCTATTTTTATATCTGTAAACATTTAAGAAGAATATAAGAGAAATATGATATAAGAATATAATATTAGAGAATATAAGAGAGTACAAGAGATATCATGCTTACACTTCAGACATCATTTCACTTCATCTCTTTAAACTGCTGCAGGTAGGAATACTTCCAAAGTGAGGACAGAGGGAAAGCTGTAAGTACTTAAAAAGTAGTCATTGTGTCCTAGGAGATAGTAACAATATGTGTATATTCTTGTTTTAACTTTACAATATATGCTAAGTGAAATTCCCTACACATGTAGCGAGTACCCAATCTAATTCTGAATGTAAATACATACAAGTATTCTGTATTTAATGTAAATACAGATGTTAAAGGTTCAAACAGAGGAAGGTGGTGTTGAGAGAAGTCCCTCAGAGAATTTTTCTCACCTTACCAACACAAAGGTTTGGGCTTGGAGTGCCAGGACTTGAGGACAAAAGATGGCTGATGAGTTTCAGATTCCAGCTGAATGGCGAGATGGAGGTGAGAAATCAGAGCCCCAGCACCTGGGGGTGGGGAGAGGTTTTTTTCCCTGTGTGTTGGCTTGACTTTTCTTTTTTCTTTGGGGCAGCTGCAGAAAAAGAGCCATGGCTTACTGGTGAGAGCTCTTTTTTCTGGCTCTGCTCTTTGCTTTTCCCCCTCCATCTCTGGGCACCCTGAGCTTTGGAGAGAAAGAGAGAGAGAATGAGGGGGAGAGAGAGAAGAGAGTCACAGCTACTTTGGGACACGCTGCAGACTTTTTTTTCTTCCTGGTACTGACTTAGACTGCAAGGAGATTCCTGGGAATTATGACCATTCCTCCACTCCCAGCTTTTCCTTCTTCATTTGGAACAAAGGACAAGGAGAGAGATTGATAGTACACATGAGTGTTCACCGCTTGTCTCTGCCTTGCTGGGAAAAGACTGAGAATTCACCTCGCAGCCAGCCAAGGTGTGACATTGACTCTGTCCATAAATATAACTGCTCCAGGAGGAATCTGCCACTTGGGAGTTGTTCTATTTTGTTTTTACTTTTGGTGCTGGGGGAGAAGTTTGCTCTGATTTGTTTACAGTTATATCTATATCTACATATATATGTAGATATAGTAGTTAAGAACAGTTATCCTTCTTATTTCCATTTTCTAATTAAAGTTCCTTTTTCTTAAATTTAATAAGGAGTGATGTGATTATTGTGGCGGAATCCTCTCCTCTGTTTTTGGTAAACATTTTGGTTTTCCCTCACACTAAGACAACAGAATTCTGTGTTTATTGTAAATATAGACCCAAAAGTAGATATCCATATGATTGTGATTTTATCCTGCTCTGCACTGAGGCTTGCCCTAAAATTTATTCAGCAGGCGAAAGTGGCTACAACGCTCCCCCCATGACCAGACCTTCTGTGCTGTGCAGCATTTGCAGCCCAAATGCTTCCACTAACCTTGAGGCTAATTGAATATACACTGTACCAGTGTCCCAGGAAAGAGTCAGGAGCCAGTGGTGCTACTGGAAGCACTTCTGTTACCAGGATACTCTTTCCTAACTGGTTTGTTATCCTGCATGTAACGGGATGGGCACCTGCCTGCTGATAGCAGAGTAACTGTCTCAGAGTGATAAAACAACGATCCCAGACAAAAGTCTTGCCTAGATGTAAAGGAAAAAACCTTGTTCTGTGAAAAGGCTCTTGGGAGCTCTCCAAGCTTCAAGTGATTAAAAAAGCAGGTTTGGTACCTGTTCAAGTAACCTGTTTGTCACAAATGGCTCTTCTTAGCTGAGATGAAGGCACAGACCCACTGATTTTGACAGAAATTGGAATCTATCCCTTCAGCAATGAAGGTTAAAGTTTAAGTTTAAATATCATGCTTATCTTTTTAGGTCCAGGTTTCTGGTTTTGAATTGTTTAATTGTTGCTGTTCTCCAGCAATGCTCATTTCAGTAACTGACACCTTATCTCATTAGTCTTAAGATCCTTTGGCAGGAGTAAAACTGACCCACACAGTTGTTAATTGATTTCTGTCTGGGCAAGTAGTAGGAAAAAAGCTTTATTGTTTATGGACTTTCTATGTTGTATCACAGGAAATATGAGGACAAAATGTAGTACTAAGCACATACAGCAGAGAGCAGAAGGAAGTATCAGACTGTACAGAGCTTTCTAACAATACACATAAAATTTCTGTGTCATTCTCTCAAGAACTGTTACTCTTAAATAAATGTGAGTGCCAGAAACTAGTTGCTTTACATGCTTATATCTTTACAAGAAGGAAAATTCAAATTTTAAATCTTGTAACTGTAAGGTAAGTGTTGATACAAGACTAGATGAAACCCGAAAAGTGCAAAGAAAAAAAAATCATTCTAGATGTTATGTCTTGTAAGGCAGTACAAACCATATCAGCACTGGAAGGCAATATAACAGTAAGTGTTATGAATATCAATCAAAAAAATGTTTCTTTATATCCCATAAATTCACACAGTACAGTTTGACTGTCATACATTGCCAAAATTAAAGTCAGCTTTAATAGACACAGTATTTCACCCTTGATGCTCAAACTAAACCTGATGTTTTCTCTTATTTGCAAAATGCCATAATTTCAGATCGAAGAGAAAGGCTGTAACTTTACATTTCTTTTGTCATGTCCAGGGAACAGATGGATGACGTGTGGAGTGATGGTGGTTACACAGTAGTAGTTACAATGTTGCAGTTCTATTTAGTAAGGCAGGCTATTGGTCACTTCAAGAAAAGTCTGGTTTATTGACTATAGTGGGAGAGAGTGTGTTGCTTACTGCATAAAACAAATGCAGTGTGTGTTCTACAAGACCTACTCCTAAGCTGAAGCTATTATTTCATGATCTGGTTATCTATGGAAGCATTCTTTACTTAGAACCAAGTAAGACATCTCCTCTATTTTACATATATTTTATCTTTGTTTGTATCTGGTAAAGAGATGACAAGAGTTACTTATTCCACTCAAGTGTGATATCAGGTGTTTATTTGATAAAGTGTATCCATTTGTATTTCAAGATGTTTTGTCTTACTTGTTCATATGGTTGGTCTTTATTTTCTCCCACTTTAATGAATTCTATGTGTTAATCTAAACTTTTATAAGAAAACATGTGTCCAGGCATTTGTCAGCTGCTGCCATACAGAAAGCACTCATTTTGAAAGGGTATCGTTTCAATCTGGCCCTGACAATCTTTCCTGGCTCTTCATTTAAGTGGTTCTTTGTCTTCCGTCTTTCATGTTAGGCAGAGATGCCTTTGTCAAGCACCAAAAACTGACCTGTATGAGGTCTCTGCAGAGGGATCTGGATAGACTTGAGAGCTGGGCTGATTCCAATGGGATGAAGTTCAATAAGGCCAAGTGCCGGGTCCTGCCCTTTGGACACAACAACCCCCTGCAGCGCTACAGGCTGGGCACAGAGTGGCTGGAGAGCAGCCAGGCAGAAAGGGACCTGGGGGGACTAATTGACAGGAAGCTCAACATGAGCCAACAGTGTGCCTGGGTGGCCAAGAAGGCCAATGGGATCGTGGCCTGTATCAAAAATAGCGTGGCCAGCAGGACCAGGGAAGTGATCCTTCCCCTGTACTCTGCGTTGGTGAGGCCACACCTTGAGTATTGTGTTCAGTTCTGGGCCCCTCAGTTCAGGAAGGATATTGAGGGGCTGGAGCCAGTCCAGAGAAGAGCAACAAGGCTGGTGAAGGGAGTGGAGCATAAGTCCTATGGGGAGAGGCTGAAGGAGCTGGGGGTGTTTAGCCTGGAGAAGAGGAGGCTCAGAGGTGACCTCAGCACTGTCTAGAACTACCTGAAGGGAAGTTCTAGCCAGGTGGGGGTTGGTCTCCTCTCCCAGGCACTCAGCAATAGGACAAGGGGGCACGGGCTCAAGCTCTGCCAGGGGAAATTGAAGTTGGATATTAGAAAAAAATTCTTTCCAGAGAGAGTGATCAGGTATTGGAATGGGCTGCCCAGAGAGGGGGTGGATTCACCATCCCTGGAGATTTTTAAACACAGATTGGCCATGGCACTGAGTGCCATGATCTGGTAAATGGACTGGAGTTGGACCAGGGGTTGGACTTGATGATCTTGGAGGTCTTTTACAACCCAGTCAATTCTATGATTCTATGATTTCTTTTAGATTCCTGCCTTGATTATCCTATGTATTGGCAACCTACTTTGCTTAGTAGAGAGTATATTCTGAATATCTCAGGTGGATATCAAATAACTGTAGCTAAATCTTTTCCACAGAAGAACTCTGACATTAAGAAAATTAAAATGTGCTTTGTCATACAACATTAAAACTGTTGTTTGATGTTTACAGGATTGTTTGGTATAGATCTTCTACTGGATTTATGCTGGGTTGCTTTTGGAATCATATTTGAAAGGGAAATAAAATCTTCAAGAGAGTTTTGGAAGTTCTCTCAGAAAGATAAAAACATTAAAGGAGTTTGTCTGATAATTATTCCCTATGAAGGCTTTGATTTTAACTCTTGATATTTGCCAGAACTTCTAAAGCATAAAAAGAGAATGAAAAGGACTTAGTTATTTGGGAGTTTAGGATTTTAATAACATTGATGGTAATATGATCAAAAATTGGGAGGCTTGGTAGATTCAGCAATTCTGTGTTACAATTGAAAACAAACCTGAGAAAGTGTGATATTTCTTGGACTTCAATCCTAGGAATGGACATGCAAATTCAATTTACTAATCTTTCCTCAAAACTCTATAGACTAGAGTGGGAAGGAAGAAAGAAACCACCACCACCAAAAATCCCCAAACCAAACCACAGGGAAAAGGCAACACAGGGTTTTTCTATGATTAAAAAGTAAAGAGTATGCAGCTGATTTTAGGGTGTTTTCCTTTTATGTTTTGCTTTCTTGTAGCCTACATTGTTTCTCAATTCTTTGACATGGAGTCATGATTACTGCTGTCTTACAGAAGTGTGTAAGTATACTCTAAAACTTTGCAGCTTCTCTAATTTATGTTCTATTTTGGTTGTATTTCTAACATCTCCAGAGACTTAAACCACTTTGCATTCCTGTTTATATATTGCTTATTTGGCATATAAACATGGGAATTCTTTTCTGCTGGAGCTTTTTCCTTCAAATTTCTTCCAGTCATACTGCTGTTGGAAGAAGAGATTTGGAGTTATTCAGTTTAATTAGGATTGTTGCTTAGACTAATCAAAATGGGACACCAGGATTGTGACTTGTACCTGTTCTGAAGTTTGAACACACCCGGTGATGTTTTGCAGTTGTTCACCATTGAGATGATTCTGAAATATGCTGTTGGACTTAGTAGAAATCTTTCTTTCTCCTCTGCAAGTGTATGTCCTGTTTTTTTATTAAATATCTTTAAAAGAAATCTATCTGAAGCTTAGTGGGACAGTGACAATAGTATGTTGAAAAATTAAAAAAAAAAATAATTCTAGAAAATTTTGATTTGACCACAAACTAACTTTACATAAGTGCAAAACACAACATTAAAAATAAATAAATCTTTAAAGGCTGAACTTTACAAAGAGAGAACCAAGGTGAGATGGAACAGAAATAAATAGGTCTACAAATACATTTTCTCCCTACGTATTGTGTCCTGGCAGCGGGTATTCTTCTTAATGTTTCTTCTCAGCTTGGGAACAAGGTATTTATGAGAATGGCAGTGAAGTCCATTCAGCACTCTCCAGGTCCTCAGGAAACACTTTCTCTCTGTTTTCCAACCTGAGGTCCAGCAGGGTTAGCGCAGGCTGCAGGTTCCACACTCCCCTGGTGTGAGCATTCCCACAGCACCAGGGAAGTGTGTGCATTCACTCTGCCTCTCAATCCCACTGTGTATTCAAACAGCTTTTCACAACTGAGGGTATGCTTCTGTTTTAAGGAAGGTTCATTCTGCTGTTTCTGTTAGAGATTCCACATGTCCCAAGGGGCAAAAGCTGAAAAAAGGTCAAAGGCCATTACAAATACCTCAAGAGGAATATTGCACAGTAACACACAAACAAATGAACAAAATGAGTTCAAAGCTACAATGCACTTTCTGTTTTTGCATGTGAATTTAGCTAGCCTGTCCCCACCAGGAAAATGAAATAAAATGCAAGAAGAAGCATGTGCCAGGAACATCCACATTGCAATGCTTTTGTGTGATGTTTTGGCCTTAGAGAGTGTAAATGGTGTTTGCATTCAATTTAAAGGGTAACCCATTCCTGATTACTGCTAACTTTGGTGCTATACTTACTGTGTAATGTCAGGCTGCTGGAATTTCAGATCATAAAAAGCAGTATTTTGCTGGAGCTGCAGAATGATGTAGCCTAGCCATATAATTTTTTTTAATTTATTTTTATTTTTGGAGGGGATTTACAAACAGTTTTGTCCCTAGCCAAGAAATTTCAGAATCAGTAAGTTGTCATTTCTGTTTTCTGTTATCTTGACTTTTTGCTGACTTTATTATTTCTTCTAAAGTCCTTAAGCTATTTAGCATTATGCTATCCTATAGCTCAAAGGTGTTAGTGATACCATGTTGCTGTCAAAATAATGATGACATTACAGAGATGAGTAAATATGTGGTTGGTGTCACACAAACCTTCTCTCCTAGCAAAGAATTGAGCTAGAAGAAAGAGAATAATGTGTGTCTAACCCTTAGGGAATCTCTCTGGTCACTCCTCTCCTCCTTTTATTTTTTCATTATCATTGACATTTCTGAAAATGGAGCCTTGTTAAAGACTTTGGCTTTTATCAATGGGCTAGCAAAATAAATTTTCCCTGAGGGATAATGCATATAAATAAAGGATTTACGTGAAACACTGTAATAATATTGTTGTGGTGGTATCTTGCAAGATGAGGCAGACTGGAGTAATGTACTACAGAGGTTATTTAAGAGTTGGAAACTAATGCCTTTACCTACTTTGTCTTTAGAGCAACTTATCAATAAAATGCTACTCAGTAAGTAAATTAATTGCCACCTAAGCAAGAAAGGTTGGCTTTGTAGCTAGGATGGTCAAGGAACCAAGAAAGAAAAAAAAATACTGCAACAAAACACCCAAATAAAACTACAACAAAAATAAAACAAACAAAAAACCCAAACCAAAACACAGAAAGAAACAACCAAGAAACTATTTCCCAGGATGTTTGCAGTTTCCTTAAGCTCATGTGCCACTACCACTTTTATTGTCCTTCATCCAGCTTCTTCATTTAGCCACTGTCTTCCTGTGAAACCTTGGGAAAATGATTTGACCAGCCCCACAGGTGGAAAAGTTGCATTATAACGTCTCACACATTTTAGCGTGTTTATGCTAAAAACGTGGCACGGGTTGATGTCTGTTAGATATTATCTGTGCTTATGCTTTAATCAATCAAATCCCCAAGTTTTTGGGGGACACTAAATATGTCCCAGATGCAACAAAATCTTAAATTGACATACTTGTTGCAACCTGTCATGGTACCAATAGACACCAATCTGTTCTTTTCAACTTTAGAGTATAAAAAGTCATCAGTTTGTATGCAAAAGGCAGTGTCTTTAGGGCCAGCCTGCAGCTCCCTAGCTTCACTTTCCCCAGGGGCAAGACTTATACAGAAATAAAATCAAAGATAGTAAATATTGGCAGAGGTTGCTGTGTGGTAGGACTTTAGCAATCCACAACTTCGATAAAATTTATTATCACCTCAAAGATCCTGCAACACTTGTCTGTAGAAGTATAAACGGCTTAAAATAATACATACTCAAATTCAAAGCTCTGCTGCAATTCAAAGCAACAGCCACCCACTGCAGGAGTAGCTCTATGAAATAGCCATAATTACAATCAAATCTAAAGTACACATGAAAAGGTGACCTATGAGTAAGTCTTTAATCCTAATTCTTTTTTTGTTTGTTTGTTTTTCGTTTGTGGTAATGTGTTTATTTATTGCCAGAGATGCTAGGGATACAGTGAAAGAAAATGAAATCTATTTCTAATATGTATTCATATTCCCAATAGAGTAAGTTTTGAATAGCAAAATAAAGAAAAAGAAAATATAATAGTATGCTTTGTTTCCCCCCCTGTGGATGAGTTTTAAAGTAAGAAAGCAAATGTTAGCTTGTTATAAGAAGTGACCAGCCAACCACTGGATATCAGCTTTTCAACTGAAGGGCAAATAACATTCCTTTTCACTAAAACTACTTCTTTTATTTGTATTAAACATATGCATTCACTCAGTAGATTCTCTGTAGCAGATAATAAATTAAATATGAAATAATACTAAAAAAAACCCCATGCACAATGCACGCATAATATAAAAAAACTTTGTTCAATTACTGCTGAGCTTTTGTATTCACTGTAATATCCACTCAGACAAAACCAAAAATCCTCTCTATGTTTTTTTCTTCAGAAGTAAATAGGGTATGATTTGGAGAGTTTGGTCATGGTTTTTTGTGGTTTTACTCCCTCACTTTTCCAGCCCTCAGTCCAGAAAGTGGCTTTGTTTTAATAAAATGGAGTTTCTTATTGCACCTTACCAATAAGGGAATTAAAAGCCTAAGGCAAGAGGTTTCATCCCTTTCTTTGGAGACAGCATCAGAGGCTCAGGTGATCTGAACTATGTTCTTGATTTGACCAGTCATATGTCACTATTCTTTGGCCACATAATTTTTGTCTGTTTTGTCTTGTAAAACTTTCTAGGCTCCCACTGACTCTGCTTTTTGGTATATGTCATCCATTACCGTAGAGAAGATCTTATTCACCATATTGCAATAAAAATGATGGTAAGTTCTGTTCTAGTCCTCAAATGTAATAAATTCATAGAAAGGCCCTGATTTTAAATAATTCTGAAAAACTCTCTGCTTATTTCAGCTTAAGAAATGGCAAAATTCATGTAATCCAAGATCAGCATGTTTTCTCTCACAACATTAGAGCTGCTTCCCTGCAGTTAGTGTCAACGTGGTGCATTCAGTGTGGCACAGATTTCCCTTCTTCCTTCTTTTGTAGCTGCAGACTTCTGGCTTCATCAAAACCATCCCCAAACTAGAGAGTAGAACCCACCATGCTCTAAGTCTGTCTTCTGTACAGACTTGGTGACTGTCAGACTGTCTTCAGCTTTGTTGGCTGAGCTGTGCTTTTTCTAAAGCTTTGCTATCAAAAGAAATGCAAAGATAGTGAAGGTTGTGTGGCAAAGCTATGGGGACAGACTCAGGCAAGGAGGCTCCATTAATACATTCATTAACAGCTAGTCATGTGCTATAACCAAGATGACAGTATTCTAGAGAAAGAGCAATAAGATATTTCTCTTAAATATTTCAGTTCAGCTTCTCACTCCAAATCTGTGTTTTCCACCTAGCACAGTTGTTTTTACATTTGCAGCCTCATCAGTGTACACAATTCTTTGAAACTCAGATGAACTTGATGGATTTCTCCTTCTTGTGTGGCTATGGCAGCAGAATCTGGCATGTCCCAACTTTCATTTCATGAACATCTAGGGTGATGATCATTAATGGAAAAATATATAATGAATAGAGATGCTGTTAGAAAAAAGTCTTAATTAACCCACTAGCTGGTCTCAACCATTGCAAACACTGACTATTGGTATTAACTGGATTACATACATGAATCTTCCAAAACTTGTAAATGTTTTCAAATTTCATAATAAATATTTGGGAAGGAGTGACAGAGTTCGATCAGTATTTTAGTGGCAGGCATTGAAGTCTGTCTCTCTTCTGGGGAGAAATCTGTTTCTTTCAACAGCTCATTGTGCAGTAGCTAATGAAGTAGAAATGGTCACTGTTGAGCAATATTTTCTTAAAGTAATTCTTTCCTTCCCTGGGCCATGCCAAGTTATTATCTGTATCAGTAAAACTATCTATAGGGATTTTATAGACTTGGAAGAGATGATGATATTCATTAAAAAATCTGCTAGTGTCTTTTCTTAAATCTGTCTTTTAGCTGATTCACATTTGTCATGAACCATTTCAAACAGAAGATTTTGAAGATAATAGGGTTGGGAGCAGGGAAAAATGTTCCAAAACCTTTTAGTTTGAGAATATTTATCTTGGTCTAAGTAGTTGTTGAAAAATATCTAACTTTATATAGTAAAGTAGTCTTGTGTTAAATATTATGTGATTATATGACCTTGTAACTTGCGTTCTGCATCTCAGTTTTGAAAGAGAGCAATTGCAGAAAGGCTCTCTAGGCATAATCTTAAAGATCCACTCTAAATGATTTATTTATCAGGCCAAATACTCTGCCTCTCCATCTGGCATTTAAAACACTAGGTGTAGTCAAGACTGAACTGTGTTCAAAGTAATCGAATATAGTGAGATGACTAAAAGACAGGGACAATCTCCAGTACAAGGGTGAACACAGACCAGAGGGAACTTTTCTTGTTGAAAGGCTTGCTGAGTGGTAGGCAAAACAGTTAGGAAGTTGTTTATAGTTACTGTCATGAAGGGATTTGTTTGTTATTTTTACCACTTCTCTCCTCAGAGTTCACTCAAGTTGATCAAGAAATGCCACCTTTTAAAGTTCCTGGGAGGTTTGGTTTCGGAGCCCAGAACTTGCAGGTGAGGAAACGCTTTGTTTATTATCCTTTCTTCTTGACCTGTCTCAGACACTGGGAAGGGCTGTGGTACAGTTCTCCAAGTTCCCTTTGTGGTGTTTTAGTATCAGTCCAGTTTCCACAGGGCCAATGTTCCCCAAAGCAGCATATATGCTCCTTGGACTCCCTTAAAAATGAACTGCCCTGATCATTCCCTTCTCACACTTAGCTCCTGACACTTGTTCTGCTATCTGCAGTAAAATAATTTTCTAACTTCCCTTTCTTTATGGACAGACCATACTGTGATAGCCAGGGGTGTCTCTCCATTTAGATCACAGAGAAATAAAATTGACCAGATCAAGTAGAAACAGAATATAAATTCAAAGAAATAAGTAACATCCAAGCAGAGTGTTTGCTATTGTGGGTTACACAAAGACAAGGTCTGAATGTAAAAAACTTTAATTTTGTTGAAATGTAAAAAGTATATCACAGAAATTCATTCAAGTGCTAAGCAGAGGAATAAATATTTTCAAAGATTAGAAATCTGACAATGCTAAAGGTAGAGTTATATTAGGTTAGTAATCCTTTATTGTTTGTTCCTTCTCCAGATCAGGGTTCTTTTGTGATGGCATAGCCTTTGGACTGTGATTCACATTGAATGCAAACAGTATGGGGTTGAAGGAAAAAAAGAACCATACAATGAATTGAAAATGAATGTTATATTCCTTTTAGTCATATGTTGATCAATCATTGATTGAGACAGTTTATAGTCATCATAAGATTTGGCCTTATATTAGGAGTTTTTAGCAGGAGCTCCCATGCTGAGAATTCCTTGTTGAATAGTACATATTATAAGTGTTAAATAATACTAAAAGATTAATTGCTGGAGTAAACCTATTTAAATTTAGAACTATTTAGTTATATTTAGTTCTTTGTCTATTTAGTTGTGTTTTCCACTCCACTAGTGCAGCTCTTTGATTGTGACTGTTTTCATGTGTTAATGAACTTTGAGTATGAAAATAGAAACAGACTAGTCACATTATTGTGTCATATCTCTGAGATTCAGAAAGAATATAGCATGAATCACATACATAAACAGTGTGGAGTTCATTATTTACAAAGCTATTCCAGCATCAAATTACCATTGGTAGCTACAAGATAGAGATCAACTACAGATCAACTGTCTTCTCTTGACCTTAAATTATTCATATTGCAACCTCTGTTGTTCACTCAAAGTTTTCTGGGTTCGAATAAGTATTTTAAAACTTTGTAAGCAGAAATATGTATATAAAGACTATTATAATAAATGTATCTCAGCAAAGTGCAGAGACTCCAGCAACAGAGTAAATGCCTATTATCAGAAACGGGTGACAGGAATAGCCATGATGATGATGATGATTGAGGGGTGGGTAAGCAGAGTAAAAAAAAAAACAGTAACAGTGGCAGATTTCATAGGAACTGATTCTACTGAGCAACTCTAGAAATCAGATCTTGAGTCTACACTTGAAAAAAATCACAATACCTGCACATGGCAAATCCTTATTTTGTAAAACTTTTTTTTGGCAGTATTGTTGAAGAGATTTCTGCACATGAAGTAAAAATAACAGAAAGCTTTAAGTTTGATCTGCCTATTTAATAGCACACCATAGGAAACTATTCGCAGTGCATATGGAAAGGTAAATCAGTCTTGTGAAGCTCAGGGGTGAAACTGTGTGTTCATAAACACCATCAGTTGGCATTTTATTTGTCAGATAGCTCTGTCTGTATAGATCTGGGGGACTTCTGTAGCAACTGTTATCAGAACTACTTTGGGAATGTGTCTTGGGTTGAGCTGGCAAAATGCCAAGTGTCCAAGACAGAGTGAAAAGGGAGGAAGAGGGAGAGGAAATAAAAACCAAACTAGGTTTATGCTGAAACTAACTACATATATTTATACAGAAAAGAGAAAATTAAGAGAAAACTACAATATAACACACACTTACACAAGTTACATATAACAAGAACCTCCCACTTCCCAATTAATACAAAGTGTATTACTCTAGATTCATAAGCACTCTAAAAGACACCTAGCAAGAAACAGAAGGAGTAACAACAAAACATTTCTACTTCCCTGAACTCAAACAAAAGGCAAGGAGCGGCAACAGCAGGAGCGCGGCCTAACAGGGCAGAATAACGACAGCACGTCTTCTCTTTACCTCGGCCAAGATGGAACTGAACTAACACCTCCCACTGCTGTCCCATATCTTAAGTTTGCGTCATCTGGTATGAAATACTTCCTTGGTCACTCAGTCAGGTGATAGCTGTCTCTACCAGTCCACATAGATTCTCTGAGCCTGCTAATTTGAGGCCTGGTTAAAACCACTACAGAATGTCAATGGATGTGCCTGGAATTTGAAATGGTTTGTATATGCACAGATAGAGACAATGGGAAATGCTGTCAGTGAGCCAGGGTGTCTCTGAATTTGCAGTGAGTCCTGGATGCCCACTACTCACTAGGCAAGGATCCAGCCAAGAAAGTCTTTGACCCCTGGCCTTGATAATAAAAGCTCTGGTGAAGCAGCCTCATTCAGTGGCTGCAGCTACAGATACAAGTTTCTTCTTTGGGGCCTGGCTTATTCTTGACTCAGTTGTTCCAGATGATAGCATTGCATGGCCCGTAGATGACTGTCCTGGAGCTGATTTCCAGTGAATATTCCTCTGCTTCAGGCACTGGCCAGTCACTGTTTTGGCTATGTTTCCTGTCTCTTTTCCTGAAAAGCTTCTAGAGAGCAGCTGTTACAGAATTTCCTCTTATCTCTTTCCCAAGTGATGTGTCCCAACCTCCATCCACAGTGCCACTGGGTGCTGAGCTCCTGAAGAAACACCACCTGATCTGGTACAATCAGAATGGAGCACCAAAATTAGGATGCTCCCTGATTGGGAACTCACTGGCCTTAATATTTCCTAGCCCATGAAATGGGCCAGAACTGAGTCTCCAACCCTCAGGCTGAGTAGCACAACAGCTGCTCTGTCCAAAAAGAAAAATTCTCTGTTCTTCAAAACAAAAGGGCCCCTTCTGAGCTGCTGAGAAGAGTCACTGCTCTGTGCTAGCACCTGACCTGTGCTGGTCTCTCTCCAGGAGAGTGCTGGCTGGCCTGGGCCAAAAGGTACCAAAAACAATATGGGGTTGAGGTCCCTGCCCTGGCCATGTTCAACTTACAGTCACAGATACAGCCTCCCTGCCGAGAGATGCTCACAGGATAGGCCTCACTTTAAAAACTCTGTGTGAATTATGGCTCCTTGCTGGGTACTGTAAGACTACACAAAACTCACTGTAAAAATTTAGCCATCTGCTGATACTAGAACAGAAGACTGAGCTGCCCAAACCTTCTCAACAAGCTGCTAAAGCTCTGACTGGGCTCTTCTCTGCTGCTCATGCCCTTTTGCCTTTCTGCCACATTTTGATGCAGGATGAGCACAATATAGTGGAGTTGAGCCACACAACCTTCCCTCCTCTCCAGGTCTTCAACACCAGCCTGGCTGCTGAAGCAGGCTCTAGTTCTTCTGGCTTTATGCTAACAGGCAGTACTTTTCCTGTGCTGGGTAATTAAATAATGCCTGGGGCTGGAGAATAACACAGTATCTGGGTTTTTGCATACCCTCAATTCTTCACAGCAAGTGTTTGTGAAATAATGGGTAGTATTATGGAGCAATTTGATTTCATGAATTGTTCATACTGATAGCAAAGCATTCCCTAATTATATAATAAACATCTGTTCTGCTTGATTAAGTACCCTCAGAACAGAACCATTTCAGAGTCTTCTTTCACTTGCTGAACCAATGCAAACATCTTAATTTTATCTTTTACATGGTCACTGCAATGTTTGCTGACCTTCAGTTGACAAAACTAAAATGACAGCAAGGAGAATAAATTACTGAAATGAAAAGGTGGTTCGTAAAGTCTTTAAACTGTCCATTGAGCTGAAGCACAACATCTCAGTAAGAAGATTTAGAGGCTACAATGTAGTCTTATGGAAAATTCTTATGCTCTTGGAAAATTTAGGTTTGATTTTTGTACTTCCCTTTCAGCAGCCATAGCTAAAATGGTAGCAAGTTTCCAGCTCTAAATGGCCCCAAAAAAGAAGGGGTCAATTTGAGTTTTGAGCTTTATTCTTTCAAAGGCTGGAGCGATGAGAGGAAGAAAAAAACAAAGCACAGGAGCTGTTTACAACGTTGAATTGCATCACACACTGTTAGATCAATGAACTGCAACAGTAGGAATCTTTTATAGGGAAGCTTACAACAGCCCTACTAGGACAAATTACTGATGCAGCAGGATTGGAGTATTTATTCTTTCATACACTTCCCCAGTAAAGTCCTAAGTGTCCTGAAAGCAAAAGGCAATCAATAACTCATCAGACATAATGTAAAATGAAACTAATGTTCAATCAATTAGGTACCATAACCATTCCGTGAAAGAACCAATTAGAAATAAAAATAGTTTAAAGTAATTAATCAACCTTTTAAAAGCACTTGAGGATGGGAACTGTGCTGTTTTCACACGTGGCATATTCTAACAAGAACCTCTTGTCAATAGCTGCCAAAGATGCATGGCTTCAGATGCTTAACTGTGTTATTTCCACAAATAGCACCTCTAGCATACTGAGTTCCTCTAGATACCACAGTGAAAGATTTGTCATCTTCATTTAAATGTATTTCTGGTGCTCCTAAAGGTGTTTTTTATATGCTTACATGTATGAGAAACACGGTGAAGATGGAAGGTATAGTAAGATATATTTCATAAAAACTTGTGGCGTAGGTTCAATTTGCTCTCTGCTTCACCTGTGTAATACCTGTGAGAATCAATTAAAGTTTTTGTGGTGCGGCTGAAGGAGATGTATTGGTACTATTTATTATTATTAATTTATTTTTTTTTAACATCACAGCTGAGGGATTTTATATTTAGAAGTTCAACTCTTTTTTTTTTTTTTTTTGCTTTTCTTTCAAGTTTTTCTTTTAAAGAAAAATCTCCCAGAATCTCTAAGGAACAGAAACTAGAATTTAACCACCTTGATGACTGTGTGTCTTGGATAATTTGTAGGAAAATGCTGTTTTCCTTTACTATGACATAAGTATGGGTTAACCTGAAATTTTTTATTGCTTCTTTGTAATAAGAAAAGAATTTTGTCTCAAAAGAATAGGATCTGTGGATGAAATGCATCAGTTACTTCAAAGTTATTACAGCTATTTGAAAATATTCTGTCCAAATACATTGTGGGAAAATGAACTTCGATTTATTTATTTATTTATTTATTTTTCTTTTAAATCAAAAAGCACAATGATAAATCTGAATATTTTTCTTTTACATAAAAATACTCTTATTTGGTTGGCTGCCATAAAGACATAGGGTAGCTAAGTTGCCTTGTTTCTCTTATGTCTTATGACAGAAATTACTTACTGAACTTATATTATTAAGAAAAATAAAAATCCTCTATGCCTTAGAAATACCAGTTACTGTCCTCTAGTGTAAAATATGGATGGCTGGACTAGTGTACTGAGAAGATCATGTGAATTCCAAATCCGCTGGCACAGGAGACTTAGCTGTTTAAAATGGAAAACCACATGATCAAAGACAGCTCCTTTGATAGTATTGCAACCAGCAAGAACAAGATTGCACCTGCTCAGGCCAGTCAAGCCCACCACGAATGGAAGGGTTCTATTAATTAAAAATGGAAATTGCAAGATAATATTAAAGTTCACATTTTACTACAGCTATACTATCATGTTTCTGTGTACAGAAACTATGATAAATATCCTATTTGCCAAAAGGAGCATCTTTAAGTATGGAAAAGGACTGAGGAGACACATCTTGTTCCGGTTATAGAGCATTATTTGAATTCTTCAATGTTGTTAAAACATTGTGGACATTGTCTCTCTCACAGAAAGGAAGAATGAGAATTAAACTTCAGTTCAGTGATTCATGAGCACCACAAAGATTTGTGTTGGAAAGGGGGAGAATTGGTTCCCAGAGAGTAAAGGGTTAGGGCTAGAACTGGGGTTAGGGTTATCAGAGAGGAAATGGATTTTCCCTTTCTGACTGCACACCCATCTTGTCCACGTGGAAGCAAATCCAGAGCAGACTGGGAGTGTCTTGCATTTTGGAATAGCCAGCTGTTTAGAGACCATTGCTGGGAGGTGAGAGATAGGAGTCACTATGCTGAAAGCAATGGGGCAGACTGTGATCTTCAGCTTGTGAGGTGAATGCCTCACTAGAGAAAATGTCCAGACAAACTTAGGTCCCTGTTGACATATGTTTGGGTGCTTCATATTTCCCTTTCTGAGGTGTCTCTTTTTCCTGATGGACTGCATAAGAATCCTGTATTCTATAATATTACAATGCTTGGATAGCTTCCTAAAAGGTCTGCTGTTTCTCAGCCAGAAAATACATTTCTGTGTGCTATGCAGTAAAGAAGATTGAATAACTGCAATGAACTTAAAAGAGACTGAAAATCTTGTATTGAAGAGGGTGAAGTTTTTTTTCAGAAGGGACTATCAAAATAGAAGCTTCCTTAGATGTATTTATTACTGCAGAGAAAATGAGATGTCAAATAGCCAGAGTTCTGATAGCTGTGTTTTATTTTTGGAAGGCATAAGAACTATGATTTCTATCAGTTTTTTTTTTCCTCTAGGCTGAAAAGTTGTTGCCCAGTGAACCTTCCTTTCCCAAACTATCTTTTTTGAAGCACTGCATATCCCAGAACGTAGATTTGGATTCCAAAAGGGGCAAGGTGTGATGTGTGGGCATATGGCTACTGTTCCATATATAGAATATTACCCTCAGCAGTGTTAACATTCCAGCTGCAGAGATCACTCATGCATATGCATAATCCTCCAGGAACAGAAAAGGCAGGATTATTGCGTGTGTCTGAAAGTCTTAATTAACAGATTTCAGCAAGGTGAATGGTAGGTAAAACTTATTACAAGCATCACTTTAGTGGTATGTCTGTGAAAAGGTGGGATATGCAGGAGGTGGACTGTATAATTACTATGGTCTAAAAACCTATGAAAAATGTTATCTGTTTTTTATTGGGTAGAGATATAAGACAGATATTTTTGGGGAAAAAATGAATACCAAGCTGCACTGGACTTCAACCTGCCTGGAAGCAGAATTTGCACTTTGTTTTCTTCTTCTGATCCACTTGAATGAATGGAGTCAACAGCAGGAAATATGAGCTTTTTTAACAGATTCAGTGCAGGAAGGCATTTAATTAAATTAAAGTTCAGAAAATGTTAAACCTGTGAAAGAAAACACTTTTTCTGGGCTTCATGTAATTTCTTTTAATTGCTTCTTGAATGCATTTCAGACATAGGTGTATGACCAAGCTATTGTACCAAACTAACCAACAGACAGATTTGTCACCTGTTTTGCTGTAACTGTTCAAATGCTTGCAAACTCCTCACTGGAAGATTACCCAGATTGGTATCAGAGAAATTGAGCACTGGCAAGTCCAATCCAGGTATTATTGTGGAGATCTGTGACACTACTCTGCTCCATTCCTTTTGGTTGCAAGTCATAATGGGCATCCTCCCTTCAAACTGGAAGAGCTGGATTAGCAGAGTCTGTACCATTAGTTGTGATTTATTGCCAGGCAGGGTAAACCTGGCCGTCAGACGGTCTGTTGAAAGGGCAAACAGAATTCACCTCAGCTATCAAGGGGTTTCAGCCAAAAAGAGTCCGTTGTTGTGTCCTGAAGGTTTCTGTCCCGCTGCTGACAAGATCAGTGCTGTAGTCTTACCCATTGCTGTGCTTTTGGGTAGATCATGTGCCCATGGCGATAGGAATTCTGCAGCTGTGTGGGTATGGTGGATGTTTCTTTGCCTTTTTCTTCCTATGGAACACTTAAATTTGAGGCCGTAATTCTCCTCTTTGGCTTTTTGGCAGCTACTGATCTTTTTTTTTCCCTTGCTTTCCCCTTTACCCAGCAATCAAAAGTGCCATTTTTTTTAAGGAAGCTCCTGACAAGAATCTCTCCAAAAGTCTTGTTCGGGAAGCAGGACACTTCCCTGGTACTCCTCTTACTCATTGACCACCTATATCACTTGACCCCATATCAGTGCTATATATACAGATAATCAAAGTCACAGAGGAGAAGACAGTGTATGTGGTACAGTCTGTGCTGAAAGATCACTGTGGGATATATATTTACAGATTCAGAGTGGTCCAAGGTTGTGGTGTTGCCTTTTTTTAATTGACTTTAAAACACTAGTTCACTACAAACATGCATGAGTGTTCTGCTATATGCTAGAAAATTTTCCCACCAGTTGAAGGTTTGCTGCTTGAAGGTTGAACTTGAAGTTTTTCCAGGCTACAATCCATCTATGTCTACTATCGGAAAGATATGTCTCCCAGTGCATGCTTCCATGCAACTGTTCTGGAAAACACTGCAATATAATATGCTTCTGCATGCACAGCTTACGTGTCTTTCTCTAGGTATTTTTGCACCTGAGTGTATAATGGCATTCAGCTTTTTAGGGAAGGGGTCTGAAATGTTTCTCACCTTTCAAACATTTCCCCTGCTCCTTCTCTAGTATGTTATTAGAAATCTTTCCTTAGTAATGTGCTGCTTGTTCTCCTGTCTTTTTTAAATGAAATGATATTCCACATATGGTAGTACAGAGTTGATTCAGTTTTTGAATGGCCTATAGATGCACCCAAGAATTCCAAGTATCATGTATGTGTGAAAGCGTTAGGTCAAGACAAATTGTTTTGAAATTCTCTACAAATAATGATCCCGAAAACAATATTTCACTGGGTTTATCTGTGTATGTGACAACCGTGCTAAAATAATCTGAAAGTGCTCCTCCGAGTGAAGTTACTGCTCTCAATACTCCTGACAAACAAAACAATTTCTTTCTTTAGTAGCTCATACTCCTGTTTTATTGTGTCTCGCTCTTGGAAGCAGGAATGCATTTTGAGGGCATGACACTGCATTGAGATCCTGTGGTGCATATGACATTGTGACAAATGGCTATGTTGTAGCTTAGAATATGATAAAGACTGTGGTGCTGTTCCATGGCCAATATTGCTTTAAAAAACCAAAAAAAACCCAAAAAAACCAAAAAAAAACCCCAAAATGTTTCACTGGAAAGAAGGAGTAGCATAGTCTCTGGAGAGAAATCCAGGAATCTTCAGGGGGGCTATCAATGCTTGAAAGTTGTACGAAACACTTTTCATACCAACCTATATTTTCCCACCCCAAGAGAAAATCTTGTTCCCTGCATAAAACATAATTCTCTATGGTGGTGCACTTGATTTTACGTTGCACATTATAAATGTAATGAAGAGGAGCATTACTGATGAAGTTAGAAAACAAGTCTATGCTGACATTTGTGGAACATCATTGCCAATAGGCATATGTAAAGATTTACTGTTTATAGCAGTGGTAAGCTATGATGCTGTGCCTCTGACTCATGGGAGCTATATATTTTGTTCTTTAATGCTCATTAGTGCTGTAAGAGGCTCAGATTTTAAAAGGGTTTGCCTAGGTAGGTTGTCAGTTGGTGATGAACATAATTGGTGCAGTGAATCTTTCTGACAGCTCACAATCATAATTATTTTCAGAATATCAACAGAAGAGCTGTAATGCATGGTTTATAGCATTTAGCTGGTGGTTTGTGCAATGGTGGGCTTTGTTTCGCAGATATATCGACCACACCAAAGCAATTTTCTATTCTCTCACTTTCTGTGGCATTTTCCATCTAAAATCTGTTCATATTATACACTGCCAAAGCTATGGGATTCGCTAAGATTGCATGGGTGTAGCTGAAATCATTTGGTGGCAACATTTTTAATTATAGATTTCATAGCTATAGTATCTCTCTATAGAAACTAGAAGTTTAATTACAGGAAAGCAATGCTAATTAGGAAGGGAAATACTACAGCATTACAGTAAATAAATGCAACAGGGAAAAGTTATTGCGTTTGCTGTCTACTGCCAAATGCTCATGAAAATTTCCATTTTCCCTTGGTGATCTGGGATGGGATGCACCTCCTGTCCTCAGAACCACTGCTTCTGCCCCAGCAGCGAGAATCCCACTCTGCACTATTGCATTTGTCCCTTGTGTTTTTTCCCTAGGGAACGAGGTCATTGTTTGAGCTCATCTGTGACCCCAAAAAACACAATGCATGAAGAATGTTTGATGGGTTATGTTCATCAGGAGGTGCATCGCACACATCTCCAAGACATGCGTGGAGAAGTCTGTGCCAACTAGTCTACAGTGCAGAGCTGCAGATGTTTGAGGTGGAAGCTTTTGTGCCCAGAACATCTGGCCAAGTGCCTGAAGAACTCAAGCCTGCCTCAGCATAGCTGTCTGGGCCCATTGTGCTGCTGGTAATGCTGGCCTCTACCTCCTTGATGGCCAGGTCCAGACCAAAGGAATACATTTCTTTACTTTTGCTTTGTGTTATATATCAATCACATATTGCTATATATTAAATATTAGACATGAAGTCTTAACTTGATAGAATAGAGGAGGTCTTAACAAATGCTGCAAAGATTAAATCTTTTTCTACTGTACTTGAGTACAAAAACATGGTAACAATTCTTAAAGAATTTCTAGGTAAGCTGCTTTCTCAAGTTATCTGTAAGGAAAACATTTAGAAAATAGATGTTTCACATTCAGAAAAAAAACCCAGGTAATTTCTGGTTTTCTGTAAAATGTAGTATGGATTGAAAGTTATTAGTTTACATCAAGTTTTCCCCTGCATCTTCAACTCAACACATTCATCTGTAAGAAAAAAAACCTGTTTTTTTTTTTTGTTTTGTTTTTGTTTATTTTTTTTTAATTTGTCTACATTTTCTACTGTATAAAAAACTTTCACAAATGTGACACTTTGCTCTTACTGGATTGATGGGTTTCCCTAGCTGGAAAAAAACATATAAAATTACAATATTTTTTTAATATTAACTACGAAAAAATACCCACCAGAAAAACCAAACCAACCAAAAAAAAAAAAAAGGCAAAAAACAAATGAGAAGCCCACCAAAATCAAAAGAACAATCATGGTTTGTTTTCATTCAGCAGTAATAAGGTCTGGTTTGGGACAAATGAAGACTCATTGATTGTGGAACTCCAACTAAAACAGAGGCTACATTCCTAAGTTAGATGATCTCTCTGAGAACTCACCCCCTGTGCTATCCTTCTAGTTTTTATCAGTCCCAGCACCTTGTGATGTGTCTGAATGTCCTGGATTCATGGACATGCTGTGAACCAGCAATGACTATTCAGCAAGCAAAATCTGTTCTTCAGGAATTGTAACGACCTTATGAATACAATGACCCAGAACAGTCTATTCAAAACCAAACTGCCCTATTTTCAGAGTGACAAGAAAAAAATCATGACAAAAAGAGAATACATTGTCATATTAAAAAAAAAAAAAAAAGAAAACAAATCATCACCCTCCAATTTCAACAGATGTACTTAAAAGCAAAAGAGGCCACACAGAAAACAGAAGACTGTATGAAAAAAAGCTGGTTGTATAAAGGACACAAAATATTATGGACAGTTTGTGAACCCACAGTAATTTCATCAGTTCTAGTCTGCTGGCTTTTGCACTGCCTTATGACTTTTAGGACTCAATAAG
The DNA here is from genome assembly GCA_013396695.1 of Sakesphorus luctuosus. NCBI lineage: Eukaryota > Metazoa > Chordata > Aves > Passeriformes > Thamnophilidae > Sakesphorus > Sakesphorus luctuosus. Next base: position 44,071 of record VWZD01002448.1, on the reverse strand, counting down.
CGTGGTAGTGGAGTGATAACAGTGCACACTGCTGACTTGAGAGATATTTCAGTAGGGATAGCAGGTACCTGAGAGCAGATTCTGAGGTGGTATAATTTCTTGTGGCTCTATTGCATTTTAGCTCTGCTGATTTACATCTGCTGAGAATCCTATCTATGGGAATTTCTTGACGCTCAGGGCTATTATTCTGACACCTGCCAAAATGTCGATGGAGAATGGACCATAAAAATATCACTCCTTGATAGAAATGAATGTAACTTTAAGATCAGTCATTTGTGTTAGTCAGATTTTGTTCTCATCCTAATAGAACTTTTAAATATCTGTTTCACTGCCAGGACAAATAGCTGAGCTTTAAGTACTGCAAATGAATGCAGAACTATAAAACTTCAGTATAATATAATTTATTTCTTAATTTTCCATTAGTATAGAACCAATCCTCTATTGAAGAATGCTGTGGTGTCAATTGGGTGCTATATATTTGACATATAGAAGAAGAATCTGTATTCTTGAGAATGCAGACTTGTGATGATTTTTATCATCATTTTAAAATTACTTCACAAAGAAAAGTAATTCATTACTATCTTTATTTTATGGCTCAAGAATAGGATGTTTAGAAAGGTGAAGTGACTTTTTCAAGATATTCAGTGAGGGGAAATAAAATATTGTTAACATGACAATGGTATTTTATAATAAATGTCATTTTATAATAAATGTCATTTTATAAAATGACAAAATTCCATTACCTTCAGGGAGGCCAAAATTTCCTTTGGAGTCTTAGATATAACCCATATGTCTAGTTCATAACCTTATTTGCAAAGAAAAATATTCTCAATCTTTTGCCTGGCATGGAGCACACCTTTTAATAACAATCTCATAACTTCCCTGGGACTGCAACCAAAGATTTCATTGAAAAACGGGGTTTGAATTTGAGTTCATATTTTTAGCTGTAGGAATGGAAGACTTATAGACCACATAACCTCAGGGCTCCACAATCAACCACTGGTTGTTGTACAGCTCTTTGAGAGGGACCATGCTGAAATCTATCACTTTACAACAGCATAATAAGCTGTGGTTTAGGTATCCTTAAGGATTCCTAAGCAGTTCTTGACCTTTTGTCACAAATTCATTTTTCCTGGTGAAGTGGTTGTTGACTGTGCCACACAGATCATTTCTGTGTATGCTCTAACCTGTAAGCACATACAGTCATGTAAGAAGGAAGAAATTCTTCACTGAAGGGGTTGTCAAGCATTGGAACGGGCTGCCCAGGGAGGTGGCAGAGACACAATCATGAAATGACTGGATGTGGCACTCAGTGACACAGCCTAGTTGACAAGGTGGTGGTCAGTCAAAGGTGGGACTCAATGATCTTGGAGGCCTTTTCCAACCTTCATGATTATGTGATTCTGCAGTGAAGATGTACAAACATGGAGCTGTGAATAGTGCTAAACTATGGGAACTATGCAGGATGAGACCTGGAAACAGTGAGATAATATAGTCAGCATGATTAGTAATAAATTCTATCTCCAGCACCTGGAAAATCTTCAGAGAATCAGGAAGGATTTAATGGAAAGTTACAGGTAAACTTTGGAGGCATGTATTTAAGGGGCATCTCCCAGGTATTGCAGCTCAAGAGGGAACACAAATGTAAGTACTGAAAAATGGCAAATGATCCCTTGGAAGTTACGAATGTCAGCTGCTTGTTATGGCAGTGGTTCTAACGAGTTCTTCAATCCGGTACTTGTGAAACAGCGTTTACTTGCACGCTGATCATCTCTTACAATGTGCTTTTATTTCTATGAGAAATATCTGGCTCTTTGACCAGCTCTAATGACTTCCATAATATGTCTGTTCAGAAGGATTTTATTCAGAGTATCTGAGCTCAGAGTTTCACAGCTTTATGGGATTTTTCCTCAGTAGAATTGTCAATGAGAAGGTCTCATTTTTTTTTTTCAGCTTCACTTCTGAAACTGACTTTCTGACAAAAATAATTATGAAAGAAAAATGTGTCATAACCAGCCACTTTGTTAAGAAAAAGAACAGTATTTACAGTAGAATGATGCAATCGGGGGAACAACGTCACACATTTGTCCATAATTAGATGATGTGTATTCATTGTGCAGTGATTCCCATTGACCATGGGTTATTCCTTGGCCATATTTTTTTTAATGTATTTTTTGTAAATTATGTGATTTTTTTTTTGAGGAAGGTAGAAATGCAATTTTTGAGCCCTCTTTGCACCTACTTACTCACCCTTTCTATCCCTCCTACTTCTTTTTTCCTTTACAATGGTCCTACTTCTTCCCTTTTATTCCTTCCATTGTGGATTTGTCTGTCAGATTTAGCATCATGCAGCTAAAACCAAATAAATAAACTCAGCAGGAACTAGCTGAGGAAATCTAGAGTAACTCTGCCATTTCTGTTTCTTCTTCTCTTGGCTTTTGTATTTCAGAAGTCCTAGAACCATTGGTCTGGTTTGCACCAAACCTGATTGTGAGTATGGAGGTGGGTAGAAAGTAACCAAAAAAATAATGAAACCAAACCAAAACAACAAAAAAACCCAACAACGAACACCAAAAAAAAACCAAAAAAACCAAAAAAACCCAAGAATTGGAGTGAATATTTCTGGAAGTTACAGATGTAAGTCTATATGAGGTATGTGGATCACATCCACAGATGTATAAGCCTGTATGTCTCTTGCTGATCCATAAAATTTTACCCAGTATTGGTCACAAACTAATTTATTGGTTCTGCCTCCTGAATTCTTTTTAGAGCTACAGATAACATGAAAATATTTTAGGCTCTTCTGCCCTGCACACCTTCAGCCTTTGTAAGATGTTTCTCTGCGAGAATAGGGGAGGCATACATGGAAAACTTCATTGGAAGTAAATTTTATGTGTGTGTTTATACTCAGGTTCTTTAGAAAGTTATAATTTTATTTCTTTCTATTGAGGAAAACTGATACCAGATCAGTTAGACATATTTCCTAAATTACTTGGGTTTTTTACTTGCAATAGTTTACGTGCTACTTAGACTCTCCATAGCTATATTTTTTTTCTTTACAAATACACATTTATGTTGCAGACAGTTATGACAAACACAATATAAACCCCTCTTTCTAATAACAGGGGATTCTGGTATACCTCAGACATTTTACAGATTTTGTTACTTTGTTAAATTGTGGTTTTTAGTAAGTTTGTTCTGTATACAATACATCATATAAAGTATATGGCATATTTCCACTGGAGAAGGAATCAATTTTCACCTTTTAGTGACTTCATAGTACATTTATTACATTCTAATAATATTAGGGTTTGTGTTTAATTTGCTTGTGATCAAGTTTGTTTTGTTTTAATTCATCTCCTTGATGTCTTTCTAGTACTTATGTTTGGAAATGTTCTCATTAATAAATTACTTTCCAGAGATTTTGTCATTTTTGCAGGGGCTGGGTTGGTTTTCCTAATTTTCTATTGATGAATAGATAAATTTTCTCAATGCCTGTGATGGAAATTAAAAATATTTACACTGTGTGGTTTGTGGGTTATTACACGGAAGGGAAGGGTAGATTTCACCAAGCTACTCCACAGCTAAGAAAACTCAATTCTGCTGTTACCAGAAGATGTATTCCAATATTTTTGCAAGAGGGAGAACATTAAGACCAATTTAACGTGATGACTATTTCCTTTGGAATTGTTTGAGACGTATATATATATATTTGCTTTTATTCTAGTTTCTTCTCTTTTAGATATATAAAAACCTCATGTAATGCCTATTTTTCAATGATTCAGAGTGGTAAAATGTCTAGGTCAGAATTAAAAACTGAAACCACAAATATTTGAAAAATCTTCAGAAACAATCTGGTTACAGCATAGTTCCAGCCTTCTCCCGTAGGACTCCTCATCAGCAATATTCATGGAATATGTAAACACTTCACCTTGGAGTAGGGAGGAAGCAATCCCTGGTCAATTGGTCCACAATCATCAGTGCACCATAAACAGCTGGTGGTGAATAACCATCATCCTTACTGAGAATTGCAGCATCCACAGAACACAGTGCTTGCCAACTGCTGTGTATATCCCTTTGTTAAAATATAAAATAAACATTTTTCAGTTATAGTCATGCATCTGTGTGTTTGTAATCAGGTTCTTGAATTAAAATGTACAGTGAAATGTAAAAATGAAATGGATTAAAGATCAGTAAATATTCTGATAAATCAGTTATAAAGGGAGACATCAAATAATTATTCAAAACATATGAGAAATAAGGGAGTTATATCTATGGAAGTGGAAAAGTTTGAGAAAATGGAAATAAGCAGTGGTACCTTTATAGTTACTAGGGAAGAAGGGAGAGAAATGGGATAAAATATTTTCTATTATAGATAATAAAGAAAATCAAATATTGTTATAAAATAGTTAAATTGCTATTAAGACCTAATTATTCACCTATTTGCAAAACATAATTGTCCTAGTTTACCCAGGTTAAACTATCTAGTGCCTCATGAGATGTCAGAGCACCTCACTAGGCTTTAATGGCCATGACAAGCCTCACCTGGGACCACCACCCACACCCTACCCATGGGCCCATTTCAGCTGAGCCCAGGGCCCCTCTCTTGCTCTGCTTGTGCTCTGCTCATTCACGTCCTCCCTGGCTTTACTCCAGCCCTCCTTCTTACTGATACGACTTCTCTCTGCCCACCTTGCTCAGGTACTGTGCCACTATATGAAGGCACCACTTGTGCCACTTGTGCTGGGGTCACCTTTTGCTCCTGGCTTGCTCTCCCCTTGTGGAGCAGCATCTAAGATGAGATAAGTGATGTTATTTCAACCAACACCAGATGCTGACTTGACAACAGTTGATTTGATCCCTAATTGTAATGTGTTTACAGAAACTTTTGCTTTGAATTTGGTTTGAATACTTACCACATCCCTCAAGGAGAAATTTGTTCTTTATTTGAATGTTTCCAATAATAGAGAGAAGTTCACAGGTTTGTGTTTATGGCTTTTTTGCAGGTGTCATATTTTCTGTTTAAATGTTTCTACTGTTACACTTGGATCTATGTGGGGTTTTTTAAATTGGTTCAGAACTAATAAGGAAGAACATGTCTTTATTTCATGGGAAGAGGGGAAGATATTTAAGCAGAAGCAAAATACGGTTAAAGATATAATTTGCTTTTGATATCAATTATATTATTTTAAAAAATAGTAGCCATACTTTTTGATTGGTTGTTTTGTTGTTTGATTTTTTTTTTATTTTGAAGTCTACATCTTCATGAGTAGAAGGGGTATAAGTTTGTTTTACTTGTAGACTGATTCAGAAGAAGTGTCACAAAGGTGAATTTGTGATTCACTTTTCATTCATGTGCTTCATGGACTATGAAGGTCATAGGCAGCTCTTCAACTGGAGTGCTACCTTTGCTTCATTTACTGAAACAATTTCCATAAATTGACTAACTCAAGATGGGAAGGAGTCAAGATGATAAGCTTCCCTGCATTTTTACAATTCTTAGTCTTCTTGATTCATTTAACCTTTTTATTTAGGTTATTTATATCTTTCTCATGGTGACAAATAGGAATTTCTCAAGCAAGTATATGTGCAATTGTGTGTATATATATATATTTATTCTATTCTATGAAGAGATTAACTATCTTGGGAAGAAATCAGTATTTCCCTCTTCCTATAATTACAGTAAATTTAGTAGGTACTTTTCCTAGTTGTATGTGGTCCTGATGAGACTCAAGTGAAAATGTTTCTGTTTATTTCTTTGCATCAGGAAAATAAGCTCCAAATATGACTTTCTAATTAAATTTAATTTTCCCGAGAGTGGGCCATGAAAAAAACCCCAACATTGTTTCTTATTACTTATGTCACTTAACACTTGGTGTTTAATTCTCCTGGATTTTGTCACAGAAAAACTTTAGTCTCAAACATAAGTCCAACCACTTTGAAGAGCAGTTTATTGGCAGGGATTCTTCAGCTGTTCCAGATAACTAGTTATTATGCTCATATGTGTGAAAGACTGTCTTCCTAGCAGTCTATCTTCCCTTTGGGACAAAGTTCATTACTCTTTTACCAAACCTCTCTGAATCTGGAGGAAACACTGTTCACACTCTCAATAAGAAACATTTTACTCACTAGATCAGTGCTATCATTAATCACCTCCATGCCTCCTCCCCTGCCCATTCTTGCATTCCTCAAAGACAGTAATAGTACGGTATTCAAGAGTAGAAACATCTATTTTTAAACCTCTTCTAATGCATTATCTTTTAAATCTCACTTTTCTGTTTCTTTTCTCTATGCTCCTTCCATTTGTCTACGCTTTTAAAGGATGATCCCTAAAACATAGACAAGCTGAAGGGTCATGGGAAGTAAGGAGTAAAATAAGCTTGTGCTCTTACACAGGGCAAACACTTTAATAGGTTACAGAATGAGATTTGCTCACTTGTTTTCAAAACTTCATGCTGCATAAATGTCATAATCTGTCCATCTGAAATGTTAGCCCTCTATGTGGAGCTAAGTGTTATTAGAAGCTATTGGCAAGGACTGAACCCAGAGCAGACCTCTGCAGAACTCTGATGTCAGACTGGGAAGACTTACCAAATGCCTATGTGTGTTTTGATTAGGTTTTTTGGCCTCCCCCACCCCCCTCCCCCCCTTTGTAGCTGTGCACACAGCATAAAATCATTTCATCTTCACCATGTTTTCCCAGTTTCATTGAGAATGCCATATAGAACAATTTGACTTCTTCCCCCTTATCCACTTAGACTGTCAGAGTATGATTTCATGTACTTAATGCAGTTTGTTTCTTGTCACTTTGTTATTCTTTCAAGGTTTTGTAAATGGATTGTTTAATTTGCTCCAGTATTTTTCTGGATAGTGAAATGAGGCTGACGTGCCTATGATTTTCTTGTTTGTTTTTTTTTTTTTTTTATTTCCCCTCTATTCAAAGTTGAAGACTAAGTTTTGTCTTATACTGACCCGTGATGCATCATCTACACTCCAAGTAATGGAAAATAATCACTAATGACTGGGAAATTGATTTTATTACTACTTCAGATCCTTGAGGAAGCTCTGGTTACTTCAATACTTCCATCTTATTCAAATATTGCTTAATCTCTCCATAAATAGATGGATACTGGCTATAAATAACCATTTAAATTCTATTTTCAGTACTGTGAATGACAGGGATATATTATTGAGGAAGCAGAGACTGAGTATTAGAAAGGTGTAGGGAGGAAATAATTTAGACTTTTAGGAGTTACTGCCTCAATTAAATCCTAAGTCATAAAAGAGTTATAAGCTAAGATCATATGCAAGAAGTTCTCTTTACTTAAGAAATAAATCAGGGTCATTGGCCTGAGTATTTTTTTAAAAAAGTTGTGCATTGTCCCTTTAATTCCTTTATAGTTATTTTAAGTTTGGAGGGAGATTTAGCTTTGTCTCCTTAACTTGCCTCTGTCTGAAGATATCACTCAAGAATTATGTAAGCTGTGGATTTTTAGAATCACTTGGCACAACACAGTTTAGAAAAAAAAAAAAAGGAGAATATTGTTCCTAATTAACTGAGAATTAAATAACATCTTGCAATTTGTATATAATTTCTCTACTGAATTAATTTCTGTAGGCTTTTTCCTAGCTTCATAATGATTTTAAATCTAAAAGGATAAAATGCTTAATTTGAAATTCCAGCTAATTAAAGGAATTCTGTATTTTATTGATTTCTTGCCAGAAGAGAACAATTTAAAAGCAAGCAAAATTACATTTGGAAAGCAATAGGGTATTTCAGCATTTGAGTTTGAGAGTTTTATATGATTTTACCTGATGCATTTTATTCTTCCAGTTTTATCTAAGGTCTAACTACTATGTAAATTTTAAAGCAAAAGAAACAAAACTTAGTTTGCAAACACAAAGGAAAATCTTCTACAAAGTAGAAATGAGAATAAATAAATTTTCTACAAAGTAGAAACCAGAAAAAATAAATTAGATACCTACTCAATCTGACATATATTTTAAGCACGTACTCATGACGATATTCTTAAAGGTCACAGATGATCTCAAACTGCAAGTTACCTTTTAGATAAAAATGTTGATTATAATGAAAGTGATTCTAAGTGTGGTTCAAATAGTTCTTTTCTTTGAGAAGTGTCTCTTGCTCTCTCCTCTTTCCTGTTAATTACTGTGTGCTAGCAGAAGAGAAGCCTCTGCTACAGCTGTGTAATAGGTGGCATACAGTAACACACGGTATAGGCAGTGGTAGTGAAACAGCCTTTATCATATATCTATAGTTTGAAAATAACCTTCACTTGGCCAGATGTAGACCTGGCTCCTTATTCTTACAATGGAGTTGTCACAGACCGGACGAAGGTCATCTGTCAGTGGAACCTTTCAAGGATATTTCTGAGAAGACTAATTTAGGGGGTCTGAAAAACATGAATGTAAAACCAGTGATATACTTACTGTGTTTGCTGTAATTGCAGCTAGAAAGCATATGTCCTACAAAACACATCAAAGCTTTGGCAAAGTAAACTAAGTATAGAATGTGGAAGTCATGGATTATATACCCTAGACCTATTATTACATAATTGTTAACATTTTTATGCTTTCCATATCA
>VWZD01002448.1:0-35454 GCA_013396695.1 Sakesphorus luctuosus | reverse complement strand
TTCTTTCCATATCAGTCATTAATCATGAGCCTCACTTTTCCTCCTAAAGAGAAAGTTATTAATTATTACAAATGAATGTTCTCAAAGTTACCTAAGGTAGGGCTGAGACTGGAATGAAAGATTTATAATGTAACAAAGCCTAGTTTGATTTTTTTCTGGCACATAAAGACCACAAGACATTTGGATCTGGACATTGATTATTCCTTTGGAAAGACATTTTTTTTCCCCCTTTTTTAAAAAAAAAAAAAAAAGAAAAAAAATAGCAGGCTCCAGATAAATTTTCCAGTCTTCAATTTAAATGTATTGTTATGATTTTAAACCTAACTGTTTTAACCCAGATTCTTGATATAATGTTGGACTACTTTCTATTTTGAGATGGATTATTTTTTTAATGGGATACCTGAAATTATTCTGGGGAAATTACTTTTAGGGGAAAAAAACAACAAACAAACAAACTAAAAGATCTTTTGGTTTTCAGATTATTTCTGGGGCATTTAATTTATTGAAGTAATCTTTAACTACAATAAAATATGAATGAAAATAGGCACTCTGTGCAAACTGATACTTATGTTGTCTTTTCATATGGCATTTTGTACATATATGTATTGAAAGCCTTCAGAAGACAAGATGACTGACCACTGTAAGTGAATCTTTTGGAATGACCCATACTGGTAGCTTCCAAACTGCTTGAAACTAAAAGTGTTAGCTCACCTAAATAACCAGATCCTGTTTCTACTAAAATGAACAGCAAAGTAGTTTTAAATACATTTAGGTTTCTGGTTTAATTTAATCTCTTAGAAGAAATGCACAGAAAAAATCTGACAGCTAGAACTAATTTAAGATGCCAAGTTTTGGTTTCTGTTCTACATTATTTTACATTGTGTTTTTTTTTAAATTAAGAAATCAGTGAAGGATACAGCCAATATGTTGTTTCTGTATAAACAAAAATCTCATCTGTACAATAACTAGAATATAGATAGATGTTCCAGATGGTGCACATGCAACAAGAAGGCTAACTGTATACCAGATGGTATTATGACCAGACATAAAGCAACTGAATAATCATTGTAATATTGTGACATGTCATATTATATGAATAAATACTATGTTTTCCTGAGAAAAAGGTAAAAAAATCAGTAAATTAAGCCACACAAGGCAGATGTGGCACTTATCGAGGAGTTACGGTTCTAGAGGAACAGCAATACGGGAGTAGCAACTCAGAGGCTTTATTTTTTTTTAATTCATTCCCCTTATGAAAAAGATGTAATTCTAATTTGAGTAAAATGTGCTTTATACAATTAATGTGAGCTTTGGCAACTTTAAAGTATTTAGAATAACCTGTGTTTCTAGAATGGAAGCAATTCTTTTGCTTCCCCCCTCCCCAAAATACTCAACTATTTTAACCACTTGTATTTCTATGATTTTTTTCTTTAAATGCAATAGACATTTAGGGAAAAAGTGTGGTTGTAATATGAAAAAAAATTCAGATCAAGATGGAAACAGTCATTGACAAGATAAAAAAAAAGCAGAGTGACCTGCACTGGTATAAGCAAAACTCTACCAGTATTTGTGTAACTTCCTGTTGAAGAGATGGGATAGTTTGATTTACAGAAGTGCAGTGCTACCAGCATATAAGATATATACTAGAAACTTGTTGCTGGTGAAGTAATTTTAAATGTAAAATATTTCCAGAATAAACACAGAGTCAGCTACAGCCTAACAGTATCTCTTGAGTGAAGAGACAGATCACTTGTTTCTTACTTGAATGACGTAATTCTGTTACTCTGAGCTTGTTAGTCAAAAATGGACCTCTTTAGTATTGGTACATAAGAATGAAGTTGTAAAAGTAAAAACTTAGTGTACCAGATGCAGTTTTGTTTGTTATTGAAGGCAATGATAGCTATAGTAGGAAAACATTTCCATGCTTATTTGACATATTGCAGTATCTCATTTATTAATAACCCTGTAAGAAAGTAGGTTGTATGTTTTTCAGGGGTGCACTGGCATGAAGGTTACTTTGGTCATTGAATCTTAGCCATATACTTGAGGACTGTCTACAAAAAAACCTGTAGACAAATAAACAAACAAAAACTCCAAAAACCCCACAACTCCTGCCCTCTCCTCAAGCTCTTAAAATAGATGGTGTCAAATTGTCAGACAGGAAGGAACAGTACATCATTCAGTCCGATGTCCATATCCCACTCATAACACTGGAGGCAGTTTTTCTGGATAAAGCCTGTGCTCCAAAAGGATGTACAGTTGTGAACTGAAGACCTTTGGAACCATGAGAATCCTCTGATATCTTAAGTAACTTATTCTGATAGCTGTTTATTACAGGTCTAGTTAAAAAAAAACAACAAACAAACCAAAACAACCACACACGAAAAAAGTCCAGTTTCTCAGTTGAATTGTCTCCTTTCAAGTATATTCTTGCTATATCTTTCCTCACTGCATTTGCTTTCTGTGCTGTCTTCTAAGGATAATTGCATGCAGTCCACAGGTCACCTATCTTGTTTTTGAGGCTGAAAGAAGCTCAGTCTCTTATATTACTCATTGTTTGGAATTCTCTCCTTAACTCAAAACCTTATTTCTAGACTGAATCTTTGTTTGAACAGCCTGGTTCACAAATTGATCCATCTCATTTTGCATGACTTTTTTTCTATCTTCAGTTATCTTTCTCAGAGTCTCTAGCATCCACCAGTGTTTTCAGGAATTAGTCTTCATCCTGACTTGATGACTAATGTGGTCTAATATTGAACTATGTGGAAGACTCTTAAACTGCATATAGCCTTAGCATGAGGGAAATGGCTTTTGGTCCTTAGTGTTTTTCTCCAGCATCTGGATCTGTTACCTTTATGGCTGCATCTGCTTTGCTTTTTAGCAGTTAAAACAGTTGCACAGCCAGCATAACTTCAGTAGTAGTTACTGTGGTTTTGTACTGTGTCAGTGGGCAGTCCCGTGGTGTAATGGAGAGCACTCCAGGCTCCGAATCCCAAGGTCCTGAGTTTGAGTCTCAGTGGGGACCATCCCCGGCAGTTCAATGCCTCCCTGCCATCTGATCCCGTCAGATCTCGGATGCCGAGCAGGGTCAGCCCCGGTTAGTACCGGGTGCTGTGACAGTCCCAAGGACTTCACTGTCACTGTCCAAGCTTGCTTGGCTGTGGCAAATGGACCTCAGGACTTAAACGGTGGGGCCCGTTCTGTGCACGCTGTGCCTCACCTAAAAAATCCACTGCGCAGGCTGGAAAGGCACACCCACGTGGGGAGAGCCCTTCCCAAATCTTCGTTCATGAAGTCTGGCCATACCTACATACTGTGTCAGTGCATGGTGTTAAAAGATGAGTCTCACTTAAAAAGTGGAAGTAGTTCAGTGAAGGTTTTGACCTCTACTGCTTTTACATTCAGATATGTTGTGTCCAGGGCACCTGGTTTTCAAAGTCTGTGTTCTCGAAAGAAAACACAAATAACAGAATGTATAAAAAGTTCCATTAATACTAATACTGTTAATACTAATGTTTCCTTTGCACAAAAAGATAATAATATTTGTAATTTTCCCTACAATTACTTATTAGTAGTAACTTTCAGATATTTACAAGTTGGAATGATACATTTGTTAAGATCTCAGATTAAATATACATATTATAATTTTGGGGAACCTGATCCAATTACTTGCCTGCAGAAATGCTTATGATATTGTAACTGCTTGTAACCTGCTGCTCCATTATCTGGTAGCTCAGTGTTGCTGCATAGTTTACCCACACAGGCATGTAAATCCCTGTGGAACATTACTAATGTTTTAAATTTGGAAACTTGGACCTAAAGGAGAAAAAAAGGTTTTTTCAAGTATGAGAATGACGATAAGATATTACAGGAGCCTTTTGGCATAGTGCCCATCGGAGTCCTAAGGGAAGGATATAGAAATTATAGCAACCACCAGGGAATAACCATGTTTTCTTTTCTAACGATAATTCTACCACTCTCTAGCACAAAGACAATTTGCTTTGGACACATGGCAAAATACTCTATATCTAGAGAAAGATATATCTATATATGAATTATAGGAAGTATGCCTCAGCTTTACTGGGCTCCATGACGTAAACACTCATATTCTGTAGCCCAAAATGCATAACATTGAAGAAACATTTCATTAATGTGAACATGTTATTTTTCGTTAGGGAAAGAAAAAGCAAAATTTAATTAGTGAAGACTAATGGAGAATTTGTCATGAATTTGAGAGAACAGCAAGGAAGAAAGTTGACAAAATAGATCTTCATTAATATTAGCAAAATAGATGTACTTGCCTATCACCTATCGCAAATGGTGTCTTAGTGCTGTGTGGGCTCAGAAAAAATGCCATGTTACTCTATACTGGTACTTGCTTCTTCTGTATTTTCACTGATATTCATGGGAGAAAACAACTTTGTTTTGCATTAGACCATAGGCAAAAAAGCTACCTGAACATTATAAGCTGAGAGTTTTGTTTCCTTGGTTCTGCCTGCTTCCCTTTGATTACAAGCATTGACACAGCATGATTTTTTTTTTTTTTTTATCTTGGCTCACTTTATTTCTAGGGGCTTAGAAAACAGTAGAAAAATCCAAATTTAAATATCTACAGAAAGATATATTTAAAGACTCTTTAGAAAAACACTTAATATTTAACTACCATCTAGAGAATGACTCACAAACTGAAGTGTGGTATGGTTATGTGAAAAAACCAATCTGAATATTATCCAGAGACACTTATCTATAAAGCCAAAGGTGAGTTCTTTATCACAGAGAGAAAGGTACTGTAAATTTTTCAGAGGATTTTCAAGCTATAATGAGTGTTACACAGCAGAGTTTGTGAGAGGCGTTTTGTTTGTTTGTTTGGGTTTTCAGAGATTCTATGATAATTTTCCATCCTTTGTTTTAGTTGCCTGTGTGATCTCCAACAATGCCACTCTGGATGATTTATCCCACTGTAGAGATAGCATATTAGAGATAATAAGCAGGAGATATCTTTATAGAATAAAGTAATTAGCATTACCCCCTCTTCCCATACCTTGATAAGCTCTGTTTTTCCCCGCTGAGAGCAGAGAGTGCCTTAGCTGTGCCCAGTCTAACACAGCTGGGCTTTGCAGGCCCTGGGGGCAAAGGAGCTGATTTTCAAACTGAGCGGCTGCACATCATTCTTAAGAATAATATAGCAGTTTTCTCCTCATTTAAACAGAGCAGGCTCCAGAGTTTGAGGCACTCAGACTGGGGACAGAAGTAATTTCTGTGTGTATGAACAAGCATCAAACAATTTAGGACTCCGTTCCTAACCTGACAGTGAACTTCCAGTGTCAGTTCAAGAAAAGTGAGTGCAATGTACTGTTAGCGCAAAATAATCAGTCAGACACTTACTGTAATAAGTGTGGTCTTAATGAGTAGTATGATGAGAACTGTGCTATAGTACTTGATTTTATAAAGGAGAACAATGGACTATGAGCCAATGGGTTTTTTTTTAAAAACCCTGTTTCTGTGGAAGTTTAACTTCAACATGCTTGTTTCAGTCAAATATTAGTAAATACTTGTAAAGCACAGCATTTCAGTTCTTCCTACATAAATAACTTGAAATATTAGACCAGGCATATTTCATTTAAACTATGGATTAGTTAGTCTTTAGTCGTGCAAAAAGAAAACAATTATGATTTTATAAGTTTGACATTTTCAAAACTTCCTGTAAATGGTTGTGAATGGAGAGACTTCTGGAGGTGACTTTTTTCTTATGAACAGATTATTTCAATAAACTGGTGTTTTCTAATCTAACCAAAGGTTTTATTCCTTATTGGGTTTGTGTGACTCTTAAATGGAACTTCATGAACTAACCTTGTTTTCTCAGGTATAAAGTGATGGTGTAGGCATTTAGGAAAATTCCGGTGTCTGGGATCTTCTACAGACTTTGCCATTATTGCACTCAGACTTGTCTAGAGTGAAACACAGGTACACTGAAGTTAATTGTCCTGCTCTTATTGCTGACTGATCTCTGATGGAGAAAAGTGGAATGTATATTACCACATTCAATCAAGCTGTAGAGCTATATCTTCCCTGTCTTGTGAACTTCCCTATCATGGAAAGCTATTTGAAAATAGGAAAATTTTGATGATGGTTACTAAAAATTTCATGGTGTTAACTAAAAATGAATTTTATTTTGCAGCATTTACTAAACTTCACTAGCTAAATAAGATAAGATATGGATCCATTTCAATTTTCTTTGTAGGCCTCAAGTGAGGAGATAACTTAACTAGGAGATGTACTAAAAAAAAGTCTAAAACAATGTCTTTTTAGAAACACTAGTTTAATTATTTTATTTATATTTTCCTATCACTTCACTTTAAATTCAATGACATGCAACCATTATAGGTTACCTAATAGGTTTGTTCCTCACTCCCCATCCCACCCCCAAAAATCCAGTATGCTAACAGTATAAAATAAGTGAAATATGTGATTACCAGAAGGTGATGATAGAAAATCTAGATTAATTTTTTGTTTTTTAAATCACCACTTCCACTTTGACATCAGTTACAGAATACTACAATACTGACTGTTTTAGCTTCTGAAACATCTGTATTCCTGACTATTCTTCAAACAATGAATTTTCAGGTATCTTTAAAATTGTTGAAATCTTACTGAAAAAAAGACATTCTCTAAAGCAGATAAGCAGTGAACCTCTAGAAAAAAATAACACTTCCAGGTTTATGTGATTCCGAATTTTAAACTTGTGAAATAATCTCCTCTTTCAGTTAAAAATTCTGTGTAGGTTACAAAAAATGAGTTGTCTATCAAAAATAAAGTGAGACAAACCTGAAAACTGACATGTTCAAAAAAAAAAAGGTATTTTTATGCTGAAGATTGTGTACATGTTTTTCAAATAATGTGGCCATAGATTGTCCTTCCAGAAATGAAATCAATGACACCAAACATTGACTTCTGTACACAGTCAAATAAATAGTGGGCTTTAGGTGGTCTGTTAGCAAGAAGTGGTATATTAGGGGAAAGTGTTTCATAATTTTTTTCAACTTATTTTTCAATAAGTTCTAAGTGGAAAAAAAATGGAAAAGAAGGCATAGGTCTTGCCTATATAAGCAATGTAGGAGAATCACAATGTCTTAAGCAAATATCTTGGGGTCACCATGGTGTCTCAGCACAGCAGTTCTTGGGTGGTCATAGGAATGACTATAAGCACAGAATATTGTTGAAGCAAATATATCTGTCATTGAAGATATCTTCTGTGTAAGCGTTAGCATATTCCGTAAAGGTTTGGGGTTCAGGGGTCTTTCCATACAGAACAGCACTACAATGAGCACATCTCATGAGCTTTGGTAATCCTTCAACCTGCCTGCCTGCCATATTTTAGAGCAAGATCCTTCTTTCCTTCTGAAGTTTGTCCAGGTTTTTCTTTGTGAAGGAACACAGGAAACTTGTCCCAGTTTTTTATTATCTGCTTCTCTGCACAAGTGATGTTGGTGACTTCTGTGAGTTATTGTTTTTATTTGAGTAGCTTGAACTCATCAAGGACTGTGTATGAATGTGTACGGCTTGTGAGGCTTGGAAAAGGGATATAATTACTTGCTTTAAAGTTGTGGGTTAATTATTATAGATTTCTTAGTAACTGTTATATTCATAGTTATAAACACTTGTAAGTATCCCCAGGGAATATTAATTTTCTCTCTTTTGCTCAAGAATGAAAAGCTTTAACAGCAGTGGTGGGAGGCAATGAACACTTGGTAATTTTAAGCACCCAGTATGTGTGTTGGAGGGCAAAAGTACATGCTCAAGCATTTAATTTGGAATATTCATTTGCTAGATGTTGCCCTACAAAATAAAATTCTATGGATTGTATCTGATATTACAGGTAAGAATAATTGTTGATTTCTTTACCAAAGCACAACACTAGTTCTTTCTCTGCAGCTTTTAGCTCAGTGAGAGTACAACTGAAAGCTTCTGAAGAGGTTCTCACATGGGTGAATCACAAGGATTCAATCTCTCCAAAGCCTCTGGAAGAGCTGTTAAGGAATATTGAAGCAGCATGACCCTGAAAAAGGTCCACATACATTTGTAAAAGTATGTTGTGTGATATATATCACACATATGAGCTTTGTTAAGCCAATGGGCTTTTTTAATTTTCTACAAGAACACAGGAGCAGGAAAAAAAAAGTGATCTTTTGTTTGCAGCAGATGAAAGAGGAATGGGAGGCAAAGAAAGAAACCATATGGTTTGGGGGCTTTTGCATTTTTTTTATTTGCATGTAAATATTTCCCTGAACTTTTGAAACATCTCCTAATGACTTACTGAGGTTTCTGGTGTCCCATTTCAGGCTACTGTCTCTTGAGCTATCCTTACTTTGTGTGAAGAAAGACAAAAGGAAAAGAATTTGAAAAAAGAGTGACATAAGAAAGGATCAATTTGTTTTTTTCTTTTCTAATATGAAAAAATATCATTTGTGTTTGCTTTTCCCCTACATATTGGCTACATAATATTGATCCACTGAAAGATGATTTTCTTTTTCTCTATTGGATGTCTTTAAACACATGGTCCACCCAGGAAAATCTCGTTACGTTTCATATCACTGCTATTTTTCACTGCAAAAAAATGGTACTTGTTTTTAAAAAAGTTTGTTTGACCTAACTGTATTCCAGCATCCAAATATAATGAACTGATTTCACTGAGAATTTGTTCTCAGGACACAGAATCCTTTAGCAACTTCAGTTTCAGGAGTAACAAAACAGTCACCGATGTCTTTGTCTGACACTTTTGACAAGTTAAAAATATGAAGGGTTTTGGAGGGAAACAAAAAGGAGTTCTGTAGAATGATTTTATTTTTTTTATAAGAATCCAGCTAGTCAGGACAAGAAACTAACTGGAATGGGTCTCCAAGGCAGAGGAGTACAGCTAGCAATTCTGTTTTCTGCCATGCTCAGTGCCCTTTAGGCTAACAAACTGGAGTTTTTCTGGACACTGAAGTGGTAGGCAAGTTGTCAGAAAAGTCACAGGAAGTAAATTTTTATGCTCAATGAAAAAAAAATGCTTTACAGTGAGTATCTGATGGCTGTTTTTTTCCAACTATGTTGCACTAACAACGCTGTCATATACAGTGGCAGGGCTGGTATGGAAGTGATTCATTTCATTTAGGGCAATGTTGTAGAGTGCTCCTTTCCAGTTCCATCCTTTCTGCTGGGAGCTGCATGACTTGTGCCCAGTGTGAGGCAAGCTCTTCCACTGCGCTTTGATTTCCATGGAGAAGAGGATCAATAATTCTTGTAGTAACTCTGTGGCTGACTCTTAGGCAAATTATTTTAATATTCTTTTTAGCAGCTCACCCCTGCATAATAGTAACTAAGTTTTATGATGAAATATTTATAAAGTCTGAAAAACAGACTGCTATGTGTGCTTATATTTTCTTGATCATTCTTTTGATGGTTGTCTCTTAGTATTCAAGATCTGTTTTTATTTATAGTGATGTGAATTCAGAGAGACTTTTCTGAGACGCATCAGGTATATAGTGCTGAAACCCATGGCATGATTTATCTGGAAGGTTGAAATAACAAGAAAGAGCTGTAAATATTTGGTTAGTTGGACTATGGCAGCTGATTCTTTCTCTTCTGTTGAGTGCATGTAGTGCATAATGAGGTGCAGAGGGAAGACATGGCAGCTATTCTCAAGGGATTTACGTAAATAAGAAGTATTGGCACTTTCCTCAGCAATATTAAGTTTCTGATCAAAATGTTAGATTAAAAAAAAAAGTCAAGGAAATGGTGCATAAAATGTGTATGAATCAGGTCCTAGCTCAGTAATCAGGTCCTAGCTCAGTAATCTAACTCTTGGGGAACAATTAAGGCATAACAAAGTCTCAAGGCATTTATCTGTCATTTTTACTGAGACAAAGGGAATTGAAAACAAAAAAAACCACTAATGGAAATCTTAATTATACATACCTAATTACGAAAAATTCACAGAATAGAAATGCAGAAATGGAAAGCTTTCCAGCACTAATAATGCTGCTTAGAAAATCCCATAAACAAGGCTGAGAGCGTGGAAGGGTCCCTGATGAAATCCTTCTTTAATCTGCTATAGGAAAAAGAAGCGTAATTGTAAACAAAATAAAAACAAACTATCACAATTCTGCAACGATAATTTGAGTAAAAGGTAAATGTCTTTACCTATAGTGGAATCAAACACGACTTACCTTTCTTTAATTGCAGATACTTAGAAGTGTTTGTATATGAAGTATTCATGTTTGCAAGTAAAAAAGAAGTAGCAAATTACAATATTTCCACTGTTGTAGGATCCTGCCTCAGCTGCAGTTATAATCTTAAGAATGCAGAAAGGTTTTGTTTTAAATGGGTCTGTATAATGCAAAATGTCTTGGGTTTGAAACTGTGGGAAAGCCCATCTTGGAGTCTCAGAGTACTGAAAAAAAAAAAGAGTATCAAGAATAGTGACTGGTGGATAGAAAATTGAGACATGAGGGTTTATGTGAGGAGAATGTGGTGAAGGAGAGTTAAAAGAATTCTTTTCAAGTGAAGTGCCTTGGCTCCATGATTCTAGACCCATCAAGGGTGGTAGTGAAGCAGGTGCCAGTGGAGGAGCAGTACAAGGGATGAGTGAGGGCATTGGAGTATCAAGTGTAGGACAGCAGCCTGGAGGAGAGGGGCTGGACAGAAGGGCAAGTGATGAATGATGGACTGTCTCACTGGCTGCCTGGGGCAGGCACAGTCTTTGGATGTGGCTTAAGGGACGATGTGTCTGTCTTTTGACTTGCTTTTTCTAGAGAAGCTAAGTTGGTATAAGAGGTTGCTGAGCTTAGCCATGGTAGAGCTAAAAGGTCTGGGTTTGAACAGCAAACAGCTGAGAAGATTGAGGGGAAATCCTGGTCATTGTAATGTTTCTATTTTAGTATAAGGCAAGTTAGAAAAAAATATAAATTGTTGTATACCCTGTGTCTTGGTTTGAGCTGGCAAACTGCCAACCCTCCAAGTACAGGGTCAGAGCCTCCCTCCCAACACTAAGGAAGGGAAGGAAAAGAGAGGGAAAGGAAAAAAAACCTTCAAGACACATTTATGCTAAAACTACATATATTTTTACAGAAAGAAAGAGACAATTAGAAGAAAGTACAAATATACACTCACACAAGTTAGAAATAAGGAAGAATTCCCCGCTTCCTAACAAACACACAAGTTCTACTATCTTAACTACACATTACCTCAAAAAACTTATTCCCCAGGAAGACAAACCCAAGCAGAAAGGAGAGAACCAGAACAACACATTTTACTTTCCTGAGATAACCAGTGAGCCAGTGGTGGGCCTGGCCCTCTCCATCCCCCCTGGGACAGCATCATGCTTCTTCCCTAGAGGAAGGCTAAAAAGCGACTGCCTTAACCACTCCCACACTGGTTCCTACTTCCTTGGAGATTGTCGTAATGTGGTATGGAATACAAAATTACTGGCTAGAAGAGTCAGCTGTTAGCTCAGCCCGGCTCAAGTCAGCTGACAGCTTCACGCCTAGTCTGAACCTAAATTTAGGCTCACCTAGGTGAACCCATAACACCCTGGTAGCCCTCTGCTCATGCAGTTAATGCAATTTCATTGTAGGCTCCATTCCCTACTTCATGAATGGCCAGAAATCCTGGTAGGAACAATTAGCATGTGTTTTTACCTTTGCAAACACTTTTGGCTCCTGTTTGTTTCAGGGCTAAGACTACGGAAGAAACTTTTTGTTAGAACGAAGTCTACATTTTTTTCCACTTAATCCGGTCAGAGTGCTGATTTAGACAGGGTTTCTTTTTAGCTCACATGTTGAATCTAAAGGAAGATTCATGAAATCATATTTTTTAATCTTTTTCTTCTGTTTTTGGGTTAGGAGGGATAGGTGATACAATGATTTACTATTCCTTTAGGCATAAAGACTGTGGGAGCATATGGTTCTGAATGTCTTAAAGCTGATACACTGTGTCACCTGACCACCATCACTCCTATTGGGAAAAGCTATCAAGCCCTTACCTGGCAGAATTTAAATGTGAAACACGTAAAGGACATTTCAGAAAACACATAAAATACTTTTGTAGATGAACTTTAAGTCTAGTAAGATCTATTTAATGGTGTATGTGGCAAAGAACAAAAGAATTCTGATAAAGAACTGGTTTAAGAACCAAAATTAATACTTTTCTTAAAAGAATTGGAGAAACTGTTATCCTTACTGAGCAAGTCTGTGGTATGAAACCTTTATCACATCAAACAATAATGAAGGGTGACATTTAAATCTTCAGACTTTCTAAACTGACTCTGAAAATGAAGTATTACTGATGTCTTTGACAAGAAAATACATAAAAGAAAAAGTGATGTAGCGCAGAGAT
Organism: Sakesphorus luctuosus; assembly: GCA_013396695.1. Lineage (NCBI taxonomy): Eukaryota > Metazoa > Chordata > Aves > Passeriformes > Thamnophilidae > Sakesphorus > Sakesphorus luctuosus. The sequence goes on along the minus strand of VWZD01002448.1, from coordinate 23,079 downwards.
AAGCTATTTATTTTTACTGACCTCAGTCAATCTTGTCCTTGTTTTTTTTAAATATTTTACCAGTCAACATGCTACAAAATATGCCAGTCATTAGATCTGTCAGAGGCAGCAGCTTGGGTAAATAGATGTGAAGGATTAGCAGAACTCTATGAAAGGCAGAAATAGCGAAAATCTTGAAAAAAAAAAAAAAAGAAAAACCCCAAAATATCTAAAAACTGCCTTTTTCCAGTGTGTGAGTGATATAACAAACTGCAGCGGATGTGACAAGTATGCTATGAGGTTCAGAAACAAACAAACAAACAAAACCCAAAAAAACCCAGGACTTGTAGAGCTTTTTTAATGTTTCCTACTTGAAGTAGCAAGTTAGTTGAGTTTTGGATTTTTGTTTGGTTTTTTTGTTGTTTTTTTTCCCAAGGTAGTATACATGAGCATTAACAATATATATCAGATCAAATTAAATTAATTTTTAACTTTTATTTAAAGAAGCTGCTTGTCCAAAGAAGCGACAATGCAGAGGTGTTAGATGAGGAAGATCTTGTGTCAGTTTGATATTGCTGACCAAAAATAGTTATATTTGATTCATCTGTTCAATAAATACTTAGGAATTCTAAGTTCTCTGTTAATCCAGCATAGAACAGCACTTGTGCTTGTTTACAGATATGGTGACAACACAAATGATCATCATAACAATAACAGAATCCTTTTCCTTCCTTTTTTTTTGGTTTTTTGGTTTTTTTTGTAACTAAGTAACAGTGGAAGGGTTAATTTATTTTATCCAAAAATCTCTACGCTCTCTTTAGAAACATTCATTCATAGAATAACAATGATGATCTCACACCACAGACTAATCATTTCATTTCAATATGATCTTAGTACTTGATCTATTCCTTAATTAATCAACACATTGAAGTATGTGCTTAAGTGATCATTATTTATTAGCATAAGATAGGCTTTTTTATTATTTTTTATGAAGGTGAGCACGTGTTTAGGAATTCTGAGAAACAGGAATGTGGTTGATGGCTAAGCACCATGCTAAAATACTTCAAGCAGTACCTTATTCTAGATACGATCAGTCCTCTGTGACATTCATGACAAACAGTATGGAGTGACCCCAAGAGCCCTGTAGGGGAAATGGGTGCAAGATTTCATCTTGATCTCAGCTAGTGGCCGTAGGCCTTATGCGATGGATGTGGGAGGTCCAGGTCTGCCACCATTTCTTCTGGAAAAAATGCTTCATGGATAGAGTAGAGCTGATGTAATGAGGTGTAGAATTCTTCCATTATACAGTGGGAATTCTACATCTTTAAATATAGGTCAAAGATACAGAATGGTTTGTATTGGAAGGGATCTTAAAGATCATCGTGTTCAAACCCCCCTGCCATAGGCAGGGACACCTTCCATGAGACCAGGTTGCTTAGACATCCATTAACATCTGGCCTTGAACATTTCCAGGGATGGGGCATCCACAACTTCTCAGGGCAACCTGTCCCAGTGCCTCACCACACTCATAGTAATGCATTTCTTCCTTATATCTAATCTAAATTTACCCTCTTTCAGTTTAAAAGCATCATCTCTCATTCATTCATTCCTTACATATGTGGGTATGCAAGTTATTTTTGAAAATTTTATTTGCTTGTAATTTAATTTTTAATGCTTTCAAATTTGTCTAGTTCCCAATATCCTAGCTGGGATATTAAATAGCTGTAATTATTTCAGTTCTCTTTTTCTGTTTGGAAACAAATTTTTATCTTTGTACTACATACATATTTTGCAATGGAAATACTTAGGTCTAGTTATATGGTGAAGAAGGAAAAATCCAACTGTGGGAAATGAGAAACGATTTGTTGTTGTACAGTTACATAGGTTTCAGTCCTCAATAATATAAGTATTACTGAATTTCCATGTTTCACTTGCACAGATAGTTTTAAAATCTATTATGGCATCAAACAGTGGTAATGAAATAACAGGGAAGGGAAATATGTTAATTAAAGTAAATTTTGAGGTAACTGACTTGGGAATCAAAATACATTCTTGGAGAAATGAAGACAGTGTATTCTGCAAAAAAGCTGATAGGATTATAAAGTTATTCTGAAATAAACACCGATATGTGAAGATATTTCAAGGTATTTTAAGGCTTTTCAGGGTTTCCGATGGTTTATTTTCTATTCTGTCTGCTTTTGAAGTCTGAACATGTTTTACATGTACCTGAGACCATGCTACACAAATTCTTTATTGTCAACAAATATGGGTGTTCTGGTAAAGAAAGCTCATAAGTATTATTTAAATATATTTAAATATAATTCTTAAGATATGACATCTATTCCTGTCTCTTGGTGTTCATGGCAAAAAGGCAGGATCAGCAGGTTCCTGGATAGCTGAACCAGATGTTATGTTCACTTAAATGTTTGGTCTAGTTAAAAAGGAGTACTAGTAAGGAAACCTGGCAGTAAAAGTGAAATTTTAAATCCCCTGATTAAAGTCCTCCATATCAGAAATCATGGTTCAGTTCTCCATATAGGAACAAAAGAGGACCTACTCTGTGTTTCAGAGCAGTACCTGAGGTGCTGCAGAGGGCATGTGGCTGTGCACCTTTTACTGAGGGAGTCCGAGGAAATCAGCTGCTGCAGCAATTCCAAGGCAGAATCCACCTCAGGTCTTGTTCCTTCACTGGCTCCTGCTTAGGTACAAATACAGAAATCTGAACTTCAATATTTGATAGAGAACTTCTTTAGACTGGCTAAGTGTTTTTCTCCTCATATATATTTATTTATATATATATATATATTTTTTTTTGCCATTGTTAATACTTATAGTGAATGCATATCAGATCCTGGAAAGATGGTATATCAACTTTCCTTAACCAACCTGGAGTATAAAATTCAAGTAGCTATTCAAACAGGAAGCATACAAGCTGACCAGTTGTGTTCCAGTTGTGTTCCTGATGTAAAGCTAAGAAACATGACTTTTTTTCTTTTTTTATTTTTTTTTTTAATTTTATTTCTGGTGGTTCATCACAGATGTGAATTTGATTATCCCAGTCTAGTTCTTATTTGGGTATGGGTTAGTCTATATGGGTTAGTCTACATGAATTAGTCCCTTCTATAACTCATTGTACTCGTCTGGTACAGTTCTAACAGTAGAGGAAATCTTTAAGTTAGAAAGAATATAATATTTTAAAAAGCTGGGTGGACAAAATTTTATGGAACCCTGGTTTGCTTTTAAAGAGCACAATTTTCATAAGCACTTGCAATGTATCATATTGGAAAAAAAATTTCTTTCTTATCTTTTAACTTTGTTATGATTACTTCTGTCTTACTGTTCTACAATATTGACTGTTCTACTTTACTGATGCTTTTGTTGAGCTTGTATTAACCGTGGATTTATTTTTACTTTTTTTTTTGAAAAAAGAAATTGTATTGTCCTTCCCTCAATCAGCTAATCAGTACTCCTACACTCAAACCGACTCTATATAAATCTTTTTCTCCTGCAAGACTTAGTATTAATGTCAAAAATACTCACTGGGGGAAAAGATGTTTCTTTTTTAGACCTTTTTATAGTAAAAAGGAATGCATTATCTGTTAGAAAAAGACCTATAAGACAGTTCTTATGAGACATCCTTTGTACTGCAATACTTCTGACCTGTCCTTTATTTCTTTTCAATCTGTGCACATGAAATTCTCCTTTTTGTTTGTTTAAAACAGGTAGTGTTTGCATTCATCAAAGGTATATGTAAGGGGAATCAGAAATTTCAGAAATTTTTAACTGGATACCAGAGGAGAGGGAAGAAGAAAAGCATTTAATTCTGCTTGACACTCTTCGTGCAATACACTTGATGTGTTCATGTGTATCATTGTAAAGTATGTAAAAAGTGTCACTTTCTGCTACTAGATTTGTAGCTGAATGGAGAATTATGTTTTAGAAATATTTTGCACCTTATTACATAGAGGTATAAATTACTATCAAAACACAAGGTTGTAGAAAATTACACCAAACAGATGCAGCTTTTGCCATCTACTTCTTGCTACGTGGCTCAGAGGCCGAACAGGACTTTTTATAAGGGCCAATCATTTAAGATAATTGGTTTGTGGTTTTGTTTTTTACTGAATTTTTTTGAGCATTATCATTTCTATGCCCTAGTTACAGAATTTTTTTTTCTATGAAGTGAGTGGTGTAGTTACTCTTTTGTTGTTGTTTTGGTTTTTTTTTTTTGTTTTGTTTTTTCCCCCCTCAGTTTAGTAAGTACAGTGAGTTGTGAGCTCCAATCCCTGCCACTTGCAAATCAGGAGGGTCTTATTATATTGCAGTCATAAAAATGCCAGTCCACCAGAAAAATTCTGTGCCTTGAGAATTCTGCCTGGCTTAAGGGTGTTTCCTGTAATATGAGAGGAAAAGCCTGCCTTGTGTCATCACAAAATACTTTGAGTATGAGCAGTAAGCTTTTATTTATTCAGACTGAATAAGACACTAAAAATGGCAAGGAGGTTGTAGTTTTCACTAATATGTGTGGGAAATTGTCGAGATTTTCCTCTTTTCACCTTTTTTTTCTGCATATATATTTGTACATGCAACCATGCAATTTGAAAATATGCCTGAATAATTACCTTTCAAATCATAAAGTGAGAACTCAAAAGAATTTGAAATACTCCCTAAAAAAACAACAACAACAAAAAACCATCCAAAAGATAAAGAGAGACTTGCTTAAAACAGAAAAGACCAGCAGTGAGATCTGTGTAGCTTGTATGCCTGGCCACATACTATGGAAATGTAAATGAAAAATTGGGTTTGATACCCAGGAGACCTTCCTTGTTTTCCATCCCTAACCCAAGTTTCATCCTGTGTTCTTTTAGTTTAGCAAATTGTGACTGAATGACTTCCCTCTGGCTCACTTTCCCATCTGTAAAATGGACAAAGTGCTAACCTATTGGTAAAGCAATTGAAACGTTAGTTACAAAAAGAAAGAAATAAGAACTAGATAATATTAGTTTTCCATACATTAATTTCTGTACTTTGCTGGGTTTTGCTAAAATAGCCAATTTCAATAAAGCTCAAGAACTTTGAAACTTCTCACATGTGTAAGAAAAATGAAAAACAGAGATGTGCTTCTCAGCTTGCTGAAAAGCTGGATTATTTAAGGACAAACAATTTTCTTCAAACTGTTTATTTTAGTGTGCACTTGTAATTAACATTGGACTATCCTAGGGAAACATACATTTCTTTGATCTTCTTTGAATGCGTAGGTATGTTCCTGTGTCCTGCAGTAAAACCATAGCCTAAAAAATTATGATGTTCTTCTGACTTTGGATGGTCTGTAACAGTTCCCAGATGAATTGATGATGAGAGAAACTGCATATACTGATCTGGAAAAAATTCTGACTATTATTTGGGTAACTTCTCTCCTGAACCTTGTTTGCCTTCATTTCTGAGTCTTGTCTTGTAGAGACTAATTTTCACAAGCTGAAATAATCAGGAGCTTTGTAATTGACTTTGGGATTTGACCCAGCTAATTTTTTTTATGGGTTTTTTTCTTTAATTTTATTTTAATGAAATTTTAAGTACCTTCATGTTCATCCCTCTGCTAAGGAAGCCCTAAAAGAAGAGTTTATTTTTAAATAAATGCATTGTAGTGGGTCTCCCTTGACTAGCCTTCAGGTTTCCCACCCAGTGGTTCTTTCACTCCCTGCTCCTCAACATCACAGAGGAAGCACATAAGATGGGCAAGCTCATGGGTTGAGGTGAAGGCAGCTTAATGAAAAGGAAAAGGTCACATGAGGAAGCAAAGCAAGATGAGGAGATTTATTTTCTAATTCCCATGAGCAGACAAGGTCCAGCTACTGGGAAGAAGGGCCGTAGTACATGTAATGGGTGCCTTGGAAGACAACTGGCTTATTAATGAAACTTATTCCTCTCCACCTCACTTTTCCCCTGCCTTTTCTTACTGAGCATGGTGTTGTATGGTATGGAATAGCCCTCTGGCCAGTTGACATCATCTACCCCAGCTGTGTCCCCTCTCAAACCCTTGCTCACTCTTTCAGCCTCCTTGCCTTCATGGTGGGGGGATGTTGAAGAGTTGTAGAGAAAAACCTTGTGCTGTGCAAGCACTGTTCAGCAATAGCAGAAGCTTTGGCACTTTATCAATGCCATTTTAGCCACAAATGCAACACAGGACACTGTATGGGGTGGTATAGGGAAAGTTAATTCTGTCCCAACCTAGTACAGTCGTCAAACAAAGCAACTCTGGTTTCTTTGCCAAGTACAGCAGCTCAATAAAGATGTTTTATTGTTTGCTTTTATTGTTACTGTCTTTAAAAGGCCATTAAAAATAACAGTCCAAATGTTTCTGTGGTTTGTGGGATCTATGTGTCAGTATTAAAGTGAGTCATACCATCACAGTCATGATAGGTTATTGGCATTTTACTCTAAAAGAAAAACTATGGCTTGCTTCAATTATTTTTTTTTTCTTTCTCCTTTAGTAACATCTCCATCCTATGAGTTATTGTAAATGCTTATATAAGAAAACTTTCACAAAGCAAAATTTCACCTTTTATCAAGCATTATATTTCACTACAAAATTGGTTTTGCTGTGAATTCTAGAAAAAATACCTTTCAAAGTATTACACTGTGTAAACATATTCTTGGTAATTGCATAACACATTGATCTTGATGAGTCAAATATCAAAACATTTCCTGAAGATGTTCACTGGAACCACATGTACCTGACCACACAGGCAATTCCAATATTCAATAATGTCTGTGGGTTTACCTCATAGTCGAAATTAAAGATAATTGTTTTCATGGGATGTCAGCAGTGTATTGGTATGTGGTTGCCTGCTTTCCTGTAGAGGAAGGGTGGCTTTAAAACTCCACTAAGTCAAGCGCTGTCATTGCCTGGGTTAGCAGCTGTCTGGCTTATCACCATTCATTTTTTTAACTTAGCTCACTAATAATTTCTGTATCCATATCCCAAAAACCGCAGAGCTGAAAGGGATAGTAAAACCCTGATACTAGCTCAGGCCTCTGGACTGAATCTTGTTAGGTTTTCTCTAGACTTGTCTCAATCTTCCTAAAGTTCTCTTTTTTTGTGTAGCTGATAGTAACAAGTTAATTCCTTTTTTATAGAACAAATATTTATGCTCTTCACATAATGAAGTAGTATAGAAGAGTATGGGCATGGTATGACAATAGAGGCTTGAAAGTGGTGACCTGGAGCAGTGCAGAGAAATGTGGGTGCGACATGGTAAGAAAAGTGACACATGGTGACACTGGAGACCCCAGGAAACACCTCACTTGTGACTATTTACTGATAAAGAGAAAAGGTGTGGGAGCTGGACAATACAGATTTTAGGGAATCAAAGAACAAATATCCATTACAGATGACAGACTTTGATTGCCAACAACTTTGTCAGACTCCTTGAACCCTCAAAGTTTAGCCAATAACCTTAGGACCAAGAAGGTTGTGGAAGAGTAAACCATAACAGTGGGGAATGGCTGGACACTAGGAATTGCCTGTACGTAGTTTTAACTTGAGATTTTTTTTTCTATTATACTAATATTTTTCCTTTCATTTTTCTGTAATGACTAGATGTGGAATCATTTGATTAGATGGTGAGAATTTCAATTATACAAGGAATAAGTCTTGACTTTGCTCATTAGGAGTGTTTTCTTTTGCCCAGACAAGTCTGACTCTATCAATACCTCTCCAACTCCTATTTTGTTATAGTTCATAATTATAGATGAATATATTCAATACTCACTGTACCAAGTAAAAACCAGCTCATATTATTATTTGCATGTAATTACATTGTCAAGATAGAGGTGAAGTAATATTTGTCTTTTCAATCACATCTGCAGTATTGACTTCTAAACAAAATTTTAACTGTATGAATTCCAGCTTATGTTGATTGCTTGCAAGTCTCTCACCATGTAAACAAAACAAAAAAACCCAACCCAACACATGTAACTAAAAATCTTATTTTGAAAGGTTTTTCTGGGAACTTACTATACTAGAGCTACATCTTGAGGGATGTAGGGACACAGCCAGCATTTATTGAGTAAGTGGGTACAGGAAGTAGAATGTAGCTGTATTACACAGGGTAACCAAGCTGAACATATCCTTTTCATTAATTTACTACAAGCTGCAAATATCTATGGTAGGCAATAATAAATTGAACTCCAGACCTAGCTGTCTTTTACTGTAGGGGGTAAAGATACCTCTCAAACTTTGAAGCACAGTTTAGGAGGGATTATAGCAAAGCAAGGGAAATAATTGTGCTGCCTGAAAACATTACTATTTAAGCCTACATAGACAAACAGTTGTCATTCTGTGTCAAAACCCACCTAATCAGAAAGGTGTCTCAGACTTCATTGAAATCTGCTGCTTTCTGAGGTCTTATTTTTTTTAAGTTCTAGAGTAACATGGGTTGACCTCCATGATTACCAAAAATGAAATCTTGAACATCCTTCTCATTAGTCCAGGCTAAAACTGGTCCTCAGGTATTTTTCATTGTTAAATCTTGCAGTGAAATATGTACATGATAAAATGGTATTGATACTGACCTATGAGATATTTTAGCAAGATAATGCAATGATTTTCATATTTATTTTATAATATAAGTCTGTTGACTGATATAATAATAATGAGCGTAATTGAAACCACTTTACTTACTGTTGGATTAGTCTGGTTTTGTCACTAACTGCAATGCACGTATACAAGAAAATTTATTTTTTTTTAGTTTTGGGGTTTTTTTCTCCTCAATTATTACTGAATCTGTATGAAATACCTGTAATAGAAAGTAATTATTAAACTTTAATATGAAGCTGTGTCTCTACCAAGTTCAGCGTGCTTATGCTAGCACTGGGTTGTATTGTAACTAGGAAAGCTAGTTACAAAATCAGGGATGAAGAAGACTCAATGAATTGAGGTCCATGCAGCTACTAAGACAAATTAGGATAGCATGAATTTGATTTGTATAGTATGCCAAAGGAAAAACAGATTCAGGCTGTGGGATTTTATATCACAGATTATTGCATAGATAAAATAATTTAAATAATTTTTCAATTTTTTTTCCCCTCCATAAGAAATGTTACAAAAGAAATAGTTTGGAGTCCTAGGTTTGTCTTCATAGACTAATTATATCTCTTTGGTCATATAACTCCAGAGTTGCTGAGAAGCTCCCATTGCTCTGGAGAGCAAGGGGGATACCCAGTTTGTGTAACGGTCTAAGGGAGACTGTCATTTTACTCCTGGCTGTTTCAGGAGTCTTGTTCACTAACAGGCCACATGTGTAGCTGCTGCACACAAACTGTTGGCTCTCTGCTGAGCAGTTGGCACACTCCTGGGAGGCACTGCAGAATCCATAGCACTATATCCCAGACAATTATTATATGGCATGCTGCTACAGGCCCTTCTGATGTACCACATGGCAGTTTGTGTTAATGAATGTCAGAACTGTAGATGCTCTGCTGCTGAGCATTTTAGACCACATGTAGGGAGTTCCAACAAATGGCATGTCCCCTGTCAACAAACTGTTATATTATAACCTATATTTCATCCTTTTTACTTTTTCCTTCCCTTCTGCATAGGTGTAAATGACAAGTTGCATTTAATCAGAAATGCAGCTGAGAGTAGCAAATTCCAGTCTATGTACCATTCCATAATGTGCTTGACTTAATTAGGTAGCTTGCAATCCAATTTCATAATTTCTGGGGTAAAGAAAGTGTCCTTTGCCCCTCTGGCAAGGGCAGACTAGGTGAAATTCAAGCAGTGTCTTGTAATAAAAAATCTACTAATTAGTAAATAACAGAAATAATCAATATTGTTCAGACACCTTGTCAATAGGGTAATTGCAAATCAGTAACTATCTTTCTAACACTTCACTTGTGTGCTACTGAAAGGGATTTGTTAGCTATTGAGTATGTAAAGGTGTTTCCCTTACCAGTTTTAGTCAAAATCTAATTCATTTTTTTCTGCAAAAGCTTTCACTCTGTGATCTTCAAGTGTTCATGGACTAGCTCTCATGGATACCTGAAAAACAATTTAAAAAAAAAAGCCTGCATGCATAAGGCTTGGATTTGCAATACAGCAGTGTCTGTACCATCACTGAATATTTTTATTTTCAGACTTAAAGAAAAAAGTTAAAAGACTAGCTTCCTGCAGAGGATTGGAGTTACTAGTTTTTCCCCTTTCCAAAGTTCAAGTAACGGATGAAATACTGCATTATGTAGTTAGTTAAGAATTCTAAATTGTGAAGGGCTTACCAGTAAGCAACTTGAGAAATGTCATCTCAGCATACAAGTACAACACCCAATACTAAAAGAAGAAATTAGTTCTTTAATTTGCTTTATAGTTGAATATATTCTATAGGACTGACAAATTATTTCCAATAAGTTCTCCAAAAATGTATTGTGGAAGATATTTATCACTAGCAACCACTTAGTACGTGTTCATGCTGCTTCTTCCAATTTGCTCTACGCAGTCTACCAACACATGTACATTGCAGGAGTAAGGTCTAATTTCAGAATGAATGAAAGTTGGAAAATATTGTTTCAGTTTTACAGAAGGACACTAGTCAGAGGATGATGAAGTGAGTTGCCAGAAATTCACACCTGTCTTGGTTTCGTCCTGGCACAACTGGCTGCCATTCTCTCCCTCCCTGTTGTTCTATTTCATGGTCATGGGCGAAAGATCCCAATTGTTGTGCCTGGCATAGAGCAGAACAGTAAACTGTGCTGCAATAGTAAGTTCTTTAAATGCTAACTTTATAAAACATGCTGTAAGTGTCCATCATCAAGTGCGCCTGAAAAGCCTGAGCATTCATGGTGGTTGATTGCATTAAACTCTGCCTGCTGTGGTCACAGTGGACTCCTCTGATTTATATCACTTTAGGATCTGCTCTGTGTTGTAGTAAATGGTGAGTAGAAACATCAGCTATAAACTTCATCACTTTTGTGCAGAAAAGCATTGTGACAGTCCTTTATGGACCTATTTATCTGTTTCTGAATAGTGGAGGGAGGTAATTTTTTCCCTTCATATTTGCGGGTAAATGTCAGAAACTGAAAGTATATGAAAATTCTATGATTTATGAACTTGTTTCATTATGATTCTTTGAAAAGATAATGCTAACTCAATCCAAATATTGTATTTCAATAAATCTGATATTATTATAATTTTAATTTATAATGTCTGTAAAATATATGATCTTGAAAAAAAAGTTATATTAAAACAAATGTCTTAATACTTCATATTGATACCAAAAGATGGGGGTTTTTTTGCTGAATTAAATTTGTCAGAATAATTACATTGTTGCAAGATGTTTTTGCTTTGGTTAAAATATATCTTCTGACAAGAAAATATTCCATTGAAAAGCTTTTGACCAGCTCAGATTGTTTCTGAATGTACCTACTGTGGAGCCAAATCACTAAGGAGTACTCTTTGACTTTTCTTAGTATTTGACATAACCAATATGAGAGAAGTTATTAAGTGCTAAGGCAAAGCTAAAGCTTGTGCTGTAGAAACGTTACCCAATTAATATAATTATTGCGTTTTCAGTGCTGCTAGTTTTGATAGCTTCTGAGACTACAAATCAGCCTCTGCTCTTGCTGTCATGCATATCACCAGCAGATGTAGTATTAGTGCCATAGGCACAGGCCAGATAATCCTGAATTTGGAAAGCGAAGAATGTCATGTAATTATTTTGCAGCCTAACGTAATGTGGTCTGTTTGGGAAGCCAAAAATACGCAACACATCTTTTCTGTTGATGTTTTACAATAAAGTTGACAGCCAGATAGCAGTAGGGTGAGGGAGGCAGAGTGCTGTGCAGAATGTGTGTGTGCTGTAGTGACAACCCACAATAGAACCTATAGATTCAGCACAAAGGAGCACTAACAGCTCTTCAAAGTAGACATGTGAAGCTGATGGTATTAATGCACACTGAAACCTTATATTGTCATACAAAAATAAACAATACCATTATCCATCCTGGCAATCTTTCAGCAGCAGAAAGAAGGCAAAGAATTGCTTGAAGACAAAGAGTGGGAAAGTCTTCTTCCTCTCTGAGCAAATCCAAGCTGACATCAGTGAACCTGAATTAAGAAAAAAAAAAAAAAAAGGAAGTATTACTCCAAATGCCAAACTATTTATTTTCAGGCTGAGATTATTATCTCATTGTCCCTTTCCACCTCTTCTTTAGTCTTCATCAGTACATTTTTATCCTTTGCCTTCAAAAGATCACATCATATATATATATTGTTACATTCCTGTTTCCCAGCCTTCTCCTTCATTCCCCTTCTTGTTTCCAGTTTTCTCTCACAAGACCAGTCTCTTCACCCCACTTCTCACTTGCTGTATTACATACTTAACATTTTAAAAGACTTTTTTTTTCTGAGATTAGATATTTTAGTTGATGCACTCAAGTGACTGACCTATACTAAATTGCTCTATTCCTTGTGTAGTACTGATTCATACATAGCTAATTCAGAAATTCTTAACAGGCTACTTTCAAGTCAAGACCATATTTAAACTGGTACCATAGTTTTATGGCTCACATCTTGGCTCATGTTTCTTCCATGCTGTTTCTCTGGATCCTCTCTTGGCCTCAGGGATAAATATAATAGCTTACTTTTTAGGGAATATTTTTGGTCTTTTCCACTGTCAGTTTTGATTCCTGAGTTGAATAAAATTGGGTATCATAATAGTTATCACTTACATGATGGAGAGATTTCAGTTGAATGACTGGCACCATGACTCTATATCTTTTTTTCTTCATTTAAGATAAAAGAAATTTAAAATCTGTTGGGCACTTTATGATGACAATGTTGACAATGGTAACAACTAGCAGTGGCCTTACTGGTTTTCTCAGGGATATTTTACAGTCATGAATGGGAGGGACTGATAAAGGATGGCAAGAAAATTAGTTCAGGAAACAATTTTTTTAAGACATCATCTGAGCTTGAAAAACATGGAAATTTTTGAGTTGCATGTATGGGTCATATATAACCTTTCTTATTTTAAATTCTGGGTTTTCCATCTTGCTATCAGTAGCACAAAATGACTAAGGATTAGCAGGCAAAGTGGCTTTTACCAGGGCCCAGAATAGAGGGGTTTTTTTGAAAAAATAGTATGAAGAATTAGACAATATCAGGCTGATAAAAATTATAAAAGAGAACCTAAAAATCAATAGTACAAAATAACAATTCTCCATCTCAATGAGATAAAGTCAATGCATGCATATTGGCACAAAGTAACTTGCTCTCCACTCCTGTCAAATTTTATTTGCAATATATGGTTCAGGAAAGAAAAGGTTTTACAACTTTTATTTTTGAAATTCAAAACTTCTCTAAAAGAAACTAATTTCTTCTTACCTGTATGAATCATCACAATGAAAGAAATTGTAGATTACACATCACAAATTGATACTAGAGTTTAGATGTTATTAGAGAACCTTCAAGATAGGCTGCTTTAGCTAATGTTGTCATCTAGATTCCACAATGATTAACTGTAATAATAATAAATTCTTCCTCATTCATTACCTTACAGATAATAACCCCATATTTGATTACATTATAAGCAATATGCTCAAACCTACTATGTATGCAAAAAAAAAAAATAGAAAAGCTTTTTGAATGTAATTAAGGTGTAAACCAAAGTCATGTTAAAAAATATATTTTACTTGTCAGTTCTAGCATTTTTTGCCAAAAAACCCCCAAACAACAACAACAACAAATAACAAAAAAGGAAACAAATCTTCTGCCAATGAAATGAAAAAGGACGGGCAGGCAAAGTAGATTTGATACCTGATAAAAATACAGAAACAGATGTCCTCCTTTACCATCTATAATACTTTTATAATTCTCTATTTTTCATCCTAGGGCGGGACAGAAAGATATTGTACTCTCTGGAAAAATCATCATGGTAAATAGCAGACCTGCTGATTAAAAAGTTCTGTTTTGACTTTCTCTCCCAGTGTTTTCTCAAATGTGTCCAGATAGTTTTAGTCCTTTGTATCTGATTTTCTCTACCTGTTATGCACATTGTTAACAGATCTCCCCCAACAAAGGAGGGAGAAAGTCCTGAGATCTACACGACTGTAGCCTCTTGATCAGCAATTCCCTTGGTATTTACACATTCAAGACATCTGTCTCACTTTGTCTACAGTTTTCAAAGAGGCAATCATGGTGTGGTGTCAAGGGGAAAATAAAAACAAAATGTGAGACTTGAAACAACAGAAAAGAAAAAAAAACAGCTCAAAAATTTTAGCAAATAGTTCAAACTCCTTGGTTGGTGTTAATATTTAAAAGGGTATTCACTTATCCTTTAGAGTATTCTGCTCTCTTGTGTCCTCAGGTAACAGTAAGAGTGTTTTTATTATCTGGTCTCTGCATTTGTCACTCTCCATCATATTATCTGATAGAATATACAAACATCTAACCAGGTTTTCTGGAAAAGATTCTCTGAAAAGGTGTAGTGTTTGTATTAGCTGGTGTTTCTGGTAGCTGGGCAGGTAGTGAGAAGTTAACCATTAATGGGGGATTTAAAGACTGAAAGTTTCTGTGGGGCAAATGAGAAACAAGACTAAGATGATCTGTGCTGTCGGAATGACCTTATTCGAATAATTCGAGATCTTTCTGGCACTGCTTTTAAAAGACTGATTTGACAAGCACACTGGCTATAGATATTTTAACTGGAAAGGATTGCTATAGCATGCCTTTCAGAGAAAATACACACCAAGCTCTGGCATCTGTCTTTTGTGCATGCAATATTTATATTGCATATGTCATTATTATATCTGAGTACTGTTCAAGGAATAAAAATATAAGTTATTTCCAAACCTAGAGCATTTTAGCAACACAATACCTGCTTACCATCTCAACAAAGTCAGATGACAAAGGAAAGAGAAGTCTGTGCATCAAAACCTAAATCCTTAAAATGGATTTGACAGGAACCTGTGTAGTGATGAAACTATGATATAATGTACTTGTTCACTGCTGCTTCTACACTGTTAACATAGTCAGAATTTCAAAATGGAAATGTTTTGTGGCTTAAAAATATTTTCAGCCAACAAATACACAGTTAAGTCACATATATCCTGCAGTAAATTTGAAAGGTTGTTTACAGTTATAGGAAAATGTAGTATATTACAAGCCCTACCAAATTTAATTATTTAATGTATTTTCTTGGTTTTATTTGGTTAATGTTGTCATCTGGATTTCACAATGACTAAGAACATAGTAATACACTCTTCCTCATTCATTAGTTTTACCTAAGAGGTATCTGGAGTTGTATGTCAACAGCACAAAATTTCTTGAGAACTGTCAGGTAGAGAGCGTTCATGGGAGCAGAATACAGTTGTTAAATGCTTTTTCTTTATTATGAAGATTGACTGAAGAGGAAGGCTCACCAACATTTAAAAACAAACAGTATCACATCTTTCATTTCTCCTGTTTTTTCTTGGATTTCACAGGAGAGATCTCAGGTTTCATCCAATCCCATGTCTCTGACCTGGTCACTGATACACTCAGTGGCAGCTCTGCTGCAAACCACGTCCTAGTTTCACAACTTTACATGTGTATATCTGAAGTAAGAGTTGAGATGACACTTAATGCTGAAAGGTCTTGTTTGTCATTGGAATGATGTGCTCAGGGTGCACAGGTTTCCTAGCACTAAGTTTTGGGACTATTAAATAGGGATGGATGGTGGCAAGTTCTTTGTTGGCCAGAACACATTATGTATACCATGTTTAGCGCTATCTTACATGCATATCTGAGGGTTTTTTTTTCTGCAAGATCACACTGGTAGCCAGACTGCTTCAGCTGATGGACAGAGTTGAGCTAACAAACCATAAAAGCATTAGACTCGATGTCTGAAGCCAGCCTGGGAAGGACAAAGAATTTCTCTAGAAACTACATGTTGTTGGTAAGAAGCCAATATTATCATCCAAGGAGTTCAAACAGCTAAAAGGTTCTGGAGGCAGGTTGTTTGATAACAGGATGTAATCTTTTGTCCTTCTTTAAAGTGTGAGCATAACTATCTGAGCATTGGAATTTGAATTTTTTGAAACAAATATCCTATTTACTGCAAAATGTTCGTGTCATGGAACAATCTCCAAGGGTATGAAAGGACGTATCAGGTAATTTTTAGCTGAAGTCATGGCAGCAGGTGCAATCCTGGAGTGTGCCTAGTGTGGTCTGGCTGCTAATAGCATGCAGTTCACAAAACCAGAGTAGAACATCTGTAAAAAAAAAAAAAATCAAACAAAAAACTAAAACAAAATTCTTGAAGCACAAATAATTTTTATGTCTTATTGTCATCACAGTTGTTTTGCTTCTCAGAGCTGTTTCTTTTGAGCAGCACTACTCTAATAAAAACATAGCCGGTGGCTGTTTCTGCATGTAGAATAGGAGGCAGTTTATTTCTCTATCTGTTCACTACCTGTGTATTTAATAGGTGGCAGAGCTAGTTGCTATTGGTAATTGGAAATCTGACAGAACTGCCTGTGTGGACAGTGCCATAGTCTTTGCCAAGGACTTTCAGAACTTTCTAGTAGTGAGACTGGTAGAGGGTCTTGTAAGTGATGCAAGAGGTTCTCAGGAATTCAGTGATTTGGTTGCAACAAGCACAGAAGCTTTGTCTGCATCTTTTTCTTAGAGAACTCTTTTTTCTTTCCAATTTCTCTTCTAGTTGACAGCATTCCCTGAAGAGCTCTCTGGGTTGTGAGAAAGTCAAATCTTTAAGAAAAGCTTTTACTTTCCAGCAGACAAGACTTGACTATGGGCTGGCTCTTAGAAAACTCCTCATCTTTAAATTAATTCACAAAACCCATGTGCTAAAAACAATTTCTCGCTGTGCCTGCGCTTAAGTGCAACTTAGAGAATCTGATAGTAGAGATATCACAGTTGTCACAGCAGTTTCCAGGCTTCTTCTTCAGGGAATTTCTGCCATATGTTTCTTCTGCAGGGATCCTCTTTCCTGGGGGAACTTCTGGCAGCTTGCTTCTGCAGGTGAGGGGTGGCTTCTGGAGGCTTTGCTTCTATCAGCTCTGACATTCGGCTTGTGTTGGCAGTTCCTGGGAGCGCCTACACATCTTGTTACCAATTGGCTGCTGCTACAGAGATTTTTGCAAAGGGGTCTAGAAGCTCTGCTGAAAAGTCTTTGAGCCTGTTCACCTGTGGTGCCAGCTTGCCCTAGTCCTGAGCACCAGCTGTTTTGGGAAATCTGAGGCCTTGACCTAGAGGGAACTCTGGGAGGGGTATTCAGTCTTTGGCTGCAGGTGGTGCCTCTACCAAGGGCTGTTCTGTCCCTGCCTCTGGGAGACAGGCTTTCATTGAGACACCAAATCACCAGGTGAAGGAGCTGTGAGAAGAGATAAGCTGACTGCATATTTCCCGAGTGGATGAACAGAATATTGATGGGGTTTTAGAGAGATTGCAGAGACAAGACCTTAAGCACCACTGTGGATGGAAAGAAGGACTTCCAGTGACTATGCAGAGGTCAACCATGATGAAGAAGACTGGAAATGTATGGATCCTGGCAGCAGAAGGAAGGTTCCTTCTCTGCTGGCAGAGCTGTAGTTACAGAACAGGCCATGTTGGATGGGGCTTTAAGCAACCTGCTTTAGTGGAAGGTGTCTCTTCATGGCAGGGAGATTGGAACTAAATGATCTTTAAGGTCCCTTCCAACCAAACTGTTATATGATCTTCTTAGCCTTCTTTTTGCCGCGAGAACCACTGATATCACCCTTTGGGTCCCCCTGTTCCAACTCCACCTGAGCTCTGGTTTTTCCTAACCCTCTCCACTTACACTCAGACAATGTGACTGTAATTCCCCTGGGTAGTCTGTCCCTCCTTCACCATCTGTGTACCTCCCTTCATCCATAAAGGCCTCCTGCCAAATTCTCACAACCTGTTCCAGTGCCTCACCACCTTCATAGAGAAGAATTTCTTCCTAACATTTAAGCTAAACCTACACTCTCGCAGTTTAAAGCCATTACCCTTTGTCCTTTCACTACATGCCCTTGTAAAAACTCCCTCTTTGGCTCTCTTATAGGCCCCGTCTGACTACTGGGAGGCTGCTAGAAGTTCTCCCAGGTGCCTTCTGTCCAGGCTGATGAAGCAGTCGATCAATTCTCAGGGCCTGATAGCATGAGTGAGGCTCAGTTCTCTGCCCAGCCCACCTGTGACACCTGCCCATGTGATTTGCTCACAGATGTGGGAGTTTAAGGTCGTCCTAAGCTGTGGAGTCACTGTATGTCTGTGTTCAGTTCTGTTCCTGCTGCCCTGACTTACTGATTTCACGGACCCCAGACCTACACTGTGAGTAGTCTTTTTTCAAGGCTTGGTCCTGTCTCCTGGGTGGCTCACAGACATGTAAAAGGCCACTCTGTTCTTCTTTCCTGCTGTTCCTGAGCTGGTGTTCTGGACAGTCCTTTGATATGACTCATTACCTTGATTTTTCTGTCTGTTGGCCATATTTACCACTGCTACTGTCTTGCCATACTCAGGAACAATGAGACTGTGGAATTACCCGGAGAAAATGCTGACTGTTCAATGTATTTACATTGTGTGATGAGGTCATGGGATATGTAGGCCGGGGGAGAGAAGTGGATGCTGACTTAACCTGACATCAACTTGTTAAATATTCTTTTTGTTACATTTTCTGTGACAAAAGTTGCTGATTTTTCTGGTGGGTTTTTTTTTTTTTTGTGGCTTTGCACTGTGTAAACAGGCAGCTAGACATGAAAAATTATTAGTTAATTTTAATTTGTGTAGCTATCTCTGTTAATTACAAATAGCATAATCGGATTACAGTAGATGAACCAAAGTGTTGACTGATGGTAGATATATACAGCAGGATGCCTTCCCTTTCTAAAGGAAACTGTTCTCAGAAAATTTTGTGGACTCGTTTGTTTTGTTCCTCTTTGTTTACTGGGAAAGGGAGTTTTGTACTAATGGTGTGAGTGTATAAGGAAGACTGTAGTAAAAATATCTGAGGTTATTAGCAATATTCCTGACTATTTTTTACTGCACTCTGAAGGAAGACCTTGAGATACTGCCAAGGACAGCAGTGCAAAAATAATATGATGGCCAAACTTATCTGCACTGTAATTTCTGACATATTCTAGACAGCTGCATTATGGTAAATTAAAAATATGAGCAGTATGTTTAGCCTTGCTCACCACTGGAGCCTGAGTCAGCATGATTTTCTGCAGGCAATAAAAACCTTTTTTTGTGTTTGTTTGTTTAGGGTTTAGCTTTAGCTTATAAACACCTATGGAATTCTGTTTGTGCCATAAGGATAAAAGGAAATTTTGCAAAGAGGTGGTAATAGAAAGCTCCATATAATTATTGAGAGGATGTTTTTACATATGACTGGATTTTATTTACGTTATCCTTAACTTTGGATTATTTCCTTATTCCTGTGGCTGTGTTTCTATAGGGCCATGTTTGCCCATATGTTTGAGACAACTGGATATTTTGTTTGTTGGATTTTCCAGCAGAATGTGTCTTCCATCTATGTGCTTTCTGACTGTTCACACAAGTGGGAACTCACAAGGCTGTGAGACACCAACTGCTAATTTTTTATTCACTGTCCAGATTTGGGCAGATGCAGAACAAAAACAGCAACAAAAAATAGTCAGTGACTTCAAGTTTTGAGCTTGGGTAGCTTGTATTTTCTCTTTCTTAACTATTTCAAGTGGAAAGTTGGTGTTTTCCCTGTGATTTCCCTACTGTTCTCACAGAGTTCTCTTTTAATTTCAAAAGATCAAACTTCTAAAGAGATTTCTCTCAGAAACAGGAAGTAAGGAGGAAAAGAAAGATAATTTGCTACTTAAAACCTATACAAGAGAAAGGCAACCTTCTCCTTATCAACCCCTTGTTCATTACTGGCTACTTCACAAAGAAATACAAATTGAGGATGAAATCTACTATAGAGGCAGCATAATATCTCTTGAAATAGAATTGCAGTAATAAGTTTTTTTTTTTTCCCTATACATGGGGGTTTATTCACTTGCCTATTACAGTTTTGCCAGTTGCTGCTTTCCTTTCCCCCGTCAGAGTATTCTTAACTTGTGGCTTTTAGAGAACACTGGAAAATACAACATTTTACCAATTAGTTTATTTATTGACTGGGTTTGATGCCAGGGTGGGAGTTGTGGACTTCACTCACTAAAACTCTCTCTGTCCCACTGGATATGGGAGATCCACGTTTTCCAGTCCACTAGCTTTGAGTTTTTACCCTCCTCTCTCTCTCTCTACTCATATCTAATAGCTGGTACATCATGATGCATGAAAAAAGGAATTATTACTTGCATTAAAACTTGCAGTATAAATAGCAGAATATAAAATTAAGATAACCCTCCAGAGAGATTCATATCCCCAAGCTTCCTAATTACTCTAACTATGAAGATATCTCCTTCAGCATCTTCAGCTGGCTCAGAGAGGTCATGGGGGAATTAGCTAGTGCTATTTTTAAAAGTCAGCAATTACAACCTCCATCTACATTATCATGAATTACATCATCTGCATTCTGTCCACTGCCTACACAAGAGCATTTTCCAACCCAGGTGATATAATAGCTGTAGTAAAAGAAACTTCAAATCAAAAAGAGATCAGAGGAGATCAAAGCTATGATGACTTATAACAAATCCAAATCTCAAACTCTGTTGGAGACTTGCTGCATCTGGCATTTGAATTTTGTTTTGTTTTGTTGGGTTTTTTTATTTCAATTTTCAACCTCAGTTTTGTATAAGTTATTGACACAGGAAACCGCCACAGAAGATGCCACCACTTGTAATTTCTGTCTTGATATCATGATTTCAAGGTATTCTAGTGAAATTAGTGGGTTTTTTCTCTTCTGAGTTCTTCTCTGGAATATTGCTTTATAATTGAGTTTGGCATTTTATTGCCAAGCATTCTTTCTTCTACTGTTGATGATTTGACAATGCCTTATGATTTGTTTGTTCCAATGATGACCTATAAAATTGCCTGTAAGTTACTCTACTATAATTTAGAATAATAATATAAACAAAAGATATCTTTGAGTATATCTGAGATTTACTTCTTTCTCCTGTTTAAGAATTTCATCATGTCATGTATTTTCCCTAGTCTGATTTAAAGAAAATAGTTTATTTGGAAAAAAACAAACAAACAAGCCCTTGTACTCAAAGCCATTGTGCTGTTTTGTCTGGTTTTCCTTTCAGTGTTTTGAATCTTTATTCATAATATACTTAAGATGCGCAGTCTGTTTAATATTTGCATTGCTTACACTTCACTAAACAGGAAATAAGCTTGTAAGATTTTTCTTCTTTTGACATCTTCACAGAGTTCAGATGCTTATAAGCGTAGCTTGAAGTGAACAGTGCAAGTTAGACAGTCCAGCATCCCTACTTAACAAATTCTAGTAGCAAAATAAATCAACAATGCAAATATATGGGCTGACTATTAAACACAAGATAAAGCCATGAGCTACTTAAGCACTGCTTAGGAAATCCTACATGGCACAGTTGCAGAAATAGCCTTCAAAGTACACAAATTAGAATGATGTTCGTTACATTAAAAGCAAAACCATAATTTGCAGCTAGAGCTGACAAATAATTCCTTGGGTGACTTCTGTTCCTGTATGCCCCTCCTTTTTTTTTTTTTTTTTTAGCGTTTTTAGCTTGACTGGTTTCACAAATGTTTTTTATGAATATACTTCAACTTCTCGGTTTCTATGACTGATTCTTGACTGGAGCTTTGTAATTTGCTTTGCATGTGCTGTCAATGAGCATACAGCACCTGTCTCCTGTCTGGTTGCATTATGTATTCTAAAATCAGGTGTCCAATAAATATAATTTGATATTTGAAATGCACTTGTAGATTTCCCTTTTCTCAATGTAGAGACAAACTTTGGGGTTTAGGATATATCTGTGACTTTTATATTTTACTTGCAAAAATATTAATGAAAATACATGTGCACACATTCTTGCCATGGTTAGAGTGACTTGACAAGAAATAATGGAGAAAATCTTAAGAAAATAACCTGAAACTTCTTAATTAATATATTTCTGGTTTATCAAGATTACATTCTTCATGCTTTTTTGTTTCCTGTGGCTTTCTTCTGGTGATTGAGCTAGGATCATTCAAGCAAGTTAATATCCCATGTAACTTGAAGGACTTACTAATAAATTTTACACAAAGACACTTATTTTAATGGAGCAGACAGAGGAGATTTTAGAAATTCAG
The DNA here is from genome assembly GCA_013396695.1 of Sakesphorus luctuosus. Lineage (NCBI taxonomy): Eukaryota > Metazoa > Chordata > Aves > Passeriformes > Thamnophilidae > Sakesphorus > Sakesphorus luctuosus. The sequence continues at coordinate 863 of VWZD01002448.1, read as the reverse complement.
CTTCTGCTGTCTGGATAACTTTATCAACTATTTATCAGTTTAGCAGAGCTATTTCTACTGAAGCCCATTATAATGGTATTTGGATAGAAGATGCACCCCTGCACCCCAAAACTATAGGAATGATCACACTAACTTTCCCTTTGAATGGAGTAAATAGTTCATAATTTTTTTCATCTTTACACTGTGAGGAAACACAGCTTCTTTAGATTGTACTCTATATGTGCAGCAGAAAGAAGCAGGGCTTTATTAAGACAGAATTTAAACTTTAGAAAGAATCAAGTTTCCTTGATTTTATTCTCCTTTTTGGTGAATGATTGTGGAGTCACAAATCTTAACCGTCTCAAATGACTGTCAGTGTCATTCAAGGGGAGCATGAGTTGCTCACTCTTTATACAAAAGAAAGAAATTACAGGAACTAGACAGTTTGGTTGAAGCTCAACAGGCAATAAGGACTTCTGGAACAAGATTATGAGAGTTAGCTGCCCCATACAGCTGGACCATGTGTCTGTTTGTGCCAGATCCTGAACTTTTATTGTCTCCAGAATGGACTCAGTTGAATGTTATCCAAGAACTGGGTCGGGTTGTTTATGAATGCCTATTGCTTATGCTTTGTCAGTTGTGAAATTAATAGCGTTCTTCTTGATTTTTTTTAATTTTTTTTTCTAATTCTAGAGAACTAGCCTCAAAAGTTTGAAGAAAAAAGGTTTTGTTTTAAGGGGAAAAAAAAGAAAAAAGGAGGGGTGGAGGAAGCAGGAGGCATGAACAGATGGTTCTTGGTCAGTAGGTAAATAAACAGAATTTATCTAAAGAGGAATGCGGGATTTGTGGAAGCGACAATATGACAGTTTTCTAATATTCTTTAC
>VWZD01002447.1:69301-102795 GCA_013396695.1 Sakesphorus luctuosus | reverse complement strand
GGGGGGAATAAAAGCGGTATGCATGCAAGAAAGTCAAGGAATGAATTGACCGCTCCCCATGGGCAGGCAGGTGTTCAGCCATCTCCACGAGAGCAGGGCCCCATTGCACATGACAGTTACCTGGGAAGACAAACACCATCTTTCCAAAACTATGCTCCTTCTTCCCCTCTTCCCCCTTTATATACTGATCATAGGGTTTGGACTGTCCCTTTGATCAGTTTGGGTCACCTGTCCTGGCTGTGTCACCTCCCAACCTTCCATGCACCAGCAGCCTCCTTACCAGCATGTCAGTACAAAAAGCAGAAAAGTCTTTTGGCTCTGTGAAAGCCCTGCTCAGCAATAACAAAAACATCTCTGTATTATCAACCCTGTGTTCAGCACAAATCCCAAACACAGCCCATGCCAGATCACTCATTCACGGCTCGGTTTTGCGAATGGNTGTCCTGGCTGTGTCACCTCCCAACCTTCCATGCACCAGCAGCCTCCTTACCAGCATGTCAGTACAAAAAGCAGAAAAGTCTTTTGGCTCTGTGAAAGCCCTGCTCAGCAATAACAAAAACATCTCTGTATTATCAACCCTGTGTTCAGCACAAATCCCAAACACAGCCCATGCCAGATCACTCATTCACGGCTCGGTTTTGCGAATGGAGATTTGGAAAGGGCTCTCCCCACGTGGGTGCGTCCTTCCAGGCTGTGCAGTAGATTTTTTAGGTGAGGCACAGTGTGTGTGGAACTGGCCCCATCCTCTGCTCCTAAGGTTCATCTGCCACGGCCGAGCAAGCTTGGGTGGTGGTCCTCAGAACTAGAACCTACAGCCCCTGGTATTCCCAAGAGGTCTCCCATCCAAAGACTAAACAGGCCTGCCTCTGCTTAGCTTCCGAGATCTGACAGGATTGGGCATCAGGGTGGCATTGCCAGATACTGTGAAGAAAATTAACCCTACCCCAGCCAAAACAAGTACACTGTCAAAAAAAACAGAAAGGGAACTTGCAAATAAGTATAAGAAGAAAATTTTAACCTAAGTATGCATCACTCACTAAGCATAATCTAGTAAAAATGTGGGCTGCTATAATCTTCTACTCATAGTTTTTCCAGGGCTTGCTTACTACCAAATATTGCATGTAAGTAACTGCAGAATGAGCTAGGTCAGAAAGGTGAATCAGACAAACAGAAGCAAAGAATTAAGAAGGGCAGGATCATACAAGGAAGGATAAACGGAAGGAGAGCAAAACCACCTGTGTTAGTAGCAGTCCTCAATTAGATTAGATTAAACATTACACAAACTTCCCCCTTTGATCAGTCTAACATGATTGTGAAAGCCTCGGGGCTAAAAGTTTGATTATGTCTTGATTCAAAGCTGCTTTGAATTAAAGTCAGCTATGAAGAAAGTAGTTCTAATAGACTTAATTTATTTCCTATTAACACAATTTGCAGAGAGCACCATCAGAAGGTGTCATTCAAGTTTGTGATATGCATAGCCTCAGATGATAGCAAGCAACAGATTAGATAAAGGTGCTATAGACAGGGGTGGAATAAATGCCTTCTGACCATTGTTTCCAGAAAGTCCTGACTTGGTCTCTGTTTTCAATATAGCCTTGAGAACTAAGGTGTGGGATTTTTCTCAGCATTTTTTAGGACATTGACATGTGATGAAAGTGAGTTTTGAAGTCCAGATTGTCTTTACTGCCATCTAATTTAAGAAATGTCTCCTATTTCTGAGGCAGAGGGCATGAAGAGCAAAGGTTCCTGTTCTCTTGGGGTTTAATACTTGGAGGTTTTTATGATTTCACCATGCAAACTATCATTTACCTCCTTTCTAATGTAGAAATTTTGGGGTTTCCCACATTCTACTACTATGTGAGATTTCCCTGTACTCCACTTTCATCAGTCATCAATGATGAAATACTTTTCTTGAAATGGGATGAACAGTGTTACCCAGAGTATTCAGGCCCAAAATATAGCACTGACTTTCTCAAAGGGATTATTTTCATTCCTTATTTACTGATTCTTACAAATCAACAGGATTTAAAGCATTTTTAAATGTAAACACAGATTCGGCTAAGTTGTTTATTGAGGTATCTATGGGATAAACTGATCCAGTTCCAGTAAGGCTCTCTACATAGGCTTGCATTTTGCAAGCACAATTTCAGATTGGGAATTGCATTTCAGATTTGGATTTTGGTTGGCAGGCAAACAATTCATGGTATCTGGTAAAATTTGTGGTAATGATTGCCAGTGCTGAGAGTTTAATTCTGAAGTTAATATCATTTTTTATAATAGAAATCACATTCAGTATAGACATCAGAGGCTTCAAACAGGCTATTGAATGTAGCTAGGAAAAAAATGTTTCAAATGATGTAGTATATACACCATGTAATACATGGAAATTATATGCATTCTTCCAGTGCTGGATGTAAAATCAATCCTTTTGTCAAAAGCTTCTATTGTAGACTGCCATGTTGGAGACCTACATTCAAACAAAGGACTCGAAGGGTTGGGCACTTAGCTTCCAGGGAGAGGAGCCTTCTGCCATTCAGTAACTCTCCACAGTTGCAGGCGACAAATGAGCTACAGTAGATAAGACACTTCAGACAAGCTCCTGAAAGCCCTTTTGATAAAGTTTCACATCTGAGGTTAATGACAATACCTAAGGTGTGGGAGTCATGTAATAAGCGTAAATCTGACTTGGAAAATTAAAAACAAAGAGCATGAAACAAAGAAAAAAGTAGCACTAGTTTAAAGAGAATGGCATTATCGTCAGAAGGAGTAAATAATGAGGAACAATGCCGTATGATACACGAGAACTTAGATGATTTAAATACTAAAAGATGAAAGCTAGTTCAAAGCAGCTAAATAGAGAGCAGTGACAGGTTCCTAGGGAAAAAAAGGATATCAAACAATTGGGTGTGTCATTAAATATAAGAAATCAAAAGGTAAAAAGAGTCTAAAAGATAATTCTGTGTGCTGCATTAAATATGAATGATAAGTAATAAGATGAGAAAAGAAAAATCTATGTCTAACATTAAAAACAAAGGAACATTACCAACTATGCCTAAGTAGGGCAAAAAGGAGTCGGGTACAATTTATTAATATAAACAAAATCTAGAAGAAACAGACTAACTAAGAAGTGAACAAAGGAATAGGAATCTACTTTCAGTTAAAAAGTCTAGAAGGTTATTCACTCCTAGGAAATAAGAATTCAAAATACTTCTTGTTGTACAGTTAAAAGCTCTGCTAGACTGTAGCTTTTTCTCAGTGTGCCAGTAGCTCAGCTAAACTGTCACCACTGGGAGCTTAAAAGTCATGCCTAGAGCTTGCTTTGCCCAGGTACTTATTTATAGGAGGCATTTGAGGCCCATGTAATGGTTCTGTAAGAAAAGCCAAAGCAAAAGAGATTGAATCTGCAAAAATACCACAAAAAAATACGAAAGGCACCAAAAGTTACAGATTAGAAACATCTCAAAACCTCACAATGAGATCTCACAAATACCTGTGAAAATCTGGACCTTAAGTGATGCTAGCAGAAAGAATACTTTGCACTATGAGTTTTAACAGATGAAGTCCATTAATAGTAAATCCCTTCTGCCCCTATTATTCCTAATTATGACATAACAACATTAAGAAATTGACATTGAATTTGTTCACTTCATCAGTACGGATAGTCTGCTGTTTCACTAAGAAATTGACCCTGTCATTGCTGGACATTCTTCTTTTTATGTTTTTGAGCCCATGTGAGTTTGTCCATGGCAAATCTTTCCTGGAATATTACTTATGATTGCATTAAAAAGTCACTTGAGACTTAATTATAAATTATAATAAATTATAAGTTAAAATTTATATTTTATTATAAATAAAAAATAGTGTTGCTCTTGGGGATTTTTTTATTAAAAAGGTGGAATTTTTGTTGTTTTTTTTTCTAAATTAAAAATACAAAGCACATTAAAAATGTAAGAATTTAAAAGTCAAGAAATTCTGTCTGGAATAACTTGACTACTGACTGTAGCAACAGTAACTGCATGAAATACTGCTAAAGGAAGAGTGTAGCTCAGAAACTGATTTTTAAGTATTCTGGAGGTAGAATGATTCAATGCAGCTTTAGTGTGCCACCTTAGATCAGAGCAGCAAGCTCTGTGATACTTCTGGTGCCTATCTCTTAGTAGCCTTGGTCCAGGTTACTGTGTAAAGTTAAGACGTTGTATGCTGACATTGATAAATCAGTCTAGCTTGGCAAGATTTTCATGGGTGTACTGCATGGCACACTGCTAACTGCTGGATTATATCTTGCCCCAGTCAAGAGTGTGAGAATATAATAAATTCTAACTGAAAAGAACATATGAGTTGCTTATAGCATGCTAAGCGATTCACTTTTCTGTAGAAGGAAGAAAAAAAAAACAAACCAAAAAAACCCAAACATATCTTGCACAAACACAGAAGAAAGATAAAGAATAGCACGCTATTAAAGTGGCTACGAATACTGTTCTTGATCACATCTTCCAAGGCTAAGCGTAGATGAAGGAGAATAGCAGTTGATCCGCCTTGGATTAGCTTGGATCACCCAATTTCCTTTGGCTCCTTGACAATGAGGGTGTAACTTAATGAGAGAATGAGATAGAAGTTCTAAGATACACTAAAAAGAAGATCTTTTAAAATAAAAGATCATTTTAGCTACATTCTGTAGTGAACAAGGAGCAGAAGATTACAAAAAATAAAGAGCAAGTGTCACAAAGCCTGATTCTCTAGGACAATAGGGATAGACATAGATATCTGAAAACATCTCTACATTTTATGCAGTGTAAGTTCTTTTACAGAGCTGTGACCTGTTCAGATGGGGTCCAATAAACATATTGCATAACAAACAACAGCACATTGGACAGTTTAGACTTTTGAAAATGAGGGCTTTTGGGGATGGAAACAAAAGAGATGATATGATACTAAAGTGAAAGAAGATATAACATTTTTTTAGCAGATATGGAGCAGAGACAGACTTGCATCCCTGGGCTAACTGTACCCATGCGTGTGTAGCATAGGCCAGAATGCTTGCAAGTCAGGACATCTTTAGTTATCACCAGAACAGATGTTGGAATCTATACCTGTATCTATGTTAGTAAATTAAACTGTCCAATGCTATCTATTTATTAGCATGGTGCCTGGCACAGATTTTTGCCTTAGCCAATTAGTATATTCTATTAAATGCATATGCTTCATTTATATTATCAAACCATGTTCACAAACCTGTAGTAGCTACCAGGTCCTTACAAACAGATTGACCTCAATATTTGCTACAAGATTAACTACAGTTATGGTATCTTGCCCATACAGCCCTTACATACCTGAATTTTCTTCACCTGATCATTTGGTGGTTTATAATGTCAAACAAAATGATGTTTCATACCTTTGGATTCCTCTATTCTTTTTAGTCATAAAAAAGGCATAACTGACTCACAGCAATCATCTATAATAATTTAGTTTAGCAAAAATCTTTTTAATGTCCTGTTTCCTTTGGCATTAATGCCTCAAAAGCACAAAGATGCTGAAGACCAATATCTCCACTGTTTCATCTCACACTTTATGCTAATGTCTTTGATTTTTGAAATGTGAGCTTCCCATAAGCAGTAGTTGTAATTCCAGATCTCTAGAGATTCACAAAATTCTATTTCAAATCTCCTAAAAAGATAGAATTCACCTGCTTTAGGGGTTCACTACATTCTAACATATCTTCATATTTACATAATAATTTCATGATTTCAATAGACTTAGGTGTCACCAATCTTTCTGCTCTCTCACCAAAAATGTACCATTTACCCTCCTACTTCTTCTAATTTTTCTAAAGTCTTTCTGAAATTATGCAATTGCTCTACATCATAAGAAATGCTATTCTGACCGATTGTTTTCTTTCTGAGCATACATATTTGCTAATTTTCTGCCAATAAATCTTGTATTTTGAGAGATAACTTTTTTTAATCTTTTTCCTCAGATGACAGGTAAACGGAGCTGATAATGATACATAGTCCTGCCTAGTATCTCTTCTAAAGTTAAATCAATCATTATATTCCCTCTGTATGAACATCAAACCTCTCTCACTTCAAAGGAGCTATTTTTTAATCAGCTAAATCTAGCAAATTCAAGTGTAATCATCCAGATGTGATTTAAGATTTTAGGAAAACCTAAAGAGCCCTAGACCTAGCATTTTCTCCGAGAAGCATATGCAATTCCTTGTTCATAGAACTGTAGACTGATTCTGTGTTCTAGTTTCTATTTTGTCTCTGAGTCCCGCTTATTAATTTGACAGAAAATTTTATACAATATATATACCTTCTTCAGAATTATGCATAACATTTTGAGAGATCAGGAGGAAACAAGAAGAAGCAAAAAAATATCCCCAGATCTTTTAGTCAATATGAATCATGCGGAACTGGCAAGAACACATATGCTTTTCCAGGTATAAGGAAAAAAAAGATGGAAAGCAGTGGTGCAGAAAGCAACCTGTGGGTCCTGGTCAATGGCAAGTTGAATATGAGTCAGCAGTACCCTGGCAGCCAGGAGGGCCAACCGTGTCCGGGAGGGCATCAGGCACAGCACTGCCAGCTGATCAAGGGACGGGATTGTCATGCTCTGCTCTGCTCTGCACTGTCGCAGCTTCACCTTGAATATTGTGTGCAGTTTGGTCACTGCAACACAAAAAAGATATTAAGCTATTATAGAACACCCAATTGGGGGCCACAGGGATTGTGAAGGGCTCTGAGAGGAAGCCATGTGAGGAACAGCTGAGGGCACTTGATCTGTTCAGCCTGGAGAAGAGGAAACTGAGGGGAGACCTCATTGCAGTTACAACTTCCTCATGAGTGGAAGCACTGGGGCAAATACTAATCTCTTCACTCTCCCAGTGACAGGACCTGAGGGAATGGCATGAAGCTGAGTTAGGGGTGGTTTAGGTTGGATATCAGGAAAAGTTTTTTCACCAGAGGGTGGTTGAGCACTGGGACAGGCTCATCAGGGAAGTGATCAGAGCACCAACCTTGTCTGAGTTCAAGAGGCATTTTGACAATGCTCTCAGGCACCTGGTGTGACTCTTGGAGTGCCCTGTGCAGGCCCAGGAGCTTACTCAGTGATCCTGATGGGTCCCTTCTAACTCAGCATATTCTATGATTCTATGTTGAACAGTTCAACTGCATACCTAGAGAACTGTGTATCTTACATTTTAAACTAATTATGCTTATGAGGTGTGCTCTTATAGATTTTTTTTGTTCCTCACTTCCCTTTCCACTCAACTAAAGCATGGGAAGAGCTTTACCACAGAATTGCAAAATCACAGAATGGTTGAGGAGGGAAGACACCTCTGGAAATGGTCTAGTCCAGCTCTCAAATTAAGGCAGGGTCAGCTACACTGGGTTGATCAGATCTGGATCCACCTGTGTTTAAAGTATCTTCAAGAATGAACAGTCTTTCTGGGTAACCTGTACCAGTGTCTGACCCTCTCACAGTAAAATGTTTTTCTGACATTTAAATTAAATTGCCTGTATCTTAGTTTGTGCCCATTGCTTCTTGTCCTTTCATTGGCTTCCACTGAGAAGAGTCTGGCTCACATTTACACTGTCCAAACATGAATATACATGCATAGATACTGTCCAACCAGGCATTCTCTTCTCCTGGAAGAACAGTCCCAGCTCTCTCAGCCTCTCCCCATATAACAGAGATTCCCATTCCTTGATTGTATTTGTGTCCCTTCACTGGACTTGATCTGGGATATCCATTTGTTCCTCACAAAGGAGAGTGCAAGATGGAGCCAGCACTTCAAATGTGTCTCAGTAGTGCTTAGAGGAAAGGGGTGACATACCTTGACCAGCTGGTAGCACTTCTACTTGTGTGGCCCAGGAGGCTGTTGGCCTTCAGTGCTGCAAGGACACATAGGTTAAGATATCTAAAGAGATCTTTTGTCTGAATAATCTCTCTTACAAACAGGAGACTGAGGCTGATACATTTAAATATACTTAGCGTTATATGACTAACTGATTTCAGTGGGAATTTGGCACTTAGATTCCCTTTCAGAGAATGTGAACCAGCAGAAACTTGTTTATTGTCATGCAGGAAGTTACAGCTAAGAAACAAGGGTCAGACTCCCAAAATCCCTATTCCTAGACTCATATTTCTACTTTACTAAATATATTTGACATTAATATAATAGATTGCAAGCTACAGACATTACAATAGATATCTAAAGTTGACATGAATTCAGATGTACTTTTAGTAAATGTGAAAGCAGAGGCATGATTAATTCCAAATGAAATAAAATACCAAGAAAAACAACACCATTATTTTTCAAGCAAGCATTTTACATTCAGAGCTATGCAGAAAAAGGAGCTCTGACCGAAGAAATATACAAAATACAAAAGCTGTCACTTCCTCAAATATTTTTCTTTCATCTTAATTTCACAGAAGAAAATACATATTATTATGGTAATGACTTCTTTATTAGCTTATAAGAATAACGTTTTCAGAAACAGTGCTTGTATGAAGAAATATGGACTAAAACTAAAATGTCCACAAACATACTGCAGTGAGTAAAACGGTTAGCAAATTTTTGTGCTGCTTAATCAAAAGGAAGGAACAATAAAATCACATAAAAAACCAATAAGTTAAAACCTGTGTGTATTAGCAATGCCATCTCTATATTAACCACAATGTTAACATAATAATGAATTTTATGTTCGCTTGTAGAAAAGAGCCATGTTAGCATAATTCACAAACCTCAGAAGAGTCATTAGTATGATATGGCTACTCTAATGAAGCATTCATATGTTACTCAGCTAAATAATGTGCTACAGAAGTATTCAGTATGCTGTAGTGAGTTTTGAATATTGATTTATTTGTTTCTAAATACCCATTATCCATACAGGCATATGCATATGTAAGATAATATATATTTAGCAATAATTGAGGGCAATTTATACCATCACAATCATTGGCCAAGGGCTTGATCCACCAAGGATTTGATCTTCAACTCCCAGTAGAGAGAAGGCAGCTTTCCCAATAGGGAATGGGGTGTTGAGACAATAAGGAGCTGCAAGGTCAGGCACAATTCTTATGTTTGAAAGAAAATAATTTCAGAAGTTAGAAGCCGGAGAACTAAATACCTAATTCAAATACTACAGTGAGATGGCTGACTTTAACTCAAGTAAGCAAATTTAAGATTCAGCAGCTTTTGAAAACCCAAATCCTGTCCAAGGGCCTCAGTTGACTTGAGTGTATTTTGGAAGTGTATAAGTATAAAATAAACATAATATTCTGTTCCTGTGATTATACATGCAATATAATAAAGTGAGATGTGAACCAATAAATTACAAGGAAAATGTGAGAAGCAATGATCAGTAATAGTTAGGAGACCAGACGGGTTTTGTAACCTGAACAGTAGTAAAAGAAGGAAAGCAATGCAAATCCCATTTATATTATTTGCTACCTCTTTCATCTTTCCCTCCCTCCCTCCTGGAGGAAGTAGTATCCACCTCACCTCTTCAGGCTCTGTAGATGGGTGGCAGTGCTGCAGTTCCATGGGAGATGGCAAGACAACGCATTCAGCCTTCTCTGCTCCTTGTTGCTCTTTCTATTCCACCACAAATTCAGTCAGCAAGTACACCAGTTCTTCTGGAACTTTATTTTATGATCTGAGAGCCAATTAGATGGAAGAAGAAGGACTACGAATACTTGGGTGACAAGAAGATTCCCAATATATGCAAAGCTCTGCTGGAACTACTCAGTTTCATTTTCAAGTTGAATGTATTAGTCTTGCATGTCAATGATGAGCAGCTGTCTCCCTCTGAGAAACTGTATTTTTAAGAGACTACTAAAAATCTTAAAGCTGAATCCCTTCCTAAGCTATTAATTAGTTTCATCCAAAATATTAGTCTGTCTTAATTAAGCTAATTCCATATGGACCAAAATAGGTTTGCTAATGAATTTCAGCCTAAGTGAAAGCATTTATGACTAGCAGTGTGATATTAACAAGATCCCTTTAATGAAAGTGATGGTTTCCTCAAAAGCTAAAGAAAGGGGGAGAAATGGTATCTAGAAACAGAATCTTAAATAGTTCTCATTTTTTGTGAAATTATGTAGTTTTAACCACAAAAGGGTTTTTTTTCCAAAAAAAAAACCCTGCCAGTATGACCACTAGCTTATACCTAGTGTGCTATCATAGCAAATTGGGATTTTTTTAATATCACATTTGCTCAATGTCTCTCTCAAAATCAGCACTTCATGAACCAAAGTTGCAGATATATTGTATGTTTTCTGCTTGTCTGTATTTCCACAGTCAGAACTAGAAATCATGGTATATTACTACCACTAAAAAGAGACTGTCACTGTGGTAAAAATCAGTACAAAATGACTATTTTCTCTCTGACAACAGTGGGGCAGGGAAATGCCACAGAGTCAGCAGCGTGCTGAGTCTCCATCTTTCTGTGTATTTCCTGTTGAATAATAGAAAGTTCATGGACACCTTCACAGTACCCACCCAGGGCAAGAGCATAACCAAAATCCATTTCATTTGGGAGCAAATCTTCTGTACAGGATTTACAGTTCTTCTGACAGACTGAGGAGGCTGCGTTAACTCACAGTCTGAACTGATTCTCCGTCTGCTCATTTTTTTACCACTGAGAGAACACAGTTGCACTAATGACTTACAAAGTTCTTGTTTTCTTAAGCAAAACTGCCCATTTGAGGAAGAGGGAGAAGGCATTTTTACTGTGGAAAGAGTACCTTATGTTTGTTAAATCTTTGAAAATTCACCTTTGCTTGACCAAAAAATTAATCCAACAACCCTTGAGATACTATTAAAATCCAATACATTGGTGCTATACACCAAATTATTTTGATAAAGTTACTGTTTTAGTAAGATACTTCTATATTCTTTTTTTATATATGATGGGTTTAGCTGCAAAAAAGTGCACACATTTATACTGGCAACTTTGGTTCTAATTTAAGGTGATCTTATAAGCAAAAATTGTAAGCAAATATAAAAGACTTCTTTTTAACCAAAACCTATGGACTTATTTACAATAATATATTCAGAATTAACATATGGGAAACCACTAAGAAGCAGATTTTACATATCCAGCCTCTTCGGCTCTTGTAGATTTTAGGAAGATTATGCATTATGCTTAGAGAATGCCTGACCCAAACAATTTTCATCATTGCTCATTCTGGAAGAAATATTCTGATCCATTGCATTAACTGCTAAAATTGCTCACCTACGTTGTAGAGGCTCCACATGACAGTATTGCAATAGCACTATTTTGTGTGATACTGGTCAGGTCACATCTCTAAAGCATGCTTTTTTTAAATAGCTGTATGACTTATTTATGCCTTAAACTGCAGAACATTCCTCATTTCCAAAAGAAAAGGGAACAGAAAAAATAATAATATTAAAAGTTAATCTTATGTCATTCACCAAATTTGCAATAAAAACTCCTTATATTTGGGGGGGGGAAAAAGTGAATTACAGCAGAAGAGAAAATTACTCTGCTAATAGGAAATAATTTTTGAAAGAATTACTGGAAGGAAAAGGCTGTGCACTTGAAATGTCCAACCAATATGAATGAAATGGAGAGACAAATTGAAGACTGCTATGAAAGGGAAAAGAAAATAGATTAACAATGATGACTGAATAGATTTATCTGAAAAGGGTCATCCTTCCAGATTATAACCTTACTATCAAAGGAGAAGAGAATCTAAAAATTACATAAATAAACAACTGTCATAAAGGAAGTAGGTATTATAGTATGTTAAGGTGATAAAATATCCTCCTTTTTCCTGCTTCTTCAACATGCTTTTGTCTTTTTCATGACAGATGAAGAAAAAGGCAGACAAACCAATAATTTTTTTTGCATGATGCCTTGGTGCTGACACTCAAGTAAATGTATTCCAAAAGAATGTAAATTTTTTCAGGGGACCTGCCTATAGAAAGAAGATGTAAGGAGAAAAGCAATGAAGTTTATTGGAACAGGATTCCTCTCCACTTTCAGAAAATACTGGTTCTTTTTCATATTCTGTGTATTCCAGAATCTAATTGTAGATTTCTATGAATTAATTAGGAAGAGACATTTTTTATAGAACACATAGAAATTTTTCTCTTGAAAAGCACGGCTTGCTAGTTTCTTTGTCTCTAAGCTTTGTGCTTGTTCAGATTCAGTGATACTGTTATATTCTATGGTTTACTTCCACAGTACGATGTCAAGACCAGGGGGTTTTGTTATTATTTTCCTTTCCCTCTGATTGTTTAAGCCTTCAGTTGTACCATTTATTTTTTGGATTGCAAATAACTGGTTCACGGACTGTGATCTCTATGAAGCTTGTCACGTACCTAGCACAGTGGGACACCAAGTGACTGAATTTCCAAATACAATAAGAAAAAAAACTCAAGAAAACCCCATTTCTAAATAAAAATATATGTAGGCACCCTGAAGTTAGTCAAACCTAAGTTCTCTAGTGTCTTAGGGTCATTTTTGAAATTAGGAATTGACCACTTCTTAAAATGAAATGTGTTTGAATTGAAGATTATAATGAAGTATACCGCTGACTGTCATTAAGCAACACTTGCAATAATTGACATCCAACATATTTACATATTTAGCTTTTTGCACTCTTTCCATAACAACAAACTATATATTGCTAAGAAATAAAGATAAGCACTGGAAAGCTATCACCTACACTAATGATAAAAAGGTTTGGGGCACAGCTTTACCCTTGCCGTCCTACTGCTCACTCGAAAAATTCAGTGTGTGCTACATAAACATAGGACTTTCATGTCTAAGGGACCTTAATGATAAGGATATGGCAACAGGTCTTTGACACTGGCCAAAAACCACACAGACTATATCACTAATTAGTTCACTAGTGCAGAAGTAAGTAGCCTTTCTGTTTGTGTCCAGCTAATAACTTTCTGTGTTACATCTATATTGATAGATATGATGATTTTTGTTTATTCTTCCCTTTCCTTCTTTATCTTTTTTTCTAAATTTCATGTTTTATTTACATAAACTTCTTCACAAATATGTAGCCTTCATAAGGGGTACATATTGATATTTGAGTTACAGGTGTTAATTTTGACTGATGCAATAGAGCACAGCTTTATTTTTGTTCTTTTACTTGGTGTTTCCAAATCTCAGATAAGAATATTCACTACATATATTTAAGACAATAGTTTTCACCTGTATAGAGTGAAATGTATTTTCTGATGAAAATTCATGAGATGAAATGTCACCTTCAGAAATCTTGTAAAAAATTACCTCCAAGAGTAAATCTTTCTGTGTAGATTCAAGTTTACATAGTTCCACTGGTGTACCCGGCACATTTCCAGTGACACAAGGAAGGTACAGTGATATGTGCACCTTTCCTGAACTGATTACATGCTGCACCTCTGCACTGCCTTTTTGGCTGATGGGAATAAGGGCTCAAAGAATTAAAAACAGTGAAGAGCCTGGGTACTGTACTTTTTATATTAAAAATATGTATTTGTACCTTCAGTATGAATATCTGGGTTCATGATTTTAAGTGCTTCTTTAAGAAATCTGAAACCCCAAGGCGCTGTTTCGTGGCGATATCTGGAAGTAATTTTTATTTTATTTTAGGGCACAATGACTCATAAAACAGCAGTTAGATTTTATTCTAATGGCAGCTGTATCGATGCCCTTGGTTTCACACACTAATGGCAAAAAAATGGTGGCATTGGAGGAGAACAGACTGTAAAACACAATGGACACATCAGCTTGCCTGTCTGACTGTGAGTTCTAGATGCAGAAGTGCTGTGGAGTGTGCTAGACCTTTTGCTTCTAATGGCCTTTGAATTACATTGCTCATGTCAGATAATGAAAATACATGAATACTGGAATTTCGAATGTTCATTTTTGTTTTTCTACTTCTTTCACGAAGATAAAAGTACTTTTTGACACAGACAACATTAGGAGCTGTATTTATTCTTTATCTCTTTCTTATATCAAAAACTATTGATTACCTTATAATGGTATTTCTTTTCAGGTTATAGAAGAACAAAGCTTATTCTGTTATTCCAGCTTTCTTGGAACTGCTGTTTGTAGTTTACATTTGCCTGCAACATTTCAGTCAAATAGCTAGCACTGCTCTTACTCACTTCAAAGGTATGAGTTGAGCAGTTGGCACTACATCAATGCTTTATATTCCGCAAGGCTTTATCTGCAATAGTCACATAGTTTATTGTCTTACTATTAGGTCAAAAGCAGTTATCTTTATTCATTTACTGACTTTAATTATGGACTAAAAAGTCCATCATGTGGCCAGATGTTATTGTTAAAAACAGTTTTCTTGTGATATTGTAGGAAGAGCATTCTGGATTGAATGTTATCCTTGATTTTCATCATACTCTAATTAATTTTTCTTTTTGAAGACAGTTGCATATGCACAGGCACACTCACACACACATACAGATGCATGCAGCCAGACAACTAAGACAAATATGTGCAAACTAGTCTGGAATAATAAACTGTTCCAATATAGATGGGTCTCCTAGCTGTGACCTTTTTAATTTGAACTTAATTTCAACACATATGGCAGGAAACTGAAAATGGAACTGCATGTTGCAAAAACTACAGTATTTATCACCCTGTTTGTGAAGGAAGGATGCAAAGATCCCATGGAGTGCTTCAGCCTGCCTATACTGTGCACAGCCAAGTCCATGGGAAAAAAAAAGATCTTGTTATAAATCAGAAATACCATGAGGGAACAGAAATAATATGGTAGCAGTAACAAAACCAAGCAATAGCATATAGAATGGCATAACAGGGCCATCATGAATCGCTGTTATACTTGTTCACCATAGGTAAATAAATTAGCAATCATTTAGGGTGAAACATGAATGCAGACAAGAGACTGGTGGAGTTTGGCAATTTCATCAGTTCTCCTCTTCAAAGCAGGGCTGCTTCAAGTCGTGAAACCAAGCCCACCGGTTGCAGTTCAGGTGCACAAACCAGATGATTAGACTGCGGCGGGAAAAGGTCTATAGGGCAGAGGAATCTGAAGAGGGAATATACATGCATTGGAAAATATGTGAGTTGATTCCTGTGTTTCTTCCCATCTGCAGGGAGGAATACATGGTGAGTTTGGGGAATCCTTGTCTCCACTATTTCCTCAGCGCCTCTTTCTTCAAGTCTAAGGGAGTACGTAATAGGACTGTGGGCCAGGACAGAGAAGCAGTTATGTTTTGATTTGAAATGTTTTGTAGGGTTTTTTGGTAGGTTGTTTTTTGGTCCATGGGTTTGTTTTGTTTTGGGGGGGTGGGGGGGTGGGGTGTGTGTGTGGGTGTGTGTGTGTGTGTGTGTGTTTGGATTCTTTTTTTTGCTTTATCTTGGTGATGAACACAGTAGAAACAAATAGGCTGATTTTTTCAGACTTAGTACAGTCCAATACTGTATACACAGAAACACACACTTATGTACATGTGCATTTATAACAGTCACATGTAAATATATCTAATGCCACAGATAAGGAAATTAAGATAGGGTTTCCTAAATCAAATAACCATGCAACATTTGATAATTATTCTAAGAAACATTCTAAATCCATCTTCTCATACAAAACAGATCAGTGAATGCTGTAATTGACTGTAGCAAACAATCAGAAAAAGCAGAAAATAAGTTAATTGATGCTGATAGTACCATGTTCAAGAACAACCTTACTCCACTTGAAGACTGCCAGGTTCCTCTCACCCCCAAGAAGATCATATGGTGCCAGTCAATAAAAAAACTTATTTCTACATCCCTGTAATAGTAAACTCTAGCCTTCTTTAAAGCATACATTAGGTTTCTCAATAAAAAGGAAAGATCTATCTTTAACATATTCTGCATGTGTGGATTTCAGCGTATTTATATTCATACAGATTCATGATGGATTCTTTTATTTCATTTGAAACCTTTTCCTTAAAGCAAGCATTTGTATTTTTAACTTTAGGTAAGATTCTAAACATTAGCATTTGTGTGCATTTCATTCAGCCTACCTCATCATTTTCTTGTTTCATGCCCAGGGCTTAGCAGTTGGAGTTTAAAAACAGCCAGCTTTAATGTCTATGACTGACATGTAATTTCTGCTTACTTTAAAGCTTTTTTTTTTTTTTGCTAACTTTGCCTTTTTTAATATTCTTTCCTGTCCATAATCACAAAGCTACATAAGCTCTTTTGTGGCTTAATAAATATTGTCAATTTTTAAAGCTCAACGTGGTGTGTATTATTCTTCAAAGACAGCTATTAAGCATATAAAAAGAAGCTTGTTAAATTTGTAGATTCGTTTTTGTTATTATTATTCCTACTGCTTATATTTAAATAGGGAAAGATAATCCATTAGAGAGTTTGAACTGTCAAAAACACTGCCATATCTATAATTAAGTATAACCTTTCTGGGTTTAAATAACATTATGGTTATGACACAAACCAACAAAAGCCTCTAAATTTTAAATTAAATGCTCTACCTTCCATTAACACTATTGTTTTCTTGGAAAATCGGGGCATGTGAATGCAGAGGTTGTATTTAGCTCATAGCTATGACATAATTATCTCCTATTTTAAAGGTGAACAATAACAAGAAGCATGCCTGTTTGCAATATATATGCCTTAGATTGCATGTTAAATGACAAGCATATATCTTGGTTCTGCAGAAGTATTATTGATAAGAATTAAAAGACCCAACAACACATCTGTGCACTCACCTTTGCTTCTCATTACATGATCGAGTCATCTATTCTGGAAGATACAGTAGAAGAGGTTTTCCATGTCACAGTGCTTAAGAATAAACTTATCATTACAGCTGGAGAAATAGACTTTCCTTATTCACAAAAGTTTGTTGTTGAGTTCTTGTTTTAAGAAAAAAGTATCTCATAGCACCTTAGAAATTTCTGTAAAATAGAAGACACACATAACTGAATTATTTATGGCATAGAAGTTGCCAGTATTATTTGGAGTTGCTGGCAGAGCTCTTTTGTTATTTGCCAACATATATGAGTTTTAGATTAATATGAACATGATTTTAATGAATCTCTTAGAATTTTTCCTGCCATGACCCTTGGCACCCCACTGCATGGCAGAATGTGTGTGAATAGCTACCTGCTGAGACATACACATCCCAAGGCAAAGAAAATACAAGAGCAAGCATCTGTAAGCTTCATGACTCATCCATCCCACACTCCAGATTACTAATAATGAATCTTCATTGGGTAAGATGCAACTTTTGATCTAAGGACTGCATACATTCTTCTTTTTCGTACCCAATCCATTTGCTTAGTACATTTATAACATGTTCTTTTCTTCTTTTTGTAAAGTATTGCAAATAGATTCAAATCACTGATATTAGTTTGTATTATGACTGATAAGGGATCATTTAATAGGAAAATTTAGGACAAAATATTTCAAACAAGAAAGCGATGAAGAAGAAAAGAATAAATGAGTGGCAAAGTATTACAACTGAAGTTGGAAAAGAAAATTATTAGAAAGCACTCACTTGCTATCAAAATTTCCCCCAAACGCCATCCTACCCTCCCTGAATATTTAAATGAGGTTGTTCAGGCCAGAGAAACACTGATGTAAGACCTACTAACACAGTGTGGTAGTTTAGGCCTAAACTACCACACACAGTAAGTTGCCTCTTCCAAGTTACATTTCCTTTACTACACAAGGAGTTCCATATCCTTTCAGATTTACCTCCTTTCTTAAAACAAAGAGTAGAAATGGACCTTCTGCAAATTAAATTTCATTTTTATGGATAAGTTTAGTTAAAATGAATTAGCACATTTCATGTGTAGTGCCATGCACTAGTCAAACCACATATCTTACAAAATGAATTCTCTGTGTTGTGCTTTGCTTTTCTTTTAAAGTAGCAGCAGGGCTTATAATGTTGTATGTTGAGAATATATTCCTCATTTGTTAGAATACAGTACTGTAAGTAGTTGCTGCACAAAACATTTCTGTAAGACTCTGTACTTATCATTGTATTTAATATCTTATATTCATGTCAAATTGTAGCAATTTTTGAATTAAAATAACAGTTTTCAAGAGTAGGAAAAAAGAAATAATTTAATTTAAAATCGATCTGAAATTATAGAGTTACCAAACCACCTCAAATAACATCAAATATCATTTTCACACCTTACAATAAGACATGTTTTAAAACCCATGAAAAACCTTTCAATTCACACTTCAGAGCAAACCTTCATACTACAAACTGAAAGAGTACAGAAGGAGCTGTTTTTCTTACTACACTGATTCATTCTGAGGCCACAGAAAATATTGCTACTGTGTTCCCTTATCTAGCTAGAGAATTTAAGCTGCTTCTATAGCTCTTAATAATCTGTTTAGCTGGCATTTTGGCAGCCACATTAAACCTGGGCACAATGTTACTCTCCATCCTGCAAAGATGAATCGGACAGCTCATCTTTAAGCACATGGATAATAATGCTGACTCTAGGCTGTTCATGCACATCAGGATAGGATCATCTACATATTTTTCTGTATATTTGTTTTGCTCAGGCATAAAGAAAGCTTTCATATGGAAAGTCCAATGCTCTGTTTTAGGAAAAAAAATAGATTGGGGTGTTACTGCTGTACACAAACCATCGTACAAGCACGTAGTAGGGCGGGTGCACACATATATGTGTTTTCAGGCAGATCAGGCCACCAAAGTATATTGCTCAAGGATCTTCTGAAGTCCATCCAGTACACACGCTTATCTAGTACATCTAACTTGACTTTGAAGTAAGGTCTTGATAATAATCTCTGAAGTCCTGAATAGGTAGTCTTGATAATTTGAGATAAAGTTCCTATTTCTGTTAAGGTTACAATTAAAATATATTGAGACTATTGTTTATGTTTTTAAGTGATTTTCCTGAACTGATAGCATGCTAGCTGTAAAGTAAACTTATTTCTTACCACAAATTTTGAAACTATTGATAAGGAGCTAGCAAGTATTTTGAAAGTCAAGACAAGCTGGAAAACAGAAATTAAAACATAGATGTAGCAGTCTTCAAAAAAGGTCATAAAACCAGCTTCTGTCAGTTACTAGTCAGCAGCAGAATGACTGTATTACTAATCCCACAACATGACCTACAGCATGCAGCAAGAAAATCAGAGCACATCAAAATGAATAGGACCAAACATAATAAGCAGCTTTGGTTTCATACGGTAAAATTGTTTATGGAGAAGTCAAATATATCGTACTGAAGATGTTTAATCCAATGCATTCATAAGAATTGGACACATCTTATGCTTCAAAAAATAAAAAAAATATTCCCTGATTGGTGTTTGATGGAAAAAAAATTTAAAAAAATCCTTGATGAATTGTGGATGAAGTCACGAAAATACAAAAGTTTGATGTAGCCTTGAGTGAGGCATAAGGCTCAACTTTTTTCTCATTTCCCTATTGGAATATATACTGTATCTGGACTTAAGCCTGTTCCAAAATGTTTCCATTAATTCTTTGGAAGAAACAAAGGAAAGTATTTCACTTATTACATTACATGGCTAATGTAGTCCTAGCAAAACTAGATTTTTTTTCTGCCATTATAATTCAAGGGTTAACTACTACTTACTTATGCAATTAAGTTGGAATCAAGTAAATACCTTCTGTTATTTCTACCCCAAAAAATAAAACAGTTTTAATATCTGGTGTTAGAGTTTCTGCTGTGTTTCTCTGAGGCTTTTTCATACCAGAAATTGAACACAACTCTATTATGGAATCAAAGTAAATAACATCCCAGATATTATTTGTTGTCCCCCCAAAACAAGAAGTTATTGTAGCACAGAAATGATAGAATTTATTTTAAATAACAGAAGATAAAAGTGAGGGAGAAGTGGAATAAAGTTCACTGACCTTTTTCCTCAATTTTCATCATTCTTCTGATTTATATTAAAGATCAGTGGTAAACCACATGTGATTTGGTTACATCCTCTGGAATAGTTTGAATCTGCAGGAAATAAATAAAAATATAATGAGCTCAGAACTGTGAAATGTTAACTTTGTCTGAAGATCATTTCCATATTTAATCAGATTACAGGGATGATTTCTTAAGTCATGGATTTTTCAAGTCATGGATTTTTCAGACTGACAAGTTTCTTCATGTTAAATATCTTCCTTCTTGGAATGAATAATCTACTGTTTTCCTTTCATTCAGCTTATCTTCTATAAACTTGGTTTATTCTTCAATACTAGCTACCAAAGCAGTATGAGGGCTTTATTTGGAAGAAAGCTGAGTACTGCTGTAACAGGTTTGCTGTTCCCATCGCTTTGCCTAAATAAGTCCTGAAAAGTCCCATTTTCCTCTCTGTGCATTGGCTCTCGAGGCATCAAAAACACACAGTCTATGGATGGAAAGAAAAGTCCTTGCATCTATTGAGCACATAGAAAATAAGCATATTTGGAAAAATAGCTTCCACTCACAGGATGAGCCTTACAGGTTATTCTAAGTGTTTTCCTACTGAGGCAGTATTTCTCTTTCCCTCCTTTTCTCAAGAAGGAATCCTGTCAATGGAAAATATCTGGAAGCCAAATGAAATGGTGAACTTCTTAAATTTTGACTTTCTGAAAGTGAGGAAGGTGGTGTTCAATGTATATAAATAGCTAATACATTCCCAAGTCCCTGAAAATTGATTACAATAAAAAATCATATATAACTTTAGTAAAATTACACCTTGAGCAATTTCAATTTCAGCATTCATCTTTAAGAATTAACTATTTATGTCCTGTCATGGTTCACCAAGTTTCCAAAAGCATGTAACAGAAGAGTAACAAGTCACACAAATATGTGAACAGAAGTGTGATACTTTTGCCTTCATCAATAACGGACACCAGTTGATATTTTAAGCAATTATTTGATTGGTGGAATGAAGCATTTGAAACATAAGAAAAAGTCACTGCTAATAAACATGCTAATAAAAGAGTCTAAAAAATTTCATGTTTAAATTCTTGTTCATGTGTCTTCAAACTGAAATTATCTAAAGGTTTCAGCTTTCAAAGATTTGTTTATCCTTTTCAGGCAGAAAACTTCATTTTAAAAAAATCCAAAATTTTGTTGTATCTGGAATCTACAGAGCTTTTTATTTTTTTCCCATAAGAAAATGTGTCTGCATAAAACATTTAATGGAATTTATCAACTGCTTTATCCTACAAAACCCAAGCATGCATTCTTTTATTAGAGAATCATAAACGTTGATACAATACACCTACAGAACAATATGAAAGCAATAAACTGCAGCTACTCCTTCTCTTTTCAGCTATTTCCAGGAGATCATAATAAACAGAAAACCAGCATTAATATGCTTTAATACTTCTTTTATTTTTTTATTGAAATTAAATTTATCTTAATAGAAAAATATTTTATTTACCTTTTCTTCCAGCTACTTTCTCTAAAGAAACATTTTTGGAAGTAGGCCTCTCATGAGTTCTTCAGAATTAGTTTATGAGATGTGAAGCTGTATAAAAGTGCGGGTTTCTACCATTCACCATATTTTTAATATGCAATTCTTCTCAAACCCTCTGAAGAATGATCTATCAAATTGAATAGCTGATGCACTTTGAACACTTAGCTCCAAAAGATAGATGACATTTTTTTCATTAGTTTAAAATTTATATGCTACAGTATCTGTCACAATAATAATAGAATCTGACAGTGCAGATCATATGGGTATTTCACACAGCAGAGGTAATATGTTCTTTGGAAGATAAAATGACAATTTGTTCAAATCATAGATTTTTAAATTTTAGACAAACAAGGTAGCTCTCACTCTATGTAACTCATTCTTTTGGAATATTTACTTTGCCAACAGTGCTATGGCAGGATGCAGACCACCCACATTCTGTCTCTGTGGGAATCTGACAGACTGTAGATATCCAAGAAAATGATCTGGAAAGCCTGCTTCACAGTGCTGTTTAGCCCAGAGACACTGAGCCTTATCAAGGTGCTGCTCTGCACAGCCTGTGAGTTCCCATGATCTTTAAACATCAGCTTTAGCCTACGCCCAATATCACCCTCTGTCAGCAAGGGGAGGTCCCTGGCACCTGCATCCTTATCCAGGGCAACCAGCCTGGTATGAATACTAAATACCTTCACCTCTTTCACAGAGGCAGAGCATTATTCAGTGCAAAGCTCAGCAGTCATAACTACTTTTAATTTTAAAAAATCATATTGATGGAAGAAGAACAAGGTGGTTATCCTTCGAATAACAAGTAAAGTAAGGTCAGGCTGCCAGGAACTGTAAGATCCATTATCTCTGTATGAGGGAACTTAACTTAAACTCCTAATTCCAGTTGCTGCCTCACCAAATTATTATTATTGTGTAGTCAGGAATACAAGAATCTCTGAGACAGTACTAAAACAAAAATTAAAGATTTTCTGTCTCTGTTAACTAGAATTTAAGACACTTGTTTATCACTAAATTCTGACAGTTTGATTAGCTCTACCACTATATCTTAATGCAGCGTGTTCCCTCAGCAACCTGAGCTGAAACTGTGTGTTGTATTTACATCCATTTAAAAAAGCTGTCTTGTTTGGACACATCTGAACATCGTAATTTCCTCATGGCTGCTATTAATTTTATCTGGACTTATGCTATTACATATCTCCAGAAAGGTCTATTGCTTTACTCAGACTAGAATATCCTTCTGCACTAGTCAGTTTACCCTAAGGTTTTGGTATTGTCTTCCTGATAACTTTGTTATCTTGAGCCAAATGTTTGATAATACAGCTCTTGTAAAACAAACAAACAAAAAACAAACAGAAAACCCCCATGATTTTTAGGCAACAACTTTAACGTCGCAGCAGGTTATTTTATGGATATGAAATAAGCCCCTGCTGTGCTCTAAAATTCACAGGGTGAGAGTCTCAGCTCCTGCAAGCCCAGATGTACTTTTGAAAATGATGGATCTGTGCTATCTTACATTACTTACAGATCTATCCCAATACAACAAAGACAGAGAAATCTTCAAGGAAGGTGTACTTGCCAACTCTGTTTGAAAGACTTTTCCAAATATTTATAAATACTTCTTTGCTCTGCTTTCCAGCTAAGACTGGCATGTGACTTTAATCAATTGGACTTCAGTAAACTTCACACCTCTGTTCTGTAGTGGTCTGTTAAGCTGTTAAGGCTTGTGAAGCTTTGTAGAGTTTCCGATATCTTGTTTTTGCTGACAGTGGCTGCTTCCAGTGTTCAGTAGCTCCATAAAAAGGAATAGCTCAGGCCTGGGGGAATTAAGTAGAAGAGTAGTTATTACTATTGCTCTGCACAGTCTTAAAGAGAGTTGAATTGCTAAAATATGAACACAGCTTTAATACTTAGCGAAGGGTCCAAATGTTGCCATGGCTAATACTATATACCAGCCTTCAGGAGTAGTTGTACTGGTGATCTAAATGACCACATAAAACTGTAAATCACTTGAATGGGAAAAAATTTCTGTGTTTAAATAGACAATCTAAACAACCAGAGTGATTTGGAGGACATCTAAGCCAGGCCTCAGTACATGCAGAAGAAAAGGGGATGGCTGATCTCCTGTCCTTGTCTGGGCTTAAAACTAGATGACACTGGGATTCACAGTCAAATGTTGGTCCATTACTTACAAGCCCACCTTGAAGGTGGCAAAACCCCTTTTTTTTCTGAATACTTTTTATTTTTACAATTAATTCTTTCTACCTTTAGGTGTTCCTCCAGTGTATAAATAATGTGTATTCTAGTCCCTCAGTTTCAGAGGGGCCTCAAAATATCAACTCAATTATCTTAGAAAAGTTGTTCTGTCCTGCAAAATTATGGTCAGTTTGAACAGCAGCAACTCATGTAACAGAGAGCTCTGTCTAAAACTGTATAGCTGAAACTGTAGCACTAGGTAAAAAAGATATATAAGTGACAGGCTAAGCACTCAGCAGATGTACAAGAGAAGATTGAATATTGTCATACATTTGGTTATTCTCAGACAGCAAGGGGGGAAAAGATTCTGTTTTGTACTTTGGGGATGGTTTATTTATCTTCCGCATTAAGAATCAGCAAATAAAATGCACGTGTGGCTCAGAACTTAGAATTCTTTGTCTACCAAGACTATCAAACACTCAGATTAGAAGGTTTCTAATCTTACAAGTACATTTTATGTTCAAAAGATTGGTCCCTGGAGCTTTCTTAGACTATGTCTGCATTAGCAAGCTGATCAGGACTTGGACATAGGCTATAGGGCTGCATGTCCCTACAGTTTTTATGGATAAATAATCTTTAAAAAAGGCGAATGAAAGGCTCAGGGCATAGCATGGACCGAGGACTGTTCCTCGTAGGGGGAATTTTCCCAGTATGAATCATGGCCCCTCTGTTTCGAAGAGCAAGTTCAACAGCACTTATTCAAATTATAACCTCAGCCATGTAAGTTTTAGGGATGGGATGGGAGTTCTGTTTCATCACTTCTTATGTCCAGGTGGATAAAGCATGGTTGTGGAGGTAGTGGTTGTAGAAGAATATTTCAGTAACACAGGCCATAATGTGTTACTGGAAGCCTATATGCACAGCCCAGGCCAGGGAGAAAGGGACAACGGTGCCCCTGTGTTTTAGAACAGTAGCAAGAAGAGCAGTAAACAATAAGAGGAATGTGGCAGTTGCTATTAGGAACGGATAAGAGAGCATAGTTTTGAGAAAAGGACCAATCCAGGGGATAGAGCCGTTTGTACACCCCAGCCACTGTCCAATAAGATTCCTGTACTATTGTTAAGTGTGAATGTAATGTAAACAATAAACAGAGCAGTTGACGATACCTCTAAGAGGAGAATGTCCTGTCTCTGGGCGTCGTAACCTGGATAAGTTTGATAAACCAATATCAGATTTAACCCCACCATTTCCCGCTTCAACTGGTAGTGAATGTAGTCATCTAAATTTCATATAAATTATCCTTCAATTACATAAGTGTCTCTGTCTCAAAAATACCTTAGCATCGTGTCTCAAAAGTATATATACAAAAAATATATAAGCCTGCAATTAATAGAAATTCCTCAGAAGGAATGAGAAGACTTTTATACACTGTTATAGAGTGTCTGTGGTTTGAAAGTTTTCATGAATTATGACTTTATTCTCAAAATACTTTAAAACAGTATGTCAGATAAGTTTTCCTAGTATGCATATTTTTATACACATTATACAGATAATAAGTTTAGTTTGAATTTTTCTGCTACTGGTTTGAAAATACAAGTAATCATATAGGTCATGATCCCTGGGTTTAATTAGGTGACCATACTAAAAACATTTTATAAAAAGACCTAGATAAATAAAACGAGGTCAAAATGCTAACTCATTTTCAAGAGGAGAAAAATCTTTTATGTGTAACTTTTGCTATCAAGGCACTAAAATTGCAATAACTTGTACCAAAAGGAGTAGCAACAGAACACTGTGAAGTAGAAGAAAGATTTTACAAATGTGATATACAATTTTAAAGAAGAAAAATCTAGTTTACTACTAATTTTTCTATTTGGAAATGTTTGTTTATGATTTATCTCTTGGTTGCAGCTGGAATCAACTGCAAAGGTAAATTGCTGAAGAAGCAGTTTACTAACCTAGTTTACTCCCATGAGACAACATTGCCTTATAATGAGTAATGGGAAAACAAGTCTCATTTTTTATGCATGATGTATCCATTTATGTAAACTTTAAAGCTCCAAATATATATATGTATTTATATATACATACACATATCTATATCTATATATACGTCTATGAATACTGAGCCAATTCTGGGGTTTTTTAATTAAACTAAATTTCTGTATTTAAATTGTCACCAATGTTTTTTTATAATAAATGATTGAAGTATGGCCTAAACTTACTAAACCTCACATTAAAATATCACCTTTAGAAATGAAGTTTCATGCTTTCTTTGTAGGACAAGACTTAAGTGAACAATTCTTCATGCAAAATATTGCAAAATTTACTATTAAGATAGCAAAAAAATTTAAAAAAAAAGAAACAGTGTAAAGCTCAGACTGAACTGTCCCTTGCAAAAACTTGACTTTTTTAATAATTCTAATTTCTGAGAACTTTCTAAACCAGAAGGTTTACCTGTATCATTTTGTTTACTAGCTACATGTGTACTCATCCTCACTAAATCAGTTTATTCCTTTCCTGAACTCAGGCAGTTTTGGAGATCTATTTTTCTTTGACATTCACAATATCCCAGCAGAATGAGTTCTACAATTTCAAGACTAGAGATAAAAGTTAAATATGAAGATATTTTTTGTTTTAGAAGTACAAGAACTGTCCAGAAGGTCGACCCAAGGCCTGGTGAACATGTTCACTTTCAGTGCTAAAGGACAGGATACTCAGACAAGACCTGAGGAAGGAATGCAGGACAAAGAGATCAGCAATAGATATTTAAGTATAGAGGCTTATTCGTGTAAGATGATTCAAAAGCTTTACTTACATTTAAAGAGACTTTTTGAACTAGTCTGTCAAGCAGGCTGTCTAAATGTCCTTGTCGTAATTCCAACATAGAGGCTGGAATATCGCCCACAGGGCATGTGTTTACACCTCTACCTCCCTCCAGGCGCTTACACAAGTGAGCTATGTAAAGATTCAAGAAAAAGTCTGCTTATACTACTTTTCACAGCATTCTGTTTCACAACTGAGAATATTTTATTACACAAGATAGAGTTCCAGAGCTGAGTGATAGCAGGACAAGGAAGGTAGCAGCAAATATGGGCAGCTGAGGATGGTTCAGCAGAGATCCAAAGTAATTGCAGGCAATAAAGAGGCAGCTGTATGTCAGAAGGCTGCCAAAAATGGCAGAATCTTACAGAGGAGAGGTCTGTCTCACACAATCTGCCTTGGGGACATGTCAAGCAGCAAAAGGAATTTGAAGGAAGGGGCAGTGCGAGAAGGTCACGTGGCTTATTCTGATCTAAAATAGAATGGTGTTCCCTGAGAGATAAATGCATTATTCAGAAGCCATTTCAGGTCTTGGCCAAGTCTGGACTTGACGATGTATATAGAAGGATGCATACAAAAGAATCCATTTCATTGTTAATTGCTTGCATTTGTAGAATGTACTACTGGCAGTTAGGGTAGTTTTAGCATTGCTAATTTCAGTGGCATTTTTTGAAAAGGAGGTGTGGGGACTATCATTTACTTCAGCCATTTTTGTGAAGGTGTGGGAAGATGTTGAAGGGGAAAAAAAAAGGAAAAAAAACACTTTTACTTCCCTTCATGTAGAGGAAGAAAAAGAAAATTGAAATTTGAGACTGAATCAGAAAATACTAATGCATTATGCTATCACTTCTTTTGGTTTTCAAGCCAAAAATAAACTGAGATGCAGACTCTGAATTGCAACTGAAATAGAAAAATGTTGTAGCTTACAATTGTAATCTTAATGGTAGAGAATAGGATATATACAGTGAAGATGTAAAGAAGGTGGTGCAGATACCAACATTTATATTGTTAGTTTTTTAACACACACACGTTAAGAAAATGATAGCTGAATAGTAGCACTTGTCTACAGGATAAGGAATAATATTTTGTGCATTCTGTAAAATCCATGATGTTGAAAGTTTAGTTCTGTCTTCTGAACTCTACAGCTCTTATTTCTTCTGGATATTTCTCAAGTTTTCTTCAGCTTGTTTACTGGATTTTCAGTCTGCTTGCTCAGGAGATTCTTAAACCAGAGCAAGCAGACTAAAAATTCTGTAAATAAACTGAAGAAAATGCAAGATAAGGGCTAGTGTGTTCAAAAAGAAAGAAGAGCTGCAAATATCTTGGCAAGTAATTAACTTTTCACAATATCTACACACATGCACATATGCTACATGCATGTGTGTTTTCATCATGTGCATTAAGCAGATTTTATATGCAGTGGCAGGTGTGGTTTGTCCTACATACTATGCATAGCAGTGCATCAGCCACTCACTGTTTCCCATTTAATTAAATAGGAAAGCCATAAGTAAACTGCTGACAAAGACACACTATCACAGAGAGGCTCAGTGGCTGCCACTGTATTTAATTAATTTAAATATAATACAACTAGCTGAGGAGAGAGGAAAATGAAAGTATCTTTAATCCATTTATTTTCATATATGTACAAATGTAATAGCATCCTCCTAAAAACAGATTAAGAAATTACAAATAGAGTTGTGGAGAAATGCATTTTAAATGTTCTTTTACTGTTCTTTTAGAAGGCTCATTCCACTGAAATTGGCTTTTGTGAGGTCTTAAGGAATAAAAAGCTCCCTTATGCACCACTTTTAATTCTCTCTTCATCTGTAAAAACAAGCTGAGAAGTGGTTTAATTTACTGTTGATCGCTGGGGACAGAAAAAAAGGAATACAAAATTTAAATGACATTCATGCACAAAGTTAATAGCTTTTATCACTCTCAGAATGCAAACTGTAGAGGAAGTATTACTTTGTGTAATATACAACCTGCTTTCAACTTTATTGTCTTTAATAGTTAAGGCACTGTGCTGCAAATATGCATGGGCTTCAGACATACACTTGTCTTACCAAAGAAATAGCAGTGGGTCTAATGGGTGTATTGGATTTTACTATTATCAAAGATTTATTCAGTGCATTGCACTCATAGATTTCAAATTCCTTACACAGCAACTCAGTGACTTAACACTGTAAGAGCCAGCGAGGGCAAAATGCAGAAAGGTTGCGAGTGAGGTTAAGAGTCTTAGATACCAGAAGTCTTACAGAAGGTGAGGGGACAGGTCTCCAGAGCCCTATGCTAGAGCACCTACTTATATGTTGCTTCCTTCAAGGGGAAAAGAAAAAGAATTAAAAACAAAAAAGTGTTATAGTTTCAAAATCTTTCATGGATTTATTTTTTTTTTTTGGTCCCTTGGCAACACAGCAGTTTTGGGGGTTGGAAGCCAGAACAAGACGGTGGCTTGTTGAAGCCCAGCTCGCTCTGGGAGCCAGCTAATTGTCTAAAACCTAAGTGAAGGGATAGCCAATAGCTTTGCATTCCAACGTGATGGCTGGGGAGAGGACTGGGGGAGGTATTTTTCTTTTCTTTTGGGGAGGATTTCACTTTTTTCCCTGGCTTGGGAGGTGGTGAGAGAGGTTTCCCGATGCTCTTTTTTTTTTTTTTTTTTTTTTCCCCACTATACTTTTTTCCTCCATCTGCTTGGATGCCCAACCATCACTTGCTGAGCTGGTGGAAGCACTAGGAGGGGCATTCCAACTCCATGCACCCTGTGCCATTTTTCTGAGAGAACAATCACCACTGCTGGATTCACTACACACTCATCAGGCGGCCGGCACCAGAGGAGTTGCTGACTAACCCTCGCAATGCTTTTGGACCAAAGATGGTGAGAGGGTCCTGGCACTGCCCACGGGAAGGGTTCCAGCTGGTCGCTGTAACCACCCTTCCCATGTGGGCTTCGGGATTGGCACCTTTCCCTATCTCTGTCTTTGCCTCGCCGTAGCCCGACAGCCCGTCCCCTGGTGGCACTGCAGCAACAGCGCCCCCTGCTGGCTGTAAATAAAACTGTGCCGAAAGGGCAAAGATGGGACTTTGTTTGAATGTTTTGGTTATGGTGTTGCTGTTTGTTCTGGTCTGGTTTTGGTTATACATATATAAATTTTTTTAAAGAACTGTTATCCTCTTCTCTACACTTTCTGATTAAAGTCTCTTAATTTCAAAAGTTGTGGTGGTTTTGAGGAGAGACAGGCTCCCTTCCTAGTCCAGAAGAATTCCTCACTTTCCTTGACAGACATCTTGGTTCCTTTTTTTAAACTGAGACAAGAAGAAAGCTGAAGTAACACACTAAGTGACACGACACGAAATAAAACCATATTTCTATCACAATTTGACTAACAACAACATGAAAAAGAGTTAGGTTTTGTACATTTCAATTCCTGGGTAATTCCTTGCAAGAGTTCATGAACAGTGGTAGAATAAATATCTTATTCAAAGTGTGAAAAGTTGCACAAGTGAAAATCCCATGCTAGAGTACATTCTATCTCTACAATAATGTTTTTGCAACTTAAGAGGACTTTAAATCCTTCTGATGAATTGGTCAGGGGGTTGCCCTTGGTCAGCTCTACATAGAAGAGAAGGAAAAAGTCACTCATAAAATCTAGCTCTAATCTGTTATTTATAATAGGTCTCAGTAAGATAAAATATTTAACTTATGATCTACTATGGAAATTTAGTCTAGCAGCCTGTTCAGTCACATAGCTAATCAATTTCTCCTCTTTAAATTTGTTATTTGGAATAACACCATGACATAAAAGAATAACAGGTATGACAACCATTAATATTTTTTTAAACCTCAAGTCATATTTTTATTACATATGCAGTAACTTCTTATATTCATATATTTTACCTGGAAAGTGAACTATCTAGTATCTGCCAGCATAAATTCTATATAGATTCATAGCTACTCCTGCATGTTACTATTTTTTCCTTCTGTTGTGTGTTTAAGGAGGTAGTTTTTGCCTTTAGATTGAGCATAGTTTCACTGAGCATTTAAGTCTCTAGCCAAGCAATCTTGATTTCAAGAAGGTTTTTTCCCCTCTTCATCTTTTGAGGATAGAAAATGCAATTAATACAATGGGACTATAGCAGGTATCCACTAATGGTGTTATCAACTGCCTAGCTCAGCAGTATGTTTTCAGAATTTTTATGGCACAGCAAACATGGGAGAGATCCCTTTCTGTCAGACCAAATCAGCTGCATAATCCAAAGAATAGCAGTAAGCACACACAAAGCACCAGCAGAGTTAATGCTACTATCAATATGATTTTCAGTTTTCTCATCAAACTACAGCCTGTTCCTTCCATATATAAAAAAGTCTTTCCCTGTTTCTATTTGTTACTCTAGGTAATAGTAATAATTTTCACACTGATACCTTCCCCTATGAAAAAATTATCTCTTACAGCAGGATGAGTAGTAGGACATCCTCATTAATACCAGCTGAATCAGTTAAAATCCAATGAATACCAAATGTAGTAATGATAATGTGTGAATAGTAAATAGAGTTGATTGTTACTTACACAAAATAGTGCTTATTTATATATATTTCTACAAAACAGCCTCATCAGAGTATGATGAGAAAGAATGAATTTATGCCTTCCAGCCTGTCAGCACCATCTACTGAGACTTGGCATAACAGCAGCATTTGGCATGATAGGCTCAAGTTTCAGCTGAGGTTTTATTCTTTACATGTGTCTTTATTGAAATTTTCTTTTTATTCCCACATTGCTTCAGTGTGGTCTATCAAATATAGGTCTTCATGTTGTCACTTCTGAAAAATGTTTTGGAAATTTGGCTTCTTCAGAAAAAATCATCTTTCAGACTTCAACTGGTTTACCTGAATAATTGCAGAAGTTTTGAAAATGCTTAAAATCAAAATATATTTTCAGTTTCTCTTGGTTTTACCTGTTAGAGTAGAGGGGAATAAAGGAAAGAACAGGAAAAAAAAATAGTCTTAGATTTAACATAAACTAAGTCTACAAAATTCATTCCTGAAAATGGAAGTATAGCCCTCTCATGTCTGGTCAGTATTGAATGAGAAAAATCTGGCAGAATTTCATCAGGTTATCAAGCAGATCCTCTGACACAATGCATTTGTAATTTTGCTCCTAAGGCAGAGAGCTCTCTTTATAGCCTAAATACCATCAGGAAAGATGTTTAAACCATGTGATAAAGGCTAGAGATTTGCTATCTGTCATCATATCTAATTTTAGCTATATAACTTCCTCTTTTTTCTGCTTCCTTTCTTCCTTTAATTCAAAGACAGATGAATCTGCAAATCTCTCTGCAGATTTTTGTTACACTGTAATGTACTCACTGACTTAGAACACCTTCAGCTAAATCTCCCCAGTTTGTTCAGATTCATTCTGGCACAATACCAATGGCTGTGGTGACTGTTCTGACTCCAGAATCATGCTTGGGCAAATGAAAAAGAAACAATCTTTCTGACACATTTCAATAGGACCTGCCACATTCTTGGTTACATAGTACATAGCATTTATGAATTCATGCTGAGGAAAAGAGCCACTTTGATGAAATTAAAGACAAGCGAGTTACGAGTAAAAAACTAATCTAGCTTTTCCTCACAAAAACTGATGTGATATGAATTTATCCCTTAGTTCACTCCAGAATGAGTACTCTAGCACAGATAACACTGCTCCCTCAGACAGCCTTGTCAATCAGCTTAATTGTGCCACTAGCAAAAGCCTACACGTGCTTGTCTTCATGGGCATAAATTTCATATGCTTTGTTTTGCAAATATTAAATCATTTAAAACTGATTTGACATACCTGGGACGTAAAACATAACTGTAAAAAAAAAAAGCTGTTACGTATTGAGGGTATACAAAGAAATGAGGTCTTTGTCATGCTACACATGACAGAGCAGCAACCTTCAAAGAACAGAGTGAAAAATGCCACAATTGTAAATTGAGTATGTTCATGCCTTTTCCCTCTCATTCAGTAATTTCAAAACCTTTTCCATACTTTCTTTTAGTGATTTGAGATGACAAATTCTTAACATAATGTAATTCATTATGTGCCATTCTGGGTTATAGAATGGCTGCTTCTTTCTCAGACAGGCAGGCAAATCTAGGAAAACTCAGAAAATAGAAACACATGCTTACAACCTTCAAACATATAAGCAAAATAAACTAATTTTTGATATGACCTCTTCATCCTTAAAAGTCAGATATTTGTTTTTGTTACAGGCACAAATTATTGGCGCAGGAACGTTTTCTTTTCAGTATGTCCTTCACACTCTCCCCTGCAGTCTCCTGATACTTAATATATTCTTTTCTTTTAGCTTCCAACTCCTCTTTTACCTGTCCATCAACTCTCTATTCCATAGATCCAAGCATGCTTCTCAGTCCTTTTTTTTTTCCTAGACAAAAGGAAGTTGTGTTTTTGATTCTTTTCACTGTGGTAATAGGAGAAGGAACTTTAATGGCTTTAATAAAACTTTTCTACTGTACTCCAGTGTTAAGTTTTCCTTTCCACATACTGTGTTTTGCTCTGTAAAATATACTCTCTACTAAAGGTAAAGTTTTCCTCTTTCAATAATTGATTCCATTTTTAATATTCATAAATTCATTCATATTGGATATTTTCAGAGTAATACAGACATTACATTACAATTATGACTCAGAAGGTTAAATGAGCTAGCCATAATCTTGAGATTAAGGACATTCACACAATAAAAACTCAGAATGAAATAGTGCAACATTTACTTGAGCACTGACTGATATACTTAGTTACAAATGCCAAATATAAATGTATAATTATTACAACACTTACACTGTATCTTTTAAAATGCCAGATTTGTAGTATGTATTAGGAATAAAAGCCCAGATAATTGTCTAATTTGAAATCAGTGGGCCCTATACAATACATTTAATTCAATAGAATACGTCTAATTTAAATTCCTGTAGGATGGTGTTTTAAGGAAGATTGCAGTTGGTGAGGAGGGCAGGATCTGGAGTAAGTGAAAGCATTTGCCTTTTAAAAACAT
>VWZD01002447.1:15362-69195 GCA_013396695.1 Sakesphorus luctuosus | reverse complement strand
CAAATAATCACCAAGTCAGCACCGGCTGAGCAATGAAAAGAAAGTTTTGTCAGCATTAGTGCATGGATTAAAATACCTCAGATACAATTGACAAAGGCATTTGAAGTGACAGCAGATATGTAAAAGGTTCAGACAAGAAAGCTCAAAGATATCATTCAGATTCTGTGCAAGAAATTGCTAAGCAGACCAGGACTCTTCAGTCTAGAAAAGAGGTTAATTATGGTGCAGAGTGAAGAGAATATAGATTATAGTATATAGTATCTGACTTTCATGAGCTTTCTGGATGTGTATTAGCTGTTCCCCATCTTTTACAATAAAAGAACTATGAGGAATCAAAGAAAGGTAGCAGATTCAACAGCAATAATAACAAGAACAATCAAAACTGAAACTAATAATTGAACAAACAGGAAGCCTGGGAAAGTTGTTGCCAAAGGTTCTGATAGGTTCTGGGAGTCTATATGAGGTTTAGATTAAATATTCATGGCAAAAATTCACTGAGAAATAATAAGTATCTCAAAGTCGCAAATTGGAGACTGAAAAATAGGAAGAAGGTCCTTTTCTCCAGGAATCCTCTTACAGACACTCTTTTAAAGGATAAGGAATAAAGATAACTGTTGGAAGTGAGAAACTTGAATTTGAGCAGAAAATATGAATGTGCACAAAACTCAGTGTAACAAAGACTTGCATTAATCTTGGGTGTGATGCATCCCTGATGTTCTTATGTTCTTTCCAAACTCTGAGTCCTTTATTTCCCCAGATAGTTTTGGAGGTTATTTTTTTGCCTCTTGTTGCCAGCTTTTATCCCTGGTCAATAGATCCTATAGGCCCAACCAAGTTCATTTAAGCTTTCACTGAAGGCAGAAACGACTCATGTGAATTAATCACAGTAAAAAACTAACCCTTATATCCGAGTCAGATTCTACACAAATCATCACCTATCTTGTAAAACATGGTGTAGCCTAAAATATTACATTGATTTAGTATTAATGACAAGTGATAACTTTACATTAATTGATCATGGGCATGCAGCCATGGGTCGCTTAATACCTCATTTACTGGTTACCATAAGTTAGCATTGCTGAACTTCATTATATTTGAAATAGGCCTTGCCTTTCCGGGATTTGCTATGCTGGGATTGTGACTGTGGCCATGAACTTGCAAAGATGTCCATAAGTGAAAACAAAGGCATAATCCAAAATCTTTCCAGCTGTACTACAGGCTACTCTCACTTCAGAAAGTAAAATGAACAAAAACCTAACAATCTTTTACCTTTCCTTCCTCATTATTGCCAGAGACACATCACAGCATGAGGCATATATCTCAGTCATCCTGAATTCATCTTGATCTGTTTTCTCCATCAGTTCATCAGCAGTCTGCGGCCACATGGTATATCATGTTCCTCATTATCTAAAGCCACTTTCTGATGCCCAGATTCACACTATCAGGAAAAATCTGTCCTCTGATCAGAAACCTATATTATGCAAAGCTACTAAGCCTGTCTTTAACAGACTAAATAAGACATTGATTCAAACACAACCCAATGAGCTAACAATTGGCTTTATGTGGTTGAATAATGCTAAACAGCCCAGGTTGGAAGTGACTTCAAAAGATCATCTGGTTCAACATTTTGTGGGGAAGAGAGCTTAAATGAGATTATCTAGCACCCTGTTCAATCACATCTGGAAAGCCTGCTGTGACAGAGATTCTAACATGTGCCTGGGAAATTTTTTTCAGTGAATGGTTGTTCTTACCACAAAAAATTTCTTTTTTTATGTCAAGATGAAATGTCTTCCAGTGCAAGTGATATCTGTTGCCCCTTGTCATCTCCATATGACTCTTTCAAAGGGAGAGACTTCTTTGTAACCACCATTTAAGTACTGAAATGCTGTGATGAGGTCCCCCCTTGAGGATTTTCTCTGTCAGGCAGAAAATACCTAATTCTTCAGTCTCTCCTCACAGGGCAGATTCTTCAGATCTTTGATCATCTTCATGTCCTCTCTTTGGATCCTCTTTGGCATCTCCCTGGCTCTTGAATTGCACCAGAACTGTGCACAATACTCCAGTTTCAACCTGACAAGCACTGACAAGAATGGAATCTCTACCTCTGCTAGCAATGCTCCTATGATTATACAGACCAGGTTCTAATTTGCCTTCATTACATCAGTAGCACTCTCCTGACTCCTGCTCAGTTTATTGTCTACCCACAGGCCCCTTTTAGCAAGGCTGCTCCCCAAACACACAGATATGAACCACTACTGGGCTATTTGTCCCAGGTGCAGGACTATGTACTTGTCTTTTTTAAACTTCATGCTGCCACTGCTAGCCCACTCTGCCAGCCTGTCCAGGTCTTTAAGATGACTGTCTCTTCTGACACATCCACCGTATGACCCAGTTTCATGTTATCAGCAAACTTGGTGAGGGTGCTTTCCACCCCATCATCCAGATCATTTATGAAGAGGTTAAACAACATGGGTCCTTGGAGGACCCAACCTGTAATAGGTTGCCAGCCTGAGTAAAATCGACTATCTGAGTGCAGCCTGATAGTCAATTTCCTGCCTATCTTGTAATTTATCTATACAGTATAATTTCAGTTTTGCCAGGAGAAGCTTGTGGGATTCATTGGCAAAGGCTTTCCTGAAGCCCATGATGCCTAAGGATTTAGTGTGTTTTTTGTAGATTTTAGTTACATAGATTCTTCTAGGTTGCTCAAATCCTAAAGTCAGTTACTGAAGCTCTCTCCCACAAGATTGCAAGCTTTCTCATGCCCTGCCAAGGCCTTGGTGTTTGTGTAAAGCCACCTGTAGATTGCAAGAAGACAAAACATAAGAAGGCCTAGAGGTCCTAGAAGATCTCCAGGGGCTGTCCTGCTGACCCCCATGGGTGGGGCACAAAGGGAAATGAGAATCATGGTTGGTTGTTAATATCTCATAGGTAAATTACTAGAGAAGTTATAAAAGTTGTAACATTTCTGGTCACGGGGTCTCAGACCTTCAGGTGTGCAGCTTAGAGACTTCTAATAAAGGTAACCTGTATATCTTTCTCCATTAAAACTGTTTTTGAGTGTCTATTTTCACAGGAATAGGCAACACCCAGGTAAACAATACCCACAACTCTTCCCATGTTGACTGAATAATTTTATTTTGTTGTAGAAGGTGATCAGGTTAGTTTGGTATTATTTGCCCTTTAAATCCATCCTGACTTTTCCTAATGACTGGCTTCATGTATTTTATAGTAGTGTTCAGGAGGACTTCATTCAATTACTTTCCCAGGGACTCAGATAAGATTAATAGGCCTTACTCTCTTCTTATAAGAGGGGATGACATTATCCCTCTTCCAGTCTTTAGCGATATCCCCTGGATAGGGAGGTTGGAATCAGATGATATTGAAGGCCTCTTACAAGCCATTCTGCGATTCTATGATTCTAGGAAATGGTCTGTGCTACAACAAATTTATAGCTGTTTTTACAATCAAAAGCACATATATCAATAAATTATAGAGTAGGAAGGAATATGGTATCAGGCAGTATTTATCTGACAATCTCATTGCACATTAGACTGCAGATTTTGCAAGCAATAGGCACTGAGCAGTAGTGAAGAGCTTCAAAGAATAACCTCGTAAAATTACAAAGTAATTCCAGAAACTTTCAGACCTAACAACCTTCACAGCAGGAAAGCAATCAGAGCATATATGCCTCCTGCAAGCCTGATCTACTGACACTCAGCTGGTCTATAGTATTACACTTCACCAAAAAATGTCAAGGTTTTAGAAGCTGCAATTAAATTAATCATTACAAGTACTGTACTGTGTTCTCCTCCAAGAAAAACAAAGACTGGTTTGGTGAAAACAATCAAGAGATCCAGGAATTGTTGAAAAAGAAGAGAACTGCTCACCAAACACACCTGGCTCAGCCATCTTGCCATGCAAGAAAAACTGCCTTTTGTCTTGCATGCAGTAAGCTCCAACAGAAACTTTGAAACATCCAGAACAAAAGGTGGCTCAAACTAACAGAAAAGACTCAACTATGCACAGATTTGGGTGGCAACAGAGGATTCTGTGAGGCCCTGAAAGTAGTGTTCAGACCCATACACCAGGTTCAAAGGCCGCTACTCAGTGCAGATGTCCAATTGCTTCTCATAGATAAAAACTCCATCCTGAATCGATGGTCTGAACATTTTCAGACTCTCTTCAGTTCTAACCATGTAGTCCAACGCTCAGCAATTCAGCACATTACACAACAACCAGCGAAAAATTAATAGGATATAGCCCCTACTATGGGATTGACACTTAAGGCCATATAGCAAGTGAAAACTGGCAAGGCAGCTGGGGTTGATGGAATTCCACATGAAGTCTGGAAGCATGGAGGTCAAACACTCCATGCTAAATTTCACAAATTCATTGTGCATTGCTTTGAACAAGGCAAACTACCACCAGATTTCCGTGACACAATCATCATCACGCTGTACAAGAAGAAAGGAGAAAAATCGGCCTTCTCAAATTACTGAGGTATTACTTTGTTCTTCATTGCTGGTAAAATGCTTGCAAGAATACTTCTGAGCAGATTAGTACCTGCTATTGCAGAAGAACTTCTACCTGAAAGCCAGTGTGGTTTCAGAGCCAATAGGAATACCACAGACCTAAGGTGACTGAAGGCCCACACTAAGACCCTAAATCACCTTGTCCACAAGCTGCTTCTTGCTGATGAGCCCGCCCTCATTGCTGATGCCTTGAGAGACCCCAGCAAAGCAGGACTCTGAGACAAGTTAGTGTGGGATAAGATAAAAAATGAGAGTCCTTTAATATCAGGCCCAGGGCCCACAGGAATACATATCAACGTGCATCCTCAAACACTGATTTCCATGGTCTTTATAATACTATCCACCCAATCCTCATTTTACACATCCTCTTGATCCAGCCTTGTTCTGCCCCTGGCACACCCCCTCATGATTTGAGTCTGGGGGAGAGTGGGACCCCTTGTTCCTCATCCTCCTCTTCCTTAGCACACGTAGGACCCTTGGAGCCTTTCCAGTGTTCTTTCTTGGAGGTCACTCTGCCCCTGTTTATGTCTTGCGTAGAAGGCCTTCTGATATTCTTCAGCTTTCTACCTTGAAAACAAGACTAAACAGATAAAATAATTTAAGCTATTGATATGTGGTACAGGTTGGCATGTGAAAACACTGAACTTAAGATGTTAGAAATATTAACACACTAAATCTGTGGTTTAGTACAGTTACAGTACTTCTAATATCTATAAAAATTAGAAAATCGGTAAAAAATCAAAAACCAAAAACCCCATAGGCATCATTGCTCACACAGAAGCAGCTCTGCAGCACTTAACATCCTACTTTGCATAGGCTGCTGAGCTTTTTGGGCTGGAAGCCAGCTTGAAGAAGACAGAAGTTCTCTACTAATCTGCAACTCAGGAAGTCTTCCATCATCCCCACATCACCATAGGCGAATCAGAGCTTAAGTCAGTCCAGGAATTCACCTATCGGGGAAGCATCTTTTCCTCAGACAGTAAGATTGACAAAGAGATAGACAACAGGCTAGCAAAGGCATACAGTCTTTGTAAAACTCCATAAAAGAGTCTGGTCCAATAAACACCTGAAGAAAAGTACAAAGATCAGTGTCTATAGAGCCAGGGTGCTGTCTGCTCTTTTATATGGGTCTGAATCATGGGTCATCCACTGCCACCAACCACTGTGCCTTTTGAGACCGGACTTGCCTATCCCACATCAGCCTTTTTGGCCACCAGCACGCTTGCAGCAAGCATGGGTAATGCCCTCCCCAAATCTTAATTTATGAAGCCTAGCCATGATGATGAAAAATACTGTGTAACCAGAAAAAACTTGGGCCAAAATTCCAGTGGAAGCTGACGTAGCTGCATTTCTGTGTAGTGGTTACTTAAACATTTGCAATATAGATACTACTACTTACTGATACACATAGTTGTAAATATCTTCAGGAATCACAGGTGGGTGGCAGTTCTACCAGGTTCATGGCCCTTCAGTAATGGCAAGTATTGACTTCAGTGACCATTTGAGCAGATACTTTGGTTTACTTTCTTTCACTCTGCTCTTATAATAAACTCTTCTATGTTTTAGAAAATAAAATAAAGAGCTGCAGAGAATAATGTACTTGCAGTGTACATCAAGTTTTATTAGTTGAAAAGATTAAAACACTCTGATGCACACATTTGAGCACATCTAAATATCACATATTACCATTTTGCATTTTCCACTGTATTCTACCATCATTCTACTCAAGCAACGATGGAGAATATTTCTTGTACCATAAAAGAGCAAGCTATTTAAACAAACAAAACAAGCATCGTAAAGTCTATTTCAGGTATTCTTCAACCATGAAAGAGTTTGGTTTGATTTTAAGGAACTACGAGACAGCATTTTATAAGTCTTATTTTGATCTTACTATGTTTCAAATGGGAAAACTCTATTCACTCTCATTTTGTACAGAACATTTCTGTAGCACAACAATTCAGCAACATCTTGAAAAAAGAAATAGAAATCCTTACAAAATGTGAGCCCTATGGATAATTTATAATGGATATTTGAGGGAAAAAAGTCTGATATTAAAAGTAAAGTCTCAAGTGAAACTTTCTTCAGAAATACAAAAGCTTTGCATACTTCTTCCTGGGCAAGAAATAAACACCTAGAACTAGACAAGTGATTGTAATGCCTAATTACATTGTAGAATTTTTAAATGTTGTTCGGTTAGGCCTATTAGAACTCATTTTGATCTAGTTTCAACTTTCTTTCTCTCACAGATTTAGTTTGTACCCATTAATTATGGCTATCATGAATGAAATGCAGCCATTAACAAGGCCAAAATCCCAATACATGTATATACACAAGCTTGGTATGTGACACTAATTGTTATGAAAGCTTGGACACAATCCTGACCCAAACCCATGAAAATTATTAGTTCAAAATATTGTTACTAGAAAAAGACTTTATAGCTACTTTCACCAAGTAAGGAGTCAGACCAAATATCTTCCAAACAAGTTGATGCGTTATAATAATTACTGAACAACTATTACCTCACTGGAAGAAACTACCCCAGGTAATTTCCTTCTCAGACTATGAACTTTGAAAATGAACCGGGGCCTGAAAAAAATGGGTAAAACTAGTGTGACTGATACAAGCATGAAAGTTTAGCTCATTAGATCCAGATTTAGGAGAGAAATATAAACCAGTTTACATATTTACATATTTACATATTCACTTTTTATTACATAAATGAAAAATAGCTGCAAGCATGCCTAAACTAAGATGGTGACAGACAGCATTTGGTAGAGAGTATGAAGATGAAAAGGCAAAAAGAAACCCTGTGGCAGACTGTGTATTTTTATTCACATGTATTGGCATAAGAAACAGATGTTAAAAGAGGTTAATTCAATATTTATGTCAACCTCCAGGAGCAGTAAAACTTGCTAGTCACTAAAATGAGAAGTGCTTTAAAACCAACTAAAGCAAGATTACAAATTTTTACTTTAGTCATGACAGCACCTAGTGGTCAGATATGTAGAACCAAATATTACACCAGGCTGCCTATGGTAGATGTAAGATTTAAGAGGAAGAAAAGCAAAAAGTACTATCCAGAGACAATAGATATAATGTGACAAACCATGATAATCAAATGAATAGGAGAGAACATCAAGAGAAGCAGGGAATCTTGCAAATTAGTAGATACTTGTCTTTGGAATTGCTCCTGCACTTGTTCAGGGACACAATGTGCTAAGGACGGTGTTCATTTTTTAAAGTACGGCATAGGTGTTCCTCCATGTCCATTGACAGGATGTAAGCCACTAGTTTCGGTAGAGAAATCATAGAATCATAGATTTTTTGCACTGGAAAATACTTTTTAGATCATTGAGTCACTGCTAAGTCTACCTGTGAACCATGTCTGTAAGTGCCACGTCTTTTAGATTACACTAAGGATGGTGATTCTACCACTTCCCTTGGCAGCCTGTTTCATGCTGGGCAACTCTTTTCATGAAGAAATTTTTCTTAATATCCAACCTAAACCACCCTTGGCACAACATAGGCCTTTTCCTCTTGTCCTATTGCTTGTTACTTGGGAGAAGAGACTGACACCCACCTTGCTACAACCTCCTTTCAGATAG
This sequence comes from Sakesphorus luctuosus, assembly GCA_013396695.1. Lineage (NCBI taxonomy): Eukaryota > Metazoa > Chordata > Aves > Passeriformes > Thamnophilidae > Sakesphorus > Sakesphorus luctuosus. Next base: position 61,055 of record VWZD01002447.1, on the reverse strand, counting down.
TTACAAAGAGAAATAGCATCTTCCCTCAGATTCATTTTCTCCAGACTACATAATAGAAAAGACAACCTATGTGGAAAGGAGACAAATATTTTCAGAATTCAAGATGAAGGAAGGTGTTACCAGGTTCGTGCTCATTGATTTTGGCATCAAAAATGAGACTCTCCCTGTCATACATTTATGCAAACACTGTGGTGCTCAATCTTATTGCATGATGAATGAAAATCAGCCTGAAGCAGTGATTAGGAAGCCAGATTCTACTTCCTAGGTTAGCAACCTATTTAAGAGGCTATTATGCAAAATATAAGTCATTTTATACAAACATTACTATCCATACTTCTATATGGATGGGTTGAAGCTTTTAAATATCATCATGCTATTACTGCTGACTTTATTATGACAACCATCCCCTAAGTCAGTCTGATTCTTAATTCACAAGCAGTGGGAAAGCATCTCTCTGCATTCTGAAGTTACCAGTGAAATATCTGGTAAAAATAGGTTTCTTAGGAGTTGGGAAATTATGAATACTATGCCATTTATATCACTTTACACAGGCCTGGTTCAGACTTCATTAAAATTAATGGAAAGCTGTGTACAGATTTCAGAAATGCAATGAATCACAGAGAAGTGATGTCCTTCTTAATGTATATTTTGATCTTCACAGTCAACACCTATTTATGCAGGTTTTTAGATGTAATTGATACTAGTGCATATATGTTCATATCAGCTTGTCTAGTTGTCTAAATGGAAGAACAATTAAATTTTGTGCTTAAAATAAAAATGTTTCATTATGTTATTTAAATACTAGTAGCTTCAATTACTGCAGCATAGTAAATTTCAACTTACATATTTTTTTTAATATTTTTTCAAAGGGGATACCATATATCAGGCAAAATACCAGGTATCAACTCTCAGCCTTTGGTAAATAATTCGTGAAGAGAAGATTGCACGGAAACAATCTGAAACGCTTCATTAGCCAGGAGAGTTTGTACCCCACATATCACTTTCTAGTTCATACCTTAGGATCGTATGGGTCAGTTTGAAGTCCTTATGGAAGAAACTCAAGCTACTAAAGACGGTACTAGATTTAGTGGCATTTGAAAAAAAATCGCTAAATTTGTAAATGCCTTGAGAGAATTATATTTTATTGTGTGTTTTACTGACAGATATCTAACAATTTTATAACTTATAAACAATAGCTTCTTTCCATCTTACCTTTTTTTTGCCTGACCTCAGCTGCCAGGTCTGTGATACTGTTATCTCTGTGGACCAGCTCATGGTGAGATACTCAGAATCAGACTGCAGTTCCAATCACCTTTTCATGGTGGTGAAGGTGATTTAAGAAGCCTGTGATCCAATGCTATCATCCCACACATCAGTTATAGCTTGTCACCAGTTCAGTTGTCTAAGTGTCACTACCTATTGCCACAGTGACTGGATATATGTACTGTATTTATATATTATAATTACCTTTCTATATATTATCTATATAATTTGTAAGAACATGTGTGAGTGTGTTTATGTGTATATGTCAAAAAATATCCTGTATACCAAGTGAAATCCATATCTTGGTTTAAAAAAAGAAACAGGAAGGAAAGGGAGAGGGATGCAAGTAGGAAGGAACAGCCAAAACAGAACATGTCTCATGCTATCTATTGGAAAGAAAAAGTATATGAAAGCTTGTATACACATATATTACCTAGCTGTTGATAACTTGACAACTAAGTAGTATGTAAAAAGAAATTTAGAGGCCAGTCCCAGCAAAGAATGTCCTATAGCAGGAACAGTCACTCCTGTCCCTTTTTGATCTTGGCCCTGCATTCAGTCTTTTTCCTACAATGATTCTTTATATAAATTCCATTATTTTTTAACTACTTCCTATACCTTTCCCTTTGATTTAACAACCCCTTTTTAGGGTCTTGAACCTTTATACCTAGAATGTATTGGCACTGCAGAACTCAAAGTAGCAGAAAAATATTTGAACTCCTCATTAACAACCTGCAGGACCTTTGCAGAAGGTGAAACCACCGGGGAGGTGAGTTAACTCGTTGCCAATACCAGTTAAGTCAGACAAAAAATAAAACTGTTTGCTGATCTAATGGTTAGAATAACATATGCTGTTGAAACACTCAGTCAACCCTAACATTGTTTCTCTGAAAAGACAACCAGTTCATAACCTAGTATTCCTCATGGATATCTATATATACAAAAAATCTCTTTATGGAACAGCCTACACCTAGATCTGAACAAAGTTAATTCTCTGTTTTCAAAGTGAATGACCAGTCTTTGCCTTATGGAAGAATATTTCTGATGGATGAGTCAAGAATATTTTGACAGAAATTATCTGCTTATGGAGTGCAGCTGTTCATGTAAGTTTCCAGATGAATAAAATGTGGATAAGTGCGATTTTTGTAGACTCAGTATGATCTGTAAGGTGACAGGAAACAATATGTGTATCTTTAATATGCAATTACAGATGAAATCCCTGTGAGCTTTCAGAAAACATTATTGAGGCTAATGTGTTATTGTTAATGATCCTATGGCTTACCATATGTCCAGACTATAAAGTTAGCTAATGCACTCTTGTTTTTTTTTCAACTTCAATTCCTTCATAAAACAAGCTGATAATGGTATTAACACTAAAGAATGAATCTACAGAGGAGAAGACACTTGGGTTTGTTTCAGGGTATCAGTATTCAGACTGTATTACATTCATTAATATTTACAAAATTTACTTCCTCACAGTAGCTGTTTGTATAAATTCTGACCTCGATTACATATATGACCTATATGAATATGCAAGAAGGTTGTATTCAAGATTGCTCATTTCTTATAACAACAGGACATGGGATTAACAAATTGCCGAATACTGTATAATATATTCAATTAAATTTTCAGAAGTGGTAAGGAAAATAAAAACCACAAAAAGATGCTGGATGCAAGAAAATGTAGAAGACAAACACAAATGAATAATGATGAATATACCCAGTAGCCACTTCAGAATAATTTCTGAGCAGTGCTAAAAGTCATACAATTTCAGTTCTAGAAATCAATAACTTCAGAGAAAAAGTCTAGAGACAAAATTTGCATCATTCTTATTAATATAAACACAGAAGAACACCACCGTCAGGGGAATTATCCTAGAACTACCTGTAGTACCACTGGACTCAATAACTAGACTTCAGAAAACCAAAAGAGTACAAACATTTTTCAGACAATGTCTAGATTATTTATTTTGCTTTGTACTTCTGTGTTCTGAATTTTCAGATCACGGTGTTGTTTCGTTTCCTCTTATTTCTTAATTCAAACAGTAAGGACATATATGTACATGTGAGCAGACCCACACACAGCCACATGCATGCACAAGTCAGTTGCAAATGATTCCAAAGGAAAAATGGCAACTTCAGAAAAGCAAATAACATTTTCTACCTTACAAATCGCAATTAGAAATTCCTCACAGCTATTTTGGAAAAACAAATCAATTTTAAAACATTGAAAGTTAAAGTGAATTGAAGCAATTATTAAAAATTTAATTTTTAGGTTTTTTTCCTAAATGTTCTATTGATAAAAATAATAAAATAATTCTTTCTGATCTGAGATAACTAGAACTTCTTCTGGGTTACAAAATACTCCCACAACCTAATTGACTATTTGCGTAATTGCACCATGCAGTTCAGTTTATAACTCATTATTCCTCTCATGGTCTGATTTCCCACTTTACCTTTCTGACAATTCAAACCAATGAAATGCCCCATAAAAACATTAAATTGCAATGGTTTTCACTGGGATGGAGCAATTAAAGAGGTCATGTAAAGAGGTATCCAGCTCTCCTGAGAGCCCTAGGTAGTTACCATGCTCTTTTCAGCTGTTGGTCAGCACCTTAAAGCTGAGAGTGGTACTAAAATGAAGAGTTACCTTTCTTCTTCATTCTACTGTAAAATCAAATAGCTTCGTTTAGCCCTTTCATAGCTTTTTCTGTGAAAAAGCACTCGCTTCTTGGGCATCTTTATTGCAGAAGGGGGCAATTTAAAAGCTAAGCAAGGAAGTCTGCTTAGGTAAGACTCCCACAACTCCATTCAGAGAAAACAGCTGGAAGCTTAGGCTTCAATGTTCCACTGACAAAGTTAAGAAGCCTTTCCTCCGTCAGGCATTGCTCAGACAAGGGGGACATCTCACAGTATCCTCACAGCTGTGGGTGCCTGCTTTCCAGCTGAGATAGTGGCTCAAGGTGTGAACGTTTTTTCTTCTGTTCCCTATCACAGCACAGTTAAATTACATAGCTAGAACAACAAACAGTCTGCACAAAAATAATTTGCTACTGTGTTTTTCTGTTCAAATACATCAAATGTGGATGAATTTTGCATATTAGCAGGCTTGTTATGTATGAGTTTGGGATGAAAAGTCAGTTCCTAACCATCAAGACCTATACAGTATTTTTCACAATGATGCCTAAGGGGTTTTTGAGTTTTTTTGATTTTTCCAATTTTATAGATTTTAGAAGTACTTGTAACTGTAGCAAAGTGTAGATTTAGTGTGCTAATATTTCTAACAGCTTAAGTTCAATGTTTATGTATGCCAACCTCTGTCACATACCAGTAGCTCAAATTCTTTTAGTTGTTTACTCTTGTTTCCAAGGTAGAAAGCTGAAGAATATCAAAAAAGCCTGCAGAATGAAACATAAACATGAGCCAACAACCTTGGGTTTAAGAACACTGGAAAAACTCCAAGAGCCCTATGTGTGCTGAGGAAGAAGAAAATGATGAAGAGAGACCCCTGACTCAAATCCTGAGGAGGTATAACCAGGGGCAGGATGGGGTTGGACCAAGAGATGTGTGAAATGGGGATCGGGTAGACAATATTATAAAAGTCATAGAAACCAGCGTTCAGGGCACGGGTCAATATGTATTGCTGTGGGCCGTAGGCCTGATATTAAAGGACTTGAACTTTTTATCTTATCCCACACCAACTTGGCTTGGAGTCCTGCTTTGCTGGGGTCTCTCATGGCATCAGCAAGAACACAGACTGATCTTGAATACCAGGCTCATTTGCCAAACTTCCTGTTACTTTCTCAAGATGTTTCTCTCTAGTGTAATAACAGCAATTTTTATACAAGGGGGGGAAAATGGCATAGTAGGAATAACATAGTATTCATCCTTTACTGGGCCATGTGCTTTGTCCAATAATATTAATTACAGGCTGGCAATTCTTATGTCTTTAAAATTTATGCAAAAACCATTATGGCTAACACGGAGCCTTCCAGAGATGCAGAAAAACATACATAGATGAAGTAATCAAAAAGCCTCTGTAAGGAACAAGTACACCACAAGAAATATACTGCTCCACACCTGTCAATAAGCAGATGTGCATTCCTGTGCGTTCAGATAACTAAAGTAGAAAAATCATTCCTCATGTTGTAACTAGTTATAGATCTTATTTCTTTCATCTGCTCTCCATATGATTAGTTTTAATTCACAAGATTGAAGCGTACATTTGTTCCTTTCATGCACTGTGTCATGTTCTGGGGTTAGTGTACCTATTTTTAGTTTCTGCACACTTTAAATTGTATATTTTGTTACGACTCAGAGGTGATTTATGGCCATATCTTCTTTTTCCACTCCTTATCATATAATATGGATAATACAGATATGTCAGTTTGTTTCCTTTTATGCCCAACACTCTCTTCTAGGGCTTCTTGGTTTAATACCATATTTCAGTGGGCAAAATAGAACTGACTATGCCTAATCCAAATGTGTGTGGAACAACTACTTGTCATCTCAGCAGTTTTTCTCCTGCCGTTCATGCAAACATCATCTTACTCTTAGTTCAACACTTTATCACACATTTCTACCATCAACTACACCAAGTCAGAGTGCTTATAATTTAGATATCAAAAAAAAAAAAAAAAGTGAGCACAACTTGAGGATTGAACATTCAGGTTTAATATGCTTACATAAGTTATGTGGGACTCAGATTGCAGAATCTTCAAAATGAAAGGCAGGGTGTAGAAAACGCATTTTTCTTTCCCTTGGTACAGTTCTGACATAGTCTAATTTATGATAGCTGGAGATAAATTCAGAAAATTTAAGCCTTTTCATATAGGTCTTTAGTGTTAGCTCACAATCTGGTTGCTATTTTTCACTCACAGTGAACATAATTTTGATTTATTTTTATTTCTCCCTTTCTCAACTTTTGCAGAATGCTGATGTATGCTTTTACTTACAAATACCATTTTGAGATTGACAAAGTTGTCTTCTAAACAATTTTTTATAAATATTTCCATGATTTTTTCCTTTTTTAATCTTTATAATCATTAATCTTGTTGAATACCAGATTTAAGTTCTTCATTGGATTTGGCAATGTATTTGTAGTGCTGTAGTATTTTTAAGCTCAATGTTTATATTGTACCCTTGTGTACATTTTATAAACCCACATATATCACTTCTGAAACAAAGTTTAGGATTTGCTGACAAGACATATACACAACCTGGAAATCTATAATGTATCTTCTCCAGTTTCTTGATAGAGACTGCCAAACCATGTGTATAAACACGTGTTTTTCAGGAGATATCATTGATATGTCTACCACAATCTCATGTCATAAGAAAGAAACTAGGTTACTTCCTGTATTTGTGGAATGTCCAAGAAAAGCAAATGTTTTGCTGTAAAACTAGAAGTTTCATCTTTTTTCAATTAAATGGAAATGGAACACCTAGTTCTACACCTTACTAAACTCATATTGAAAATAAAGAAACAAACAAAAAACCCCAAAAACTGTAAAGCCAAAAAAAGGAGCTATAAAAGATTTTGTTCAAGACCAGAAAAAACTTTTTTAATTTAACTTTTATTTTCACAAAAAGAAATACTTTAGTGTTTTCTAAACATTAACTTTGATATGTTCAGATTTAAACATTCTGGAACTTTACACAGCAGAAGTCTTTTTTTCTTTAATTTACAGGGGAAAAAAAGAAAAACATGCCTTTAATTATCAGAATTTCCAACTGAAGAAAAGTATTCTTTTTAATCAAGTTCTAGGAGATATTAGAATTGTTTACAGATGAGCATCTCAGTGATTTCTATCCCTATATTTTTCACAAGCTCTGCGAAATAAAATGGAAAGGTAAAAATATTCCATATTGTATAACTGCAGTGCTGTATTGTCTTATAAGAATATCTATTAGTCTTCTAAGGGAATATAAGTCTGAAATGTTACAAAATATGATTTGAAAAATCGGTTTTCTACTTCTCAAGCTGTATTTATTCATTTACTTTTACCACCTTGCCTGAGAGAATGCTTTTATTTACTGTTAAAACCTGATTGTTTCATTTACACTAAATACATTGACTGTGATCCATACTCAGTCCTTGATGGTGGTAAATATTTCATGTTTTTCCATAGAGAAATTATTAGTTTCTCATTAATCAATGCTTTCAAATACCTGTGTTCATTAGAACACTTACAGCTTGAGCTGCTTGCTGAATGTCTTACAAATCTGCATCTCTATTGGCTCATGTTGACAACATTTCCTCTTCCCTTTGACATTTATAGGAATTAGGAATATTTGGAAGCTCAGAAAGGCACTGTAAGATCAATGCAGCTTCTTACTGGTCATGAGATGCTGAGTTTTAAACCATTCGGTACACTTTCTTGGTAGGGACTTTCATTAGGCTCTCTCTTCTGGTAACAAAAGATGGGACAATAAAACTAGCAGAAATAAGGTGTTATGAATAGGAAAATTTGGTTCTCAAGGAACTTCACATGATAACACTCATGTGCATTAAGAAGTGTCAATATGGTGCAACCATAGTTTTCCATGTTTCTATTTAGATTTAGGAGCTACATTGATCTAAAAATAGAAAATATAAATTTTTCTTGCTTTGACAATGGGTCCTTTCCCTTTTCTTTTCACTTCTTAATTTAAATACAAACAGATACTTTTTTCAGGCCTCCAGCGTTTCCTGAAAGACACACACACAAAAAAAAATATTTCAGGAACAAATATAGGTTATTTTATATTACTTGCATAAAAACATTAACTTCTCTGAAACTAGTTCCCTTTTTTCTGCAAGCAGACCATGTCTCTTCTCATTCCCTTTCTGAATGCATTTCCATTAATTCTGGTGGGGTTTTCCCCTCATTCAGATCTATGAGTCTTGAAAATTCTCAAAAACTGTCCCATTCGGGAAATAATTTTTGCTCCAATTTAACACATAAAAAACCCCTAAAATAAAAAAATGCAGTTACACAAAGCCACTAGAGAGTGGTTACAGGAAAAGACCAGACATCTCTTGATTTGAAAGCTAACCTTCCATCTAAAAGATGATTTCTCAATCGGTTCCTGATTTAGCAAGTTAATGAAATGCATTCAAAGCACAATGGATGATTTCAATGTTTAAATGAGCTCTAAATGTGTCTATATTTTATCTTGGCATGGGCACAAAGCTGCAAACACCACTGCCCATACAAGTCCTTCTTGGGTTATCCATTTCCATTAGTAGATTACTCCACTCAGAGGACTGGATCTACAAAAGGATGTGTGATACTACTCAGGCAGATATTTACCTCATGGTGTTATAAATGCTTGGAAGACCTACAGACTCAAATTTTCTTTTGGTAAAGATTTTTGAGTGCTTTAAACTATTTCTGATCATCATGTTCAAAGCAGCTAAAGTTCTGATGGACAGAGCTCATGCATATTCTCCGGCTGATTCCCTCTGTGTTAAGTCCTGTTGTTAAAGTCAGTCAACATATGTTTCAAAAAAGCTCCCCTTCCTGATTTAAATGACAGATCAGCTACAATGCTGTCAGATATGATTTCTTAAAAAATGTAAGATTTTTGGTCTATGTTTACCATACCTTTACCATCAGATTTCTCTTTATATGATCATTTATGTAGCATTATCAGGTTGGTCGCTCTATCCAAAAGCTAAATATATTGAGTTTTTTTCTTGGTTTAAAGACAAATATTGGGGCAGGAACTACAATAACTTCCATTTTATTTCCCCCCTAATACAGAGAGAGAAAAAAAAGTAAAAATGAGGAGGTTATAGGTGAAAAAATAACAGTTTGCTACCAAGGAAAAATAGTAGTGAAAAGCAACAATATCAACAGAATCGTTCAAATCAACAACAGATATAAAAATGTTTTTAGTCTCCCCCTCCCTCCAACCCGCAGCGCAAAGAAAGAAACAAAACATCAGGGGCTTCCATGCTGGACCATGCAGCTCAGGAGAACAAGGGCAACAGAAAGCTAGTTTCCATGGACTTATGTCCTCCCCCCAGAGGCTCCAGTCAGTGGTGAGACCATGGTGGTGGCTGGAATAGGGGTGACTCCCCAGGCTGCATTGATCCTGGCATGGCACAGAAAGGCAGTGGGTCCTGTCTTTGTTGCTGTCCCAGTGAGGAAGGAATGGTTACTGGTGGTGAAGCGATGGCTCCTGGCTTTGCTGCTGTCCCAGCAAGGCAGGCACAATTATCAGCAGTGGCTGAGACTCAGGAGCCACTCTGACCTGTGGCAAGCCTCTCTCTCCAACTCCCCTCATTTGGTGGGCAGAGTGGCCTCTTCAGATGACATAATGGTATGAATATTGATCACTATAGCTCACTCCCCTGGCTTGTAACCATAACAAGTTCTTAATGTCAAAATAAAATACCAAAAGTTTAAAGTATCATTGAATTTCTTTCTAGACATTTTTACCCAAGCTTTAACTATCGCTTTTGGACCCTAACTCTGGCACGACACACTGTCATTGGTCTCAGAAATCCTGTAGAATAATACAATTTTTCTAAATTGATTTGCTATTGTTTTTATTATTTCTATTTAGTCTTTAGATCAAAGAAAATATGTCATTATAACACAAATAATAAAGTTATATTCTTTCTGATATGTTTTTGAAGGGTTAAAACTAGAGAGCTGCCTATGTTGTAGTAATGGGACATACTCCTACACACTCAGCATAAATAATTATGCCTTTGCAGTAGTCTAATACATCACATATATCTCTATAATATTCTAAGAAACTATCTGCATTTAGATATTTAACACTCTGAATCACTGCACATCACATATCCTGTTCCTAGGGAGAATGTTACGTAAATGACCATAATTTGCTGTATCAGTTTGAAATCTAGTACACTTGCTTGCATGTGAAAAAAAAATCTATAGCTAAATGTCTTTTGTAGAGTTAATCCCAAATTTAACTTCATATATAATTATTAAGTAGAACAAATATCTCTGAATGGGCAATCCATACAACAGGATCTGCAGTCTAGCTGAGAAGCTGACAGTGAGTTTTGAAATGCATTATTGTGATGTGTTGACTTTCTTGTCTTTGCTGTACTTGCAGTTTTCCAGACTCATTCAATGTAAATTGATGAGTTTCATATAAGATATTGTAAAAATACACATTCCAATGCTTGGACTGCTGGCCAAGCGATTCCTTCCCCTTCAGCATCACTAGTGTAATGTTCTCTCTCTTAGGAATTTCTATTTTTATGAGTTTTTGAAGGAAACTTGCCTAGAAAATGCAATGTGGGGTTACTCAAACAAGTTTAATAACTCCAGTTGTTTTGATTTGATCAGAGGTGTTGGTGCAAAGACAAAAGAAGTTGTCATGGTCTCCTCAGCAAAATGCCCCATCAGCTACAAGATTTGCTTTTGTTGCTTAGGCAGAAAAACTATGGGGAAAAGAAAACTGAGTTTTCAAGATATTAGATGTTTCTTTCACTTACCAGACAAAAAAGCTTTGAACAAAAGCATCCCTCTATGCAATACCCACTTGTCTACCAACACAAACCAAATGAAAATATAATAGAAAAGTTTAATCAACAGTTTGTATCCTCCTTATAAATGTGTATGATTGCTATGTGATTAGATATAGGTGGCTTAAAATTCTAATTAAGGCTCAGAAGTGAAAATAACATAGCAGAGTAAAATCCCACAAACCTGCAGGCAAACTGCTTGCCAGTTTTAAGTACCTCTGATCTAAAGAATTACATACAATACAAAATGATAAAGGGAGGACATGAGAAACACCCTGCAAAGTAGTATTTCATTCTGTTAGGTACTGACTGCAGACATAATCTCTAATCAAACACTTTGGAGAAGTGCCAGCAACAGGGCAGAAAATTCTTCCACAGAAGACTGTATGGCTGAAATCACCACTAAATGAATTCTCATAGTACTATGCAAAAGTAGTTTCATGTTACATACCTCCTTCATTTTTGTAAAATTCACAGTTCAGTTTAAAGATAAAGATAGTTCATGTCACACAGAAATGGCTTAGTGGTTGATACCAAGGGCTATCTGACCTAGTGATCAAGTTTGATGGTGGTCAGAGTGAAGGCACATGGAAGCTTAAGAAAAGGGCAAGCACAGAAGTCATTTATTCCAAATATCCTTCCAGTATCCAGCTAAGATGCTTTTGACTACTCCTTTCTAACCCTGGTTTAACAGCTAACAAGTGAAACACCTAGGTGTTATCTCTTGCTCTTCAGGGCAGTAAGGGCCATGGCTTTCTACCAGACTGAGCACAGTTTGTGTCCCTAGCATAAAATTTTGAAGGCATGAAACACGAAACAATAGTTCAAATAGTAATAAAAATGAAGGGTAGTCAAGAGGCCATTCAGAGACTAAGCAGGACAACAAAGATGTCAGAAGCAGGTATGGATAAGAGAACTTGTAACACAGCTGGAAAAAGCCCAGCAGCTACTGTGAAAAGAAGTGCTCTCACTAGGGCAAGGTATTGAAGGAATTCAGCACACAACATGCCTCTTGTGACCTATGTGAACCATGTATTAGAGGAGAAGAAAAGCACGCTCTTTCCAATACTCGCCAGAAAAAGATCACCATATCAGCTTCTGCTCAATTAGTCTTTGAAGAATCCTGACAAATACTGAGTGCTTTGCCTGTTCCCAAACTGTGATAACATATCATACAGTGATGTTCTAATGGCTTTCTAATTTCAAATGCAATGTGTGGTTTGTCAGTAATATTAATTTAAAAATAATAAATGCAAAAAGGTCAGCAGTACAGGGAGGAAGAATAATATGGTCACTCTCATGAGAGGTTGGCAAGAAAACAAAACACATTTTTTATTTATTTAACAGACAATAAGGAAGTCTTTTGAACTTATGATGGTTGCAAAGGTAGAAGTCATACCTCTACCATTCCAGACTCTCCTGATATTTTTTAATCATTATTTTATTATCTCCAGAATACTTTCAGAATTGAGAATTATTGTTGAAATGAGAAAAAAAAAATAAAAATGAGGATCTGACTAGAAGCCCAAACAGGTGACTATGGAAAGATTCTTTTTTTATTTTAATGAGCTTCAAATCACTCATTTGTTGTATGAGTACTTTACCATCGAAATATTTTAAAATATTTTAAAAATTATTATATACCTATGATCCTCCTAAAATGAAAGTATATCCAAGGTAAAACAGAGTAAAAGCTAACTGAAAAACCTCCACACAGCACCAGATTGCCTAAATACATGGAAAAGAAGATATCTTACAAATTTTATTCCTTCTCTCTTTTGTATTCTCTCCTCAACAAGAAAATGGAAATGGAGAGTAACATCTTCATTCTCAATATTTCTCAAAATAACAATACAGAAACACAAAGAGGGCGAGCTTATTGGAAACAGAAGTATCTGCTTCAGAAAAAGAATCAATCAAATCAACAGTGTATGAAACTGAGCTTCCAGGAATCTTGAGAGGTTAGAACTATCCCAAGCTATCCCTTTCATAAGTTGGCAAATGTTATTTTAAAATACTGCAACATTTCCTCACTGTAACAGTTTTTCAACAGCAGCAATCCTTTCTTTCAAGTAGGTGAATGACCAAAAAAAAAGTAAAATTACTGATTCTGTATAAATGGAAAACTATAGATTTACACAAACTGAAACTTATAAACTAAACACCAGCACACACCCAGAGGCAATGTACAGGGTGAATGCAGAGTTTTCTGACATGTTTCTCTACTGTAAAAATCCACAATGCTTAATGTTTTGGAAAGCTAGACATAGTTAATATTTATTCCACATTTTGAATACATAAAAAAATAAGCCTTTAATTTACCAGTGCCAAAGAAATGTACATTCTTTCTGCCATCATATCTGCACTAAATTTGAGGAATTAATTTACCAACCCCACCACCAACTCATGTACAAAAGGTAGATTTAAAGAAGCAAGAGATATTTTGGTAAGTTATTCTCTTACAAAAAGCAAAAGAACTGAAAGCCAAATAAACCTAGAAAGTGTGGAAAGTCTCACTTTTGTGGTGCTTAATTTCTAAAAACCTCATACACCAAAAAAAAAAAAAAAAAAGTACTATTTTAAGGCAACAAAAGATTTGATCAAAAATGTTTTTAAGTTTTATTTTCTTCCTTTTCTTTTGTTTTTTTCCCCTCTAAAGCAGACATAAAATGAAATTTATATAGTTATTTTTCCTCCCAGAAATCAAAGAATCTGGGGATTTTTGTTGCCCAAGATCCACCATGATAATCTCAGCTAATGTGCCAGCTAAATGGAAAAAAAGAATGCACAAGTAGACCAAAGTTCTTCACTGCAAAACTGTTTTATAATAGTGAAAAACACAATGTGAAAACAGCCAGTTTTCCTTATTTTCACACATTCAACCGCAGCTGACTTCATAACACTTTTGCTGTCAAATACATCACATGAAAACCTTACAAGTATGTTTGCATGATCTTGAATTATGGTGAGTCATGGTGAGCATTGTGTGACCCTGGGTGATACTTGCCAGTGTTGCAGCAGCAGGGCACAGTCGCCTGGATGAAAATAAGCTGGGAGTCAGAAAGCCAAGACCTTATTTCTTTTCTTGAATTCTCTGAAATGAAAGAAGAGAGCTGAAAGCTGAGATGTCCTCACTCTTTCACAGAAATTTCAATATAACTTTGACCTATGGCTGATCATACATAAAACTGAAGGCAGAGGGAAAGAAAAATAAACAATTTTGGAATATCTATTAGTAAGTCTAGTTTATTTAGGATTTATTTTTTTCTTTAGGAAACTATTAATTTTAGTTTCAGTGCTTGAGGGTTTTGGCCAAGAAAATTTAAAGTTTTCAGACAAGATACTTTCCTACATGTTCAAACACTCTAGTCCCATCTATTTCCAGTAGGCAAACCAGCCAGGGCAAACTCAGTAAGGTTTCTACTTTAAATATTTCTTTTTATTTAATACAATTTTAGTACATTTTGAAATATTCTGCAGTATAATACTGTCTGAAATTGTTCAATTTGCTTTTAGTTGCCCAAGTTGCTATGTTATTTTCTATTTTTTTTCTAAATTTTTTCTATTCTTAATTGCTTATTGTTTAGAGTACCCTCTGAGAAAAACTTGATGTGACATGTAATTATAATATAGTATAAAAACACCTACACAATCACATGAAGAAACACATCCAAAATAAAAGAGCAGGCATTGTGAAACAGAAAACTGACTTTTCTGTCTTACAGTCTATCACTCTCTACCTTAGAAATATTTACAATCAATGTATGTTAAACTAAATTTGACATCTAAGCCTAAGCCAGTGTTTGGGGGTTTGTGTTCAGAGTTAGATAGTTCAATGCTAAAGGGCATGTTTTTGGTAAATACTACATAACCAGCAGGCTGTTCTAAGCATTATGCCTAAAAGTTCCCAAGTGCATCTGGGGATGAACTGGGGGGTTTTGGATCATTTTAATAAAGTGTAGCCTCGGGGGGGAAAGATACATTAATTCTGTATCAAAAATAGGGGCTATTCATTTAGTTTTGTGCATTTTAATTGAGGATGCCTGTTAAAAATGAAGATCAACAATCAGCCATGTCATTTCATACAAGACAAGAATGTTAAGACAGCAGGATCAGTTAGAGTGTCCCCTATTGTGCTGCAGAGCAGACAGCATCTATTTCAAATCATGCAGAAGTGGAATATTTGCTTTTTAAAAGTGAAATGTGAAAGATAAAGTATTCTTATACCTATTGAAGTTACACGGAAAGCAGTCTCAGAAGGTGCTGTTAATATGTGCTGCTTCCCTTTAGTTTGAAAGTTTATCCGAATGCCTTAAAAACATGTAATTATTTAGAAGAATTTCAGATTTCTTACTTTATCCTCAGTAAGTATGTGGGTCTCCACATATGGCTGATTTATGGAGACTGTTTCACAGAAGGAATTGTCACTTGCTTCTGTTTAAATTGGGGTCTGGAAGGCTATGTGTAACAGCATTCCTGATAATTGGTTCTATTATGAAGCACTGTCATGGCAAATTTTCTGAACAGAAAACAGGCTGCATAACACTACCTCACAGGAAAAAAAAACCCACAACACTATCCTCCTTCAGCAACAAAAATTTGAATTCTAATTGCATAGAGTAAATGCAATTATACCTCAAAGAATGCAGGTGCCAAACCTGAAATTTGGAGTATGTGTTTTGAACAATACAGAGTTGCCACAGAGCTTAAAACAAAGACATGAAACAGTATAGTTTCAATTCTTCTCCTAAAAAACAGAAGAAAAGAATTCGTCTGTCTTTTCAAAGTATACTACACTGCTACACTTTTCTTTTTAACTCACTTTCTAGCAGACCTTTGCTACTTCATTAAAACATTTTTCAACATGTCATATATATTTGTTGTGTAGCAAACCCTAGTTTATTCATGCTGAGTGGCTAACCTTTCTCAAAGCAATTTAGCAACATTTCTCCTTTCTTCCTTTTGTAAAATCTCATCTGAATGTCTCTGAAGCAGAACTGGGCAAGAATTGACCTAAACATAAACCTTTTAAAGATTAAAAAAGGAAAACTTGGGGATTTATTTATTTGTCTTGGTTCTGGTATATCAGCTTTGCTTTGATTCTAATTTTCATGTTTTTTCTGTCATCCACGTCCAGCTTGCACTAGAGAAAAATTGTTCATTGTAAAATTGTTTTCATACTATTTCAAGTGAGAATGAAACCAACTTCTTTTCCAAGGGCTATCACATAACATGATCTTAGAATATAACCATATTAATTTATAGTTGCTTTTATGCATTTTGAGTTTCTCCTCTGGACCATCAACTAAAACATCAAACTTTATGTAGGATATGAAACTTCACTTTGAGGAATGCTTGATGGTTTTGATAGATATGAAAAATCAGCTAAAAAATTCTGAAAGAAATTAAGTAAAAAGCGATTCAAACATTAGTTACAAAAAGCAATATTTCAATTTGCATAATTTATTTGGATAAATTAAATATTTCTTTTACAACATTTTTTCACTGCATTTACTCATTTCAGACAACATCTCATCATATTCAGTGAAAATTCTTAAGGTCTCAGGAGAATTCTTACTCAGAAAATTACATGCCAAATATCTTTGATTATATATTAGTGGTCATTCAAATAAATAATGAAAAATTCACAGATCTGTTTCTTAACCATAGTCTATAGTCACAAATGGGTATACAGAGTTACTATAAGGTTTTTCAGTATAAAAATCCTATTTTTTACTTTTATCTTGGAGTTAAAACTGATGATTTATACTGTAGTTTTGGTCACCACAATGTAGAAAAGATGTTAAGCTGTTGGAAAGTGTTCAAAGGAGGGCAACAAATATGGCGAAGGGCCTTGAGGGGAAGCCATATGAGGAGTGTCTGAGGGCACTTGGTCTGTTCAGCCTGGAGAAGAAGAGACTGAGGGGAGACCTCATTGCAGTTACAGCTTCCTCTTGAGGGAAAGAGGAGGGGCAGGCACTGATCTCTGTAGTGACCTGAGGAGTCAGGACAAGACCCAAGGGAATAGCCTAAAGCCATGTCAGGATAGGCTTAGGTTGGATATTAGAAAAAGGTTCTTCACCCAGAGGATGGTTGGCCACTATAACAGGCTCTCCAGGGAAGCGGTCACAGCACCAAGCCTGACAGAGTTCAAAAAGCATTTGGACAATACTATCAGGCATGTGATATGACTCTTGGGGATGATGCTGTGCAGGGCCAGGAACTGGACTCGATGATCCTGATGGGTTCCTTCGAACTCAGCATATTCTGTGATTCAGTAGATCAGAGAGTAATAAAAGGAACACACGGGAGTACATGGGTAAAGCATATTGCACAGCAGAACACTTTTTTTGCCTTGGGGTTTCCAAACTACACTTCATATCAATCAGCTCAAGTGTAAGTTTAACAATAGGGTACATCAGTTTCTCAATCAAATGGGAAGAGTTTATCTACCTGGCATTCATTTGACCACTGCACCATCCACAGTGATGTTAAAAATTAAATGCTTAGCAAAATAGCCCCCCCAAAAAACCACCAAAACCAAAACAAGCAAAGAAACAAAAAATAAACCCAAAACAAAAACAAAACAAAAAAATATATTTACAAAAGTTTTAAACTAAGCCTTGAAATGTGAAGGCAGTTCACATAAGTCACTTTTTAGGCCCAGTGTAACTATTAATAATACATAATAATTTAATACAGGAATAAAGGACTGCACAATCTATTCCGCTGACTCTATTGAAGTGCTGCAATTGAAGATAGGGTATGCATATTTGCAAGTCCACTTACTTTGAAAAACCAGGACTGCTATTAAGGGATCATAATTTTTGCTTTTCTCTGTCATTTGAGGAAAATCCTTTATGTTTTTGTGGGTTTATTTCTTTAAGATTCTTTTCATGAGCTAAGATTACAATGCAGAAAGACCTCAGAATACAGTTTAAACCACTACTTCATTCACTTTTTACAACAGTGACAGCTTTTCTTACAGTTAAGCCCAAATAATTTCAACTTTCCCAAACTGGAGGATTTTACCATTTTGCTATATAGTCTGGTTTTAATTCTATCCACTTTTGCCTGGACACCATATTTTTACTTACACCACAGCACTGTCAAGTACAAATGTAACTGGCTGGCGATGCTGCTTCCCTGTGGTTTCCAGGTGGATTAACTAACACCACCCCCACCTCCCCCTCATTATTTTCCTTAAACACTGCCAGCTTCAAAAAGTACATAGCCTTCAGGTATGCTAAATCCTATGCATTTCTGTGCGTTGTCTTTCCCACTGATCTACAGTCTCTCTCTCTTGACCTAGAGATTTAACTAATCTTCTCACTTCAGACACCTAAACACCTCCCTCAAAAGATTCCTCACAAAAACACACACCCCTCAAGCCTACTCAAAGGCCTAAATTAATTATGCTAATCAGACTGCCCTGGCTAACCCAATTAAGTTTAATTAGCTGATGCCTTTCTTCCTAAAACACCTTGCCTTAGGGACATTTTACCTCTTGTTTTAAGCTAACTGCAGAAGTCAATCTCTTCTTGCAAACTTGCCCCTCAGCTACAGACTTTCAGAAGGGAGAGACTCACAGCAATAAGCCCCTTCAAAGCCTTACAAAAGCTTCTTGTTTCTTGAATACTTAACACTGGACTGTATTCACGCTGGAATCTGGGCTGTGAAACAAAAGAAGCTTATGGTGCCAGGAATGCCAGAAATGCTCATCGTTTCTTGACTTTTCTTCTGTCATTTGCGAGTCATTGTAGCTCTCTGGACACATTCAAGAACACCTCTGTCTGTAGGTAGTTGCACTATTGACCATCGACTTCCTACCTGATCCTATGCCACCTATGTCACCCTTTGATTTCACTGCAGGAAACCTCATCTGCTTATAATTAATGGATCTTTCCATGCACAAAATGCAGTGATGCAGAAAAATTCCTATGTGGCAGATCCTGGTTAAATTTTCTGCTGCATGAGAGTGAAACTAACTTTCCTCACTCGTCTATGAGCTGAACAAAAACTTTTGAGTTTGTGGTTCATCAAAAATCTCATTCTTTACAAAATTTCGCTCAGACAAAAGTCTAAACAAAAAAGTTTCTGCCAATTGGAATTTCAAACTGGTTTTGCCTCAGAAATACTGAAAAATTGCATTTTTAGAAAAATGTAGGCTCCTGGAGCTCTTTAGTTAGTCAATAAAAGTTAAAATTCCTTTCCTATTAGCTGCACACTATTTCATATATTATTTCTAGTGATAAACTAGAAAAATATGTCTTTCAAATGACAGGAAATTTAAAAGGAAGTCAGAAGACATCCTCTTCTCTCATGAAAATGAAATTGCGAAGTCAAAGGAGGAAGGGAAATAAAATGGTGGTGTATGACAATAAAATTACTTTTTTACCAAAACGTAAATTCCTAGAGAAGAGTTCAAAATTGCAAAGTATGTTAAAATTTTGAAGATTTTTTTTTTAGTTATGTTTGAAAGTTGACATTATTTCATGCTATCAAAATTTTTCTATTTTAAGGAAGGTTAATAATAACTGGAAAATTTCAGCTGGTTCAAGAAAATATTTTAGTATAACTCAAAGACTTTGGTTGCATCAAGTGAATCATTCCCATTCTTACTCAAAAAATATGGAAAATATTCTTCACTTTCCCAATGATAATGGTTTATTCTGTAGGTTAAAAGCAGGTATTGTACTGAATACACCCTTATTTCCAAGCACTAAATGAAATGTCATTTTGGATAAATGAATTTAAAGTGACCAGTATCATATGATAAATTATGATTTAGGAAGAGTTAATAAGTGATGTAAGAAATTGGGAACATAGTTGATCAAATATTCTATCCCATTCAAAACCCTTTATTCTAAAGAAAATTTTGATTACCAGAAGGGATTTCTTTAATTATTCTAAGGAATATAATGCTCTGCAAAGAATAATAATAAAATTTACCTTTGTGTGAAGGCATAACTTTGCCTCACAACTTTGTCTGCTTAGTTTTTCAGTAGAGCAAAGTAATTTCAGGCATATATAGACTTACTCTAAATATTTCTAAATTTAGAAGAGTTTCATGCTTTTATTGATGTTTCTGTTTGGGGGTTGGTTTTTTGTTCGTTTTGGGGGTTGTTTAGGGTTTTTTTTTTTGTAATATGTAAATGTATGAAACATCAATAATTCAGAAAATATTTCTACTGATTTCATGAAGACTTAACTAAGTGAAAATTGCAAGATTACTTCCTTGATTTTACATGCCAACAAAATGAATATGCTTTGCAAGTATAGCCTCTATAAAGGCATGGTTCTTAACAGGATCTAAATCCAGAATGCTTTGTAGTAGTTCTCTACTTTGCAGAATGCCAACTATTCATATTTCTCCAATTAAATACATTAGTAGTATGCTCTTGAACAGAAATAGGAATCTCTGACTGAAATACAGAAGACCCTTATCAAGCTAAATGTTGCATTTCCAATTATAACACTTGGGAAACAGTGATAGGAAAAAATGCTGGCTGTTGCATACCAGAAGAAACAAGCCAAAACTTAGTTTCTTGGAGGTTTTCTTTTTTCTCTTATCTCACCTCTACACGGTGGCACCTTCTGACCTATCATGTTGAACATGTTCAGGCTATTCAGTTGTTAGAATAAACTCCAGCAGCAAGTATGAAATTAATTTCCTATTGAAAACATGTTGATAAAATGTTGGCAGGTAGAAGTAGTGACACATGAGGGAGAGAAAATGACTGAAAATACCCCATGTAATGTTCAAATTTGGAATTAAACAAGTAGTTGCCTGAAGCTTCCCCTGTATTCAGGAAACTGCATATCTTGCAAATTGTAGTAGAAGATGCACTCCTCAAGCTGAATAAATAACCTGCAGTACACATGAAGTACAGATAGCATGATTCCAAAATGGTTTATTTGGGATATAACCATTATTATACCAAATTCTACTGTGAATTTGCTCCCTTAGCTCCCCTGAGGTCAGATTGTCTGTAGCTTGCATTTAGTTCCTCAAAATTAGTGCAGCATTGAAAAATAAAAGATTGAGAAGATGACATTAACACAGATAAAGTAAATTCACTAAATAGACAACATAGTCAATGATTTGTTGCTACTTTAAGATTTATACTGCATAGCTCAGTAGTGCTTTTCCTTGAGAAAAGCAGTAGAATATGTGAAGGCAGTACATAGAACTTACATGCTATATACTCATGTATAACATGTTTGAGTGGTAGAAGAGTTTCCTATGAAATGTGTATATTTGTTGTTCCAAGCAGACTGGGTGAATCTCTAAAAATTCTTTGTGAAACTGCCATTAACATGAGCTAATGTTAGTGTCAAAGCTTTAGTCAACTATCCTAAAAATAGCAATATAGCTTTTTAGGTACTCTCGAAACCCTCTCTTTCTAAAGGTTTTATGTATGCTCCAAAATGAAAGGACATTAAGAATCATACAGTAAATCAAGGAATCATTATAGTGTGGTAGGGACTCAAAAAGATCAGATGGTACATAATTCTCTTGAAGGCAGAGGACACTAACAGAGAGGAATAAAACAAAACAAAGGAGTAAAGTTCAGAGGAGCCATTCCTTTTCAAGTCTTCTCATTCTTCACCACATAGTTCTTTTTAATCCCTCACGGGTGCTTCTATTTTCTGTGATCTCATGTCACAGTGAAACAACACTGAGTTAGAGAATTCAATTTAGAAGGATGGGATGCTATAGCAACAAAAGATGTGTCAGGGGAGCTGCAAATGAGAAGTATTGGTCTCTCCACTCATTGTTGACTTGTGAAGATTTGTAAGAAGAAAGAGTAGCCTTCA
Source organism: Sakesphorus luctuosus (assembly GCA_013396695.1). Lineage (NCBI taxonomy): Eukaryota > Metazoa > Chordata > Aves > Passeriformes > Thamnophilidae > Sakesphorus > Sakesphorus luctuosus. Next base: position 39,479 of record VWZD01002447.1, on the reverse strand, counting down.
AGACCTTGAAAGATCTGCAGGCATATTTTTGGAGAGAGACAAAACCTTTTCTCCCATTGACAAGCTTCCCCAAACTGGATTTATTCTCTGATATCTTAACTTTGCAAGCAAGAAGCTGAAGTAATTTTTCAAGCTCACTGAAGACAACAGTCTGCTATGATGCTCGAGTTTCAAAAGTTGGTATCCTACTGTGTTAATCAGTCTTTAGCCATCATTGCTAGTCATTAGTGGGATTTTCGATGTTAGTTGATACCTGCTCTGATTTCTAATCAATTGCTACAGAGAAGGAATAGTAATTAATCTTGGTGAAAATTTCTATTTCTCCGCTCTCATGACTCAGTAAGTTCTTTAGCAGTGTCTAGAACTTTTATAGAGAAATCCTGTCTTGGTTTTAGAAGCTGAAAATTAAAAATTAATATGTTGTGATGAATTTCATGCACGAGGCAAGCTAAACGGGTAATATGGTCAGATGTGCTGAGTGTTTAGATGTGAGGCATAGCACAGAATAAAAAGTATATCTCAAAATACTTTAAAATTGCTGGGGAAACTGCTCTGTATTTTTCATTGTCAAATAAAGCTTTCTACTCCCTGCTTTTTTGTGATATTCCACTGAAAACCGAATCTTTTTTTTTTTTTTTACTTTGAACACTCTTTCTGTGTGAAGCCTTAAGTAACATGCATACCTTTGGTTTAAATGCTTCTAACATACAGTAGAACCCTGTCTCTTCACACAGTTCTTGAGACCCAGCTGTAAATGGCATCCACATTTTCACTCCTTCAGGGTATTTTTTAATAAATGATTGAAACATCTTTTATTTTCATTATCAATACAAATTAGAAGCCAAGCATATTTGGGTATTACTTGGTTTAGCAGTTTTGACAATTTTATAATCCAGCAAGTCAAAACTGTGGAGCTTTATATGTGGAATAATATGATTATCTCGTGTTGTGCTTGCATTAGCAAGTAATTTAGTGTAATAGGAACATATCAGGAGAGTAAAAATTTGGCACTCAGATCCCTGCATCTACATGATACAGTTCATTGCTGCACCTGCTTGCCCTTTTCCAATCAGAGGTTCTAAGTGCAAGAGACAGGCTTAGCCTGGAAAGATACTGTCTAAGATTTGGGGTGCTTACCTGAGGTTTTCAGGTTGCCATGAGCTGGTGTCACAACTTCATCATAATCAGATAAAATTCTGAGCCTTAGCTATGTTCAAGAAAACACTAGCACTCAAGAGATTTTCTAACAGAGAGAAAGAGCCACTTTCAGAAATAAGTTCACCCCACTGTCAAACACCTGCCAGAGAGGTACAGACTAGAATTTACATTTTGCTGTATAAACTATGGAAGTTCAATCAAACAGTCCAGTTACCTAACACCCTGAAGTCAAATTTAGGAAGTGAACATCCAAATAGCTCCTCCTTCGTTACGATATCATTTTCATGTTTTAATTAGTGTTAAATCATTTGCAAAATAATAGCAACAGTGTTCATTCAAACTAGTAAACAGAAATTAATTTTCTGTACAAAAAATTTTAAAATATGACACTATCAATCTCATAAAAAGGAAGAGAAGGAGGCATAGTAAGTCAAAGTGAAAGAGGAAATTCCAATGGCAATGGAATTTTCAGAACACTGTCTGAAAATTAAAAATAAATTGTGTTAAGCCAAAATGTAAACTTACATACAATCTATTTTCATAAACTTATACAAATTTTCGATACAAATTTTTAGCTCATTGTCATTTTTTGTGTTTTGTCTGGACAATTAAACATAGTTGATTAAATCCAAGCTTTAAATTTTTACATTTTCACATTTTCATTAAATGTTACATTTTTCTTGTAAGTTTTCTGACGCATATGATTATTCCTTTTACTTGACTAAATTTTCAGCTAATTGAATCCCTGTAAAACCTATATTTATTATTTATTGGAAATTTTGTCCCACTCTTTCAAAACATCAATTTGTAAATTGTATGTCCAGAATGTATGGACAGAATTTGTCTAGTTGTTATGGAGACAATTTTATCTTCAATCTTTTATGGTTAAAGTAGTGCTAGAGAGATGCCTATGCACATTCTAATGTTAAAAAAATCTGTACTTTGATGAAAAACTGTATACTGTACGCATTTGAGACCCATTATTTTCAATCATAACATGATAGAAGTATTTGTTACAGACTAGAAATAACCTACTCCAACAGTTTGCCATAGTCAAGTTCATGTTGAGTGTGGAGATGCTGACAAAAAACAGAAAGAAAGCAAATACAACTGGCTCTTTTCCAGTAGATGGCATTCATCAAAATTTTATATCTCCAAGACACATTATTATTTCTCCTCAATCTGCAAGTTCAAGGTAGCATCTTAACACAAAATAGAGGCAAAAGATAGTTCTCTTGGTTGGCATCACTGCTCACTTCCAACCTATGCAACAAATCTATTTTAAGAGCACTTCTTCAACTTTCAGGTCATACTTAAGTTTCAGATGTCATATAGGGGTGACCTAGTTCAGCAGGCAGGACCAGTTTATCACTGTGTGGGTGGGACCAAAGCTGTGTATTCTACACCATCTATGTCATTTCCCATGAACTGTTAACAATGGACCATTTGCAGCAGCTGCCCAGGGCACACCTGACCCCTTATACTGAAAACTGGGTGTTAAAGAAGCCGTGAGATAAGAGCTGTGATAACTCCCCTCTGGGGAGTCCTTAGCACCTTCACACCCAGCCTGAGGTGTCATGTCTACTAATGGGCCATCAATGATTCCAAAAATACCCCATGACTCGCAGAGTTAGATCGCCCATTGTGGAACTTCCCACCCTGGGGGAGGTACTGGGTGCTCCCACCTGAACCTGAGGGTATATAATCTTGGGGTTTAGAGACTTCTGGGAACACTCATCAGAACCAGAGGAGGACCAGAACCTCGACAGGACTGCGACCACCACTCTCACCCAGACTGCGACCATCATTTGCACCAACAGGTTTTTCCCTTTCTTTTACTTTGGACTCAGGGGAACCACAGGGGTTTCAGCACAGGGGCTAATGAACACCATTCTGTTTGTGCTCCAGGCTGCTGGGCTATACTTCTGGGTTTTGTAGTTAAAACCAATTTCTCTTTGTGTCATAGCATTTACCGTAATCTTTGTATTAAATTGTAACTCTGTTTTATAATCTCTTTTGTGTTGGGTTCATTTCTCCTGCAGTTTACCTTTAAACAAGCACAAGGCATTACTGAAAACATGCAAAGCTACCCAAACTTATGAGTTAAACAGATTTTCTAAAGAAACATGAGGTTTTTAGCCAAACAAGTGTCCTTTCTCATATATTTTTTCAGATTACAGCAGTTTTTTGGTAATAAATATGGGTCAGACCTTTGGTGAATGTAAATCACAAGATACCTTCCCAGTCCTAGCTAGTTTTATTCCTCACTAAGGGAGTGATTTACACTGTCCTGGAACTTTTACAGTCTGTGTATTTTACTGTTTCCTTCTCAAGTAATATTCAAAGTAACACTTCATATATTTTTAATACTGTACTGAAATCATATGATGAAAAATTCTAGTGAATTAGACGGGCAGAAATAATCTGAAAGGTTTTGGAAATAGAAGATTAGAGGGAAAGTGGAAATTTTCAAAATTATGAAAATTATAATGTTTTAAAGAACACCTACAAACTCTCAGCCACCCAAAACATTTAATTGCTGGAAAAGCAGTAACTTGTGCCTACATCCATACCAGTACAGCACTCCAGTTGATTTCATGTTGTGGGGCTCGCTCTTCTTCTAAGTAGTACTACTCAAGGACTGATAGTTGTATTAGCATCTTTAGTCTACCGCAAGTGCTGGAATACCTGCATAAATAGTGGGCATGAAAATGAAGAAATGTTTTTGAAAAAAAGCTTTTAATATATTTGAAAAAAATGTCTGCTAACTTTTTAAATAAATTACAAACTCAATCTTCTTTCCACAAGGCTAATTAACCCAGCAAATTTTGATTCAGCAATGTAGTCCATGTGTAGGAAACTATGATTTTCACTGTTGGTTACTGTCTACATGCTGCCATGGCTACTGCCATGCCTATCTCAGAAAAAAAGAGTCACCTCAGCTGATGACATGTTTTGTCCAAGCCAAGCAAGCCTTGCTCTGAGGCACAGTTTAGCACTAAAAGAGCTTTTATGCTTTTTAACCCAACTTGTTATCAGTGCTATATTATATGGAACAGTCATGTTTCACTCATATATCAGTTCTGATGAGCAAAAATTCATGTATCTCTGATGTCAAATCTGTTAAATTAAAAATATTTATGTATGTTCATCTTGTAAAATTATTTTTCCTCCTTACTATTTGTATCTTTTCCACTTTATTTCTAATTCATGAACTTTAATGCTGAAGGTCCTACAAGATATTTCACCAGGAATTTGTAAAGGGATATTAATAATTTCCTTTTATTTCATAGAAATATTATACTTGGTGTATCAAAGGACCATATTTGCATTTCCTGAATCTGCATTACACTGATGGCTCCTCATGATATGTTTGGTTTTAGTGGATTATTTTCTTTCCAGCTTGAAGAACTATAAGTATATAGCAAGCATTCACATTAAGCCTGAAGCTAAAATTCAATCTGTCTTAAATAACTACCTTAGTATAGAAGTATCCTTGTAGAGGCATTTATCTATGATTATTTAAAGAAGCCCAGGTGAACAACTTAAAGTAGGCCTCGAAGCTTTAGACAGGTAATGATGGGTAAGATGACAAGGCCAAATTCTGTGACCTTTTATTTTGTACCATTAAATCTTATTACAATTCTATTACTCTGGTCCTCAAGGTCTCTTAACTCGGTGCAATATTCAAGTGCTGCTTGGTATTTATAGTTCCTCTCACCTTTATGCCATCAGAAAATTTCATTAAAACATTTTTGCTTTTTGTGCCACAGTCATAAATGAATATATTAAATTACATCAATTCTGAACCAAGCTTTGAGGAACTCCACTAGTAACCTACTTACAACCCAACACTTTACTTTTTAGCATAAAGTATTTGTCTATTCTCTTTAGCCAAAGTCATACACATTGTAAAATTTTACATTACTTTGCATCTTTCTAGTCTAGAAATACCAGAAATTTATAAACATTCGGAACTAAATGCTGCAATGTGATTTCTGAAAATCAGTAAATGGATATTTAAATGATCTTGTCAAGGACTTCAGGAGTGTAATTCAGTTGTCTGCACATGGGCATCTAGTGCCCTGACCCTCAGCTGCTGCTTTAATGTGTCTCCTGTAGATTCTGTGCCATATATTGTGTCTCCATATGGACATACAGTATACCTTAGGATATGTTAGATGACACTTCTGCTCATGCAGCCGACTTGTGCCCTTTGTTAATGAATTGGGTGTAGGCAGCAAGGGTTTGGTACAAGGCAGGCTGCAGGGGTGGATTCTGTGAGATCAGCGTCTCCCTGTGCCAGACATAGCCAGTCAGGCCAGTTGCACAGCAGACCCACCACAGACCAAAGCAGAGCGCGTTAGCCAAGCTGATGGCAGCTCTGTGAAAACCTATTTAAAGTCAGAAAAGGAGGAAGAGGTTCTCCATGCTGAAGCAAACATATGCACCCCTCTCCCAAAGGGACTGAAGTTCATGAAGGACCTATGAAAGAGCCCCTACACCCTTGAAGGAACACAGATGTCCTTCTTCAGAGCAGGTGCTTCTTGGGAGGCACTGTGGCCTGCAGATAAGTCCACACTGGAGCCACTGTTACACTAAATTACAATTTAAGGCCAATGTCTCTATTAATAAATGGAAGGGAAATCCTTCCCTGAATCCCAGGGACTTTGGTGTACAAGATACAAATATAGAAAATGGAAAAGGAGGCAAGTTTGTATCATCACTGCATAGAGCTGAAATGGTTTTACTGAATATTTAATATGTCAAATACCTGCAGTAATTGTATAGTCTCCCTACAGTCACTCCAAAGGCCCTGGGTAAGAGTCTGTAGGTTTGGTACATGGCTTTCTACAACTATTGACTATGCAGGGAGTATAATAATTTGGTCAGACCTGATGCCTTTTTTTTTTTAACGTTAAATTTATCAGGTTGTTGCAGACAATGACCATCAAAGTCCCACTGAAATATATTTGAAATTTCATATGCCTAAAATACAGAGAATATGACTGAATGAATAGATCACTGTACTCAGTATTACTTTACTCTCTAAGGAGTGATACATTTCACCTGCTAATACTACGCCCACCATTTTGGTGAAAATGAATTATGATTTGCATCATTAACTATGATTACTGATTCAAAAATAGACTTTTAATGGTCATATTCCCCATTTTCTGCTAGAAGAGAATTCAAAGCACTTACATTTTACTAAATACATTATTTTAAGTTTTTCCTGGAATACTGCTACTTTACAGAACTGAACGAGCTATTTCAGGCAGTTGATCCATGATCAGACCAGCTGTGGTAGGAATACAAAACAGGCAAAATGTTTTAGAGCACCTGTGCTATAAAATTACACTATGCAAAGGCAGGTATTAGTCAAGAGGGATATACAAGAGAACCTAAATTAAGGTCTTTTCAGTAACCTTGCAAAAGGGATTTAAGTACCTCTTAAGCCTATTACCATGGTACCCCACAGCCACTTGCTGACACCCCACCCAACACCTCTCTGGGATGGAGAGGAGAATAAGAAAATAAAATATAAACCCCATGGTTTGGGATAAAAACAGTTTAATAGTTGAAATAAAACAAAATTAAATAACAAAATAATGAAATAAACAGTAATGAAGAAAAAGAGACAACAAAGGGATAGTGAGCAATAAAACTCAGGAAAGGCAAGTGAAGCATAGTACAGTTTCTCACTATGCACTGACCGATGCTCAGCCTGTCCCTGAGCAGTGATCAGTGGCTCTCAGCAGTCTATGTACTCGGGATCACGTTCTGTGGTATGGAATATCCCTTTGGCCAGTTTAGGTCAGCTGTCCTGGCCATGCTCTCCCCCATATTCTGGTGCATCTTCTCGCTGGCAGAACATGGTAAATTGAAACATCCTTGCCTTAGAGCTAACACTACTTAGCAAAAATTAAAACATCAGTGTTATCAACATTACTTTCCTAGTAAATCAAAAACACAGAGCATTGTACCAGTTACTATGAAGAAAATTAACTCTATCCCAGCTGAAACCAGGACACCCATGATTAGTGAGGTGCTATCTAGAGAAAGAAAATACATACATAATGCTGAAGTCTCTGAACAGATATTTGGCTCAGGACACACAGCTGAGCTATATGGGATTAAAAATTTTTAGCACCATTTATATCAAGTAAAGGAGAACAAACAACCTCTATTTTTCACCACTTCTCACTCATTAAGGCAGGAAATAGAATGTCTAGAATCTTACAAGGGCTGTTCCAATTTCACAGAAGAGTCATTTCAGGAACAAGCTGTTCCATAGCACTATTCCTCTCAAGTGTCACTCACTTGGTGTAAGAAGGAATGGGAAAGATCTTCACTGATCCTCAATAGTGATGAGTAATGTGTTAGCACCACACAGGTATCACAGTTTTACAGGTAACAGATACTAACATTCTTCAGGACTAACTCTATTCTGATATCACTGTATTTGCAGCTGTAATCTTTTATCTATTCACTCCTACTCTAGCAGCCCAAACCTCCTGAGACTCTTCCCACCTCCATTCCAGGCCTATAGCAGTCTGGAGATACGTTGCAGAAGTGTTACAGAGTAGGCAGGAAAAAAGGCCCCTTTTGCCTTCACTGCTACCTTTGTCAGCAGATCTCCTTGCTACCTACAGCAAAATATCAAAGGTAAAAAATCTTGTATACATGCAGCTTCGCTGGAGTGACAATGGACTCCAAGGGGGAGTGGTTGATGGAGCCAGATTGGTTGGTATAGGATACTCATGCATGTGAGTTTCATAGTTGGTGGCAAAAAAGAAGGCCCAGAGCTTCCAGCAGCACATTCTACTGAAATCTTCCCTTGGAATGAAATCAATCAAAAGTTGCCTTTAAGTATTCAATGAGGCAAGGTCAATTGTAGAGTGAGGAAATGCATCACTGAAGAGGGATAGCTTACCTACTCTCCGTAGTCTCACAGAACTCCATCACACTTTTTGGAAAATATTTAATGTCATGAAATGTCCTGATGACATTTTTTTTCCCTTTCCCCGGTAACACTACACAAAATCCAAATTTTATCATCCATTTCTAATTTTTCATTTTCAGAGTATTTTCTGTACGGTAATTGGTTACTTTAGATTCTGGGAATTCCTTGGCTTCTTCTAATAGCTAGCAACAACACAAGGAATCATCTTTTACGTTTAGAAATTGAAAAAGTTATTTTAAACAAACCAAACACCACAAAACTCTCAAAACCAGAACAAAGCACAGTTATTTTTCCACTGAAGGGGAAATGGAAGTTCTTAAATTCACCCTCATTCAAGATGGAAACTTTCTTGAAATATCAAAAATTTCTTCCAGAAGGGATATTCAGAGTGTTAGTCAGCTCTGCCTGAAAGTACCTTTCTGAATTCGTTCAACCTCAGAAGCAAGTCTGTGGTTCTTTCCAAAGGTTCTGAAAAGCTGTATTGTATTTTCACTTTAAAATGCACATTAAAGCATTACATGTGCTCCAATGTGCATTCTCAGCAACAAAAATGCTTTTAACCCTCAACTTTTAAAAGCAGCTGCAGGGATTTGTTCCCCAGAGAAGACAGTCTTAAAAAAGCCAACCGAATTTCTGGGTTCCTGTGGGACCATGCCAGGCTTGTTTGGATTGTCTCTGGGGCCTTTTATACAGTTCAGCTGAGGGAAGTGCAATTTGTTCATTATGTTTGCTGATCATTCTTTTTCAACCAACTCAGCGAGTACAAATAGCGAAAAAAGTGGAATAACCAGCCAACATAGGAAAGATCTAAAGTGCACATATTTCCATTCTACAACTACATCTACAAAAATTGTATTAATTAGAATTTTCCCTGCATATATAAGGAAATAAGGATTATATACTTTTTCTTTCCCTCAGAAATTAAACATTCACTATCACTCACTAGACTGAGTGAGGTTTCTTTATTCATCTCTCACAGGAAACGGCCAGAAGGAATTGTGGCTTAGCCGAAGCTATTGGTCACTGATGTCACTAAGGGATCTCATAATACTCAATACCAAACTTTCAGTTATGTTCTGTGTAACCATGAGAAGAGATTAAAAAAAGTCCATAGGAAAGTACTTAAAATTTCCTTTTTACCCCTATCCCTTGGGATTTGGAATGATACATAATTGTTTTAGCACATAATCAAAGTTGGCATGAACACTGCTTTAGTTTTCATCTGTGAAACACAATGCAAGTTCTTGTGATTATTTCTTTGGAGTGGATGAGAGAAGCCTCAACTAAAACTGCAATTTTATTTAAAGACATTGAGCAAACACATTACTAAACAGTCCCCGATCTAATTATTTTTCACTTAGAGTAAATAAAATAGACAATAGCTGATAATTAAAATGCTTATATTAGTTACTAAGCACAGTCAGACATTCAGAGGAATAGAATTTAGATTGTCGGGTCTTGGTCGAGCACCCAGATGTGGATTGTGGAACACTCTTTTTTTTTCTTTAACATTTTTTTTACCGCTCTAAAAAGGCAGTTATAAGAATCTCATCAGAGAGCATTTTCACATTAAATTCTGACAGTTTAGAGGGTAACAATAACTACAGTTTAGCTTCACTTTTAGATATGGCTGGAAAGAAAGTCATGAGACAGTTTTTAGTTTCCTCTGCTTTGTCTCTAATATTCACTAACATGCCATCACTTTTACCTTCAGCTCCTGGCACAATCCTTGCAATATCCTAACACGAAAATGCCAGTATTAATTTGACTGGATTCCCATCACAAAAGATGGACTAATCTTTTACTTGAAAAAAAAAAATTATTATTAAAAGTAAACCATTGCATGGCTTTAAAATATTTTACCTTCTTACCAAAGGCAGAAGTTTCAAATAAATCCATTTTCATGGAAAGTTATAGTTTAGATTCTGAGTAGCACAACAGCAGTTCATTGGAATGATAATAATTGTAGCTAGAATCGAAATGGTACAGAGCCAATTTCCATTACAACTTGAAAAATATACTCCAGTCCTACTAATAAAAGTAAAATTTAAATGTATAAATCAATTACATAGTGATATGTTTTACTTCAGCTTTGCAAATGCAGTCATCCTAGAAAGCACTTATTCATAGTCAGTCAATAAAAGATGCATCACAACAATGTATCCTTTCTTCCCCCCCAGTTATATATACAGTATCTCTAACATTGATTTGTGACTATAACAATCTACTCAAATTGCATTATTTAGTTTCATGGCAGAGTCAGGATGTCAGACCAATACTAAACAGTCTTTTTTTAAGTTTGTGTTTCCTACCTTGGCCAAAAAATAGGAAAGAACGATGGGCAACTTCAGATTTGATTTCAATCAACAATAAAGAAAAATTACTATTTTTTCTTTATGAAAGGTGACATAAATCATTAAGCAAAACACAAAATAGCAAGCTTAGTAAAGTGTAACTGATGAAAGGTCCTTAGGACTCGAACAATTTTTTCATCCTATATTTACAGTTGCAGAACAAGAGATTATAAATCCACAACACCAAATTTTTAAATACTAACTAAATGCAGTAATGTATAGCCGATAAATTATGCTACTGTCATCATAAGAAGATAAGCACTCCTAGTTCTCAGGATTGAGTTGAAGCCACATTTTTGTTTTTAAATTCTGTTGAGGGAAAGATAAGAATAATGAAGTGATAGTAAAAAATGTTGTGTTGGCAAAGCTAAAAATTAGGCTTAGGAAACACATATCAACAATTTTTTTCAAAACCAAGATTTACTTAACTTTACTAGAAAACATTGAACTATTCTGCAAGGTAAAAAAATCATGTAGACAGAAGAGCAAGAAAGTCTAATCTGAATATTGTGAAAATACCCACCTTATTTTATATAGCCAGGAGAATTACAAACTTGTACAGTAGAAATATGCTGTTTTTTCTTGGGAAGGTAACAGCATATGAAATTACTGATAGAAACTGAGACTGAAATCTGAGGACCCTAAAAGTAGATGATGCCAGACACAGTAGAACTTGTTCTAAATACAGCTACAGAAAGAAAAGTGTAGTAATGAGAAGGGATAACTTGGAGATTGTTACAACTTGATTATCCATAGTTGTGGACAAAGAGATATAGAGTCACCAATTAGCACATCCACAAATGGAAAGGTACAAAATCTGTCATATTATCCTAGGAAGCCACAAACCCCTTGATCAAAATTCTGGAATGTTACACTGCCTCTTTGGTGTGAAGACAGAAACTGTTATAGGGATGTATGAAGGTTTTTACTGCTAGTGCCATGACATTTGAGAAAAAAATAATAACAACAAGGGGTTTGAAGCAATTTGTATTTTTTTACAGCTCAGTAGGGCTTTAGGATGTCACTAAAGTATACATAAGGGATTTCTTACAGAAATTTCTTACAGCACAGAGGAAAGTAAGAAGAAGCCTTAAAATTTGGAAGAAAACATGAGGACACCAAGTAGAGTTAGATCAGCTAGTGGGAAAGGAGGTCTTCATAAATTTCATCAATAAAACCACAGCCAGTTCAAATGTTGTGATTTCATAAATCCCAAATATAAAATAGTTCTTCTATTCCAAAAATAAATTATTTTGTAAAATTTATGGAATATGTAGACAATAGAAAATAGAGAATTAATTTTAAAAGTATTATTTATGCTTCACTTGTTTGGACAGCTTAAGGAGACACCAGTTAGAGTATGAAAAGGTGCAAAAGATGAGGGGAAATTATATAGAATATCAAAGAGAATATAATGAAGCACTATGGAATCAGTTTAAGAAAAAAATAACCAAAGAAACAAAAAAAATCTGTAAAAAATCTCTGAAGACTTTGTTGTCAGTGAGTTCTACCAATCAATAGAACAAATAGGAAACAATAAAAGGTATAAATGTTGCCGCTTGTGGCATTTAGAACTCAATGGGAAAAATATTAGCACAGGAAATACTTACAAGGGGAAACATGATTTACTGAATACAGAGAGAACTTAGCAGTCTGGAAGGCTGGATTCTAACCTAAATGTGACTTGCCCTCACCCTGCAAGAGTGCAATAAAAACACTTTAACTATTCTTGCTCTGTTTACTTATATTGTGAACTTTATAAGGTTTAGGCCACAAATTCTCTTCTAATATGTACTTATAGCATACCCAACACAACACAGCTTCAATCTCATCTCAATCTGTGCCTCCTTGGAAATAATGAATACTGGTTTTGATTATTTTATAGAGCACAAACTTGATATAGTGAGATTTTCAGATTTTTTAGGCTTTATATGTTTGGCATTAAAATTCAGTTAAAACATTACCAGCAGCAGTAGCATAATTAGTTTATTGTAATTAGTGACATAATTAGTTTATTAGTATTTATTAGTTTAAATATAGGCTTAATAAAGCAGAGCAGATTACAGGACTAGCCACAGAGTATCTGCTTCTCCAGGCAGGGAAGATGATGTCTGGCACTTCAGGGATCTGCTTGAAAGAACACCACCAGCAAAAGTCCAGGAGAAAACAGAGGTCCAAAACAGTGGTTTGATTTTTGTGGATCAACTCTTCCAAGATACAGAACACTGAATCCCAATTTGTAGAAAATCAAGAGAAGGTGGGATGAGGCCTGCTCAGATTGGAGCTTCTAAGGTCAGACATGAAAAGGAAGCACAGAAGAGGTGGAAGAAAGTTCAGATCACCCAAAGGGAATATAGAGACAATGACTGCTTGGTCACACAGGGGCCATGTAAGGATGTGGTCATGAGAGCCAAAGCGACCTCCAGCTGAATCTGAATGTGAAGAGTGAAAACAAAGGGCCCTACAGGTACATCAGCAAAAAAGAGAAGATAAGGGGAAATGTGAGCCCACTTCTGCATGGAGCAGGGGACCTGCTAACAAAGAACATGGAAGAAGCTGAGGCACTCCTTGCCTTCTTGGTCTCAGTCATCAATGGGAAGATTTACCTACAGGAATACCGGCACCCTGAGAACAACAGTAGAGTCTCGAGTAAAGAAATGTTACCCTCAGTAGAGAAGCACCGAGGGAGCTGATTAATGTCACTGGAAGGCCACTACTGGTTAACTTTGAAGGATCCTGCTAACTAGGAGAGAGGGGGAGGATCCCTGAGGACTGGCAGAAAGAAAATGTCACTCCTCTTTTGAAGAGTGGAAAGAACAAAGATTTGGAGAACCTCAAGGTCATCAGCCTTACCTCAGACCCTTGGAAGATGATGGAACAACTAAATCTGGAAACCATTTTCAGACATATGAAGGGCAGAAAGGTGACTGAGTCAACATGGATTTACCAGGGGCCTGACCACTGTGAAATGACTAGCTGAGTGGTTAAAGAGAGAGAAGTAGATATTGTCTACTTTGACTTTAGTCTCCTATGACTATTCCCATAGACTAACTGACTAAATATGTGCTTGATAAATGAACAGTAAGATGAGTTAAAAACTGGCTGAACTGCTAGTTTTGAAGGCTTATCAGCATAGCATGAAGTCCAGCTGGAAGTCAGCCACTCATGATATACACATTGGGTCAATACTGGGGCAACACTGTTTATCATTTTTATCAAATAATATAGATGATTGGACAAAATGTACCATCAGAAATGTTGCAAATTTCACAAGACTGAGGGTGGATATGTGATAAACCAGAAGGTTATGCAGTCATTCAGAAGAACCTCAACAAGTTGGAGAAATGGGCTGACAGGGATCTTATGATATTCAGCAAAGAGAAAGGCCAAGATCCACACCTGGAAGCGTAGAATCCTACGGAAAAGTACAGGGGCCAGGTGACTGGAGCTTGACACTGATGGACAGCAAGTTGAACCATATGCCTTTAAAGCAAAGCAGGCTAATAATTTCCTGCACTGCGTTAGGAGGAGTGTTGCCATCAGGTCAAGAGACATGATCCTTCCCTCTATTCAGCACCTGGAGTGCTGTGTCTAGTGATGAGCTCTCCAGTACAAAGAAGACACGGAGATACTAGAGAAAGTCCAGTGAGAAGCTACTAAGATGATTAAGGGACTGGACTATCTGTTTTATGAGGAAAAGCTGAGAGAACTGTGACAGTTTAGCCTGGAGCAGAGAAGGCTCAGGGGATCTAATCGGCGTCTACCAGTACCAGACAGGAGGAAGTAAAGAAAGAGCCAGGCTCTCTTCCTTGTTACCCAAGGAATGGTCAAGAGTAAATGCTCACAAACTGAAGTACAAAAAATTCTATTTCAGCCTAAGAAAAAATATTTTTACTCTGGAGATGATTGAACATCAGAGAGGGTTGTCCAGAAAGGCTGTGTGGTCCCCATCCCTGGAGATACTAAAAAACTGCCTTAGTCACCCAGCTCTAGCTGACTCTGCTGGGAGTAGGTGGTTTGCACAAGAAAATCTCCAGAGGTCCCTCCCAACCTCAGCATTTCTCCGATTCAATATTGTATGCAGCTATTACACTCTGAAGGGTAAGAAGCATAGAAAGACAGTTTTTCAGCTCCAATGCTTCCAATGATGTTAAGTAAATTTACATTTGATGAGGATCTGGCTAAGAGAGCTTTAGAGCATTAGATGCAACAATTCTCACATAAGCAGAACTGGCAAACAGCACAAGAAAATGAGACTGAGTCAAGAAAATGTGCTGACATTTAAAGCATGCTTCTCACAGCAAGTATTCGGGTTTAAGGAATGAAAACTGAACTAGCAATTACCATTAATGGTGGGAAAATATAAATGAGTGTTGGAGAAAGTGTGTGCAAGTGGAAAGACATGAAGTAGAGATATCCTACACTCCTTAATTTAGCAGAAATGCTAAAGATTTTGTTATAGTTTTGAATTTTTCATGGAATTTTTTCTCTCCCTTCCAACAGGGAGGTGTGGGAGCAGCAGCCCTGCCCACCATTACCTGCCCTTGGAGCCAGCTAATGAAAGAGTGGTCAATTGCTTTCCATTTCGACTTGATCACTAGGAAGGTGGGGTGGGGCAGGGATGGAGAGAGAGTTTTTCTCCAGGTTTTTTGCCGCACTTCACTGCTCCAGCTGCAGTGTGGGTGAGAGCCCCATTTCACTGGACTGGTGGAGGCACTTGGAGCTCCCTTTTGGTTCGGGCCCCTCATCAAACCTGCAGGACTGGTGCTGTTGTTCAGAGAGAGAGAGCAGTCACCACTACCTTGGATGTGCCACAGACTCCTAGACATGATCTACAGGGAGTTGCTAACCCCCACCCCACTCAACACCTTTGGACAGGAGTAGGACCTCTGCAGTGCCCATGGAAAAGGTTCCATCCTGGCCTGTGTGACCTCCATTGCCACATGAATTTTCAGAACTGGTCTCACTAGGCCTTGAGTGTGACTGTTGTGGTTGCAGCCTCTCAAGGCGTGGCATCACTCCCCACTGTCCATAAATAGAACTGCACCCAAAGGAGCAGAGAAGACTTAAAATGTTTGAAAGTTCTGGTTACAGTGTTGTTCTGTTCTGTTTCTTTGGAGATATATATATACACTACATATATAGATAGATATAGATATAGATACACTATATATTGTGTATACATATGTATATAAATAATATATATATGCATAGTTAAGAACAATTATAGGCAGTTAAATGCCTCCCTGACACCTGATCCCATCAGATCTGGGAAGTTAAGCAGGGTCAGCCCCGATTAGTACTTGGATGGGAGACCTGCTGGCAATACCAGGGGCTGGAGGTTCTAGTCCCAAGGACTTCACTGTCACCGTCCAAGCTCGCTCGGCCATTGCAGATGAACCTTGGGAGTTAAAGGGTGGGGCCAGTTTTGTGTATACTGTGCCTCACCTAAAAAATCTACTGTGCAGGCTGGAAGAACACTGACACATGGGTAGAGCCCTTCCCAAATCTTTGTTCATGAAGCCTTGCCATGATAAGAACAGTTATCCTTTCCTATGCAATTTTTCTGAATAAAGTCTCTTAATTTCAAGGGTTGCAATGGGTTTTCAGAAAAGAGGTCCCCTGCCTAGTCTGTACAGACATCATAGTTTTCCCCTGAACTAAGACAGGTTCTAAAACAGATGACATAGTACATCCAGAGAAACAGTCAAAATGCTGAAAGTAAGGAGCCAAAAGACAAAATAATAAGACTTAAATGATAAGAAGGATAGGAGGGGTCAAAGCCATTTCATCAAAAAAGCTGCTGTTGGTTTTAATCTTTAGTTCTAATTTGCCTTTCCTTTAACATCCATGGAAATAGCCAAATGCATTACTTGTGCCATTAAGGATCCTGATATATCACAAGACTGCAGGAGAAATTCAGGGAATAATGCTAACTCAATTCACCATTTTCTGTGTACTTCAAACATGAGAATTACTTTATAAATTATTCTAAATCCTTTCTCTTGAGATCCATTTCTATTTCATTGTTAAACACATTAGGTTTTATTTCTAACTCTGAAACATATATATAATAAAGCTGTTTAGAAAGTATCAGAATATAAATTTATTTTTATCCTTTGCCTTTTATTTCTTTGATGAGATGAGAATTGCAAGAGAAAATAGGAACTTGACAATGCAAGAGGTGATAGCACTGGAGACAGCAGTTTGCTTCCTTCTAGTCGCTGAACTGTAAATAAAACATCATCTTAATAATTTGGTTTCTTCTATTCTTGATTCCATCTGCAGACAGAAAGAACTCTTTAGTCATGGTGAGACTGTAGGCATTAATCCAAAGTAAGTCTTTTTCTTCCTTAAAACAAGTGAGGTCTATTTACTAAAGCATTGCCAGCATAAAAATAAATGCAATGTACCTTAATTTGGCTGACTTTCTGCCAAATACTGTTGCTGATAACAATGATGCTTGATAGATACTACTTGATACTTCTCACAGTATAAATATCTCACTGAATTTTTCATACATCTTCCTCTTTTTCTACTTATTAACACCATAAGGTAATTGGAGCCTCTGGGGAAGGCTTGATGTCATCTTCACAGTCCAGCTAAAGGGAAAAAAGCTTAAACAAAACAGGAGAAATTTATGAAATTGCATTGCTCATCCAAAACTTTAGTAGTATCTTATTTTTTTATTAGAGTAATAGCTAAAATTTGACCTCTGAAGTTCTTTTCAACTTTCAGGGAAAAACTGCTTTCTTTATGGACTTATTCTTTATAAAGAAAGCAGGCAAAATATCTGTTATTAATTATTATTTATTCATATCTCAGTAACACTGAAAGGCCCTCACATTAATCAGAGGTTTCATTGTATTTAATGCTGGAAAATGCATTCAAGGAGACAGCCTCTGCTTCAAAGACTTGCTAGACAAGGCAGACACGTTCTTTCCTCTGAAGATTAGAGATGAGGTATTGTAACACGGAACAATTGCATTTCTTTGCATTGCAAAAATGTCTTTGATAGAGACAAGAATTAAACTTAGATATCCTACTGATAATCTTAATTCTTTGATTGTCCCTTCATTTTCAAGTACAAAATACTCCCTTGGTAGTGGGTCTAACTATGGAGGCTGCAAGGAAACTTTCTGGGTATACAAGTAAATCTTTTGTACCTGTTTAATCTATGATCAGAATAAAAAACCTCCTCCTAAGCCAGAGAGAGATAAAATACATTTTGGAATGCTGTTAATACATGTAAAAAACTTATTTTTTTCCTAATAATTCACACCGTGCAGATTTGGATTTATGCTTCATTAGGAATTATTTTCCTCTGTGAATGCTGTTTCACAAAATCTTTGTTATTGTATTTCCTAATAGACTAAATATCATTGCAAAATACAGATATAAATGCTTTCCTTTCCTGTGTATAATATGCCTTCAGTATGTATGAAACAATGAATAACTTACAAAAGACTTCCCAAATTGTCTATTGATCCTAGAGCAGTACACAGTAGGGATGTAAAACTGATGAAAACTTGAGTGAAACTAAAAGAAAGAGGACCCAGAGTTTGAATCTTTGTAAAACTCAAAAAGTAAAATGAATGACAGGACATGTTCTTCAATATATCCCCACACTGGCTGACTGTGAATATCTGAACTATCACTAATAATACTTTGAGGTCTGTTTTTTTACCACCCCTTCTGCATTAGCAAGACTTGAGAAACAAATCATGGAGGTGGAGGTAGAAATAATCAGTTATTACATTTATCCAAAATCAAACGCAGGATACTGTGCTCCTAATAACAGTTGATTAGGGCCATGTCCAGACAACTTTTGAGTATCTCCAAGGAGGGTGACTCCACAGTGTCCCTGGACAACCTGCTCAAGAGTTCTGTCACCCTCACTGTAAATTTTTTTCATGTTTAAGCAGGATTTCATGTATTTCCATTTTTGACCATTGCTTCTTGTAAATTTGTGGGATAGCACCGAAAAGAGCTTTGTTCTGTTTTCTCTACACCCTCCCTTCAGATATTGATATGCATTGACAAGATTCACCCCAAGCATTCTCTTCTCTAGGTATACAGTCCCTGCTTTCTCAGCTTTTCCTCACATCATAGATGTTCCAGTCCCTTAACCATCTTAGTGGCCCTTCAATGGACTCTCTCCAGTATCCAATGTCTCTTGTACTAGTGAACTCAAACTGAACACAGTATTCCAGATGTGGTTTCACCAGAGCTGAATAAAGAGGCAGGGTCACTCAACCCAACCTGCTGGCAATACTTTGCCTAATGCAATGCAGGCCATGATTAGCCTTCTTTGTTGCAAGGGCACGCTGCTGGCTCATGTTCAGCTTGATGTCCAGCAGGTCCACAAGGTCCTTCCCTGTAAAGATGCTTTTCAGCCTCCATTTCTCCAGCCCATCAAGGTCACTCTGGATGGCTGCACAACTCTCTGGTATATTAGTCATTCCTCCAGTTTGTATCATCAGCAAACATGCTCTACATCATCATCCAGATCACTGAAAAATATTGAAAAATATTAGAGCCAGTAATGACACCCAGGAAACACAGTTACTGGCTTCTGCCTGGACTTCATATCATGATCACCACCCTCTAGACCTCATCATCCAGCCAGTGACCAATCCACCTCCTTCACTGTCTGCTTTTTTTGGACTCTAATACATCAATTTCTCCTCAAGGATATTATGGAAGACAATGTCAGAAGCTTTGCTGAAGTTAAGTTAGACAACATTGACTGCTGTCCCCATCTACTTTGCCTTCTTCATTAAATGTGTCCAGATAAAGTGAAGACTTTCTGAAAACAGACTGCATTTAGGCAGAAAATAATCATGGACACACTAGATTTTTTGACTTAAAATGGATTTGTTTTGTACTGTTATATCAAAAAAGTGCCTCCATTCATCCTGTTCAGTTGGATTTTTTAGGACCTAAAATGTGAATTTCAATTAATTTATTCTGAAGTCTGTTGGAAGAAATTTAAAGAGACAAATGTTGATTTATATATATATATATTTATGGTTCCAATGTAATGTTTTAAAATTTAGTGAGTCATGAGAGATGAGGTTTGTCAAAAAAACACCAAACTTTAAATGAAGGTGAGAAGAGGCTAGAAAGAAATCAAGAAGAGACATGAGTTTCACACGGAGATAATTAGGAATAAAAAATGGAAACATTACAGAGACAACAAAGTTACTGATGTTAAAATAAGTGTGACTTCAGAAGACAGCTGGAGTTGTCCTTCTAAATCTGATTTTTTTCCCTAAAAATTAATAGAAATACATCCTCCAAGCAAAAGAAAAGTTAAAATACAAGTCCAACCCTTGATCCAACCCCACTTTGATTGCTAGATCATGGCACTCAGTGCCGCGTTCAGTCTCACCTTAAAAACCTCCAGGGTCGGAGAATCCACCACCTCTCTGGGCAGGTCATTCCAATGCCTGATTACTCTCTCTGTAAAAAATTTCTTCCTAATATCTAACCTAAATCTCTTCTGGCACAGCTTAAGCCCATGCCCTCTTGTCCTGTTGCCGGTTGCCTGGGAGAAGAGACCAACCCCTACCTGGCTACAACCTCCTTTTAGGTTGTAGAGAGTGATGAGGTCACCCCAAGCCTCCTCTTTTCCAGACTAAACAATCACAGCTCCCTCCGCCTCTCCTCATAATACTTGTGCTTGAGTCCCTTCATCAGCCTCATTTCTCTTCTCTGGACCTGTTCCAGCACCTCAATATCTTTCCTGAACTGAGGGGCCCAGAACTGAATGCAATACAGGCCAGGATGCCATTGGCCTTCTTGGCCACCTGGGCATATTGCTGGTTCATGTTCAGCCTCCTGTCAATCCAAACCCTCAAGTCCCTTTTCCCCCGGCTGCTCTCCAGCCACTCTGTGCCCAGCCTGTAGCGCTGCATGGGGTTGTTGTGGCCAAAGTGTAGGACACAGAACTTGGCCTTGTTGAACCTCATCCTGTTGGATGTCCCATTCCTGGAAGTGTTCAAGGCCAGGTTAGATGGGACCTGGTCTAACTGAAGATGTCTCTGATCATTGCAGGGGGAATGAAACATGATGATCTTTAATATTCCTTCCAACCAAACCTATTCTATGATTCTATGATGATTTAATCTTTTATTGTAGGACAGTGTTTTGTTTCCATAATTTTGAGAAGTTGCCTTCTCAGCATGCTTTTTGACTACATTATACCCTTTTGGGAGTTGCAAGGAAAAGCACTATATCAAGTAATCCAGTGGATCAATGTTTTTCAGAGAAAAAATGTTTGTTACTGGCCTAGTCTCAACATGTTTCCTGATGAAGCCCAAGATTTTGCTTGTTCTTGAGAACAAAGTGCACACTGAGCTGATGATTTGAAAAAACTGCCAGTGATTCCAAAAAATTCTTCCTGAATTTTAATTTCCGTTTCCAAGTTCACTATTTTGTAAGTTTGATTTAGTTTGCATTTCCTTCCATTTACTCACATAATGTATTGCCTTGCATGCCTATGCTCAATACTTCAGTTTTGTGATGTCCTCTTAGGGTTTCTCACCATCAGTGCCTGAAAGACCTCAGTAACATCTGCAAACTTGAATATTTGATTACACATTCATAGTCTCAAGGTCATCTGTGAAAATGCTGAATAAAAATGAACCCATCACTGATCTACGGGGATCCATATTCTTCTTCCCCTTGAAAAGGGATATAAAAATTAGTTATATCCCACCCTTTATCTTCATATTCTATAAATTCATTAAAGTAGTTTTCTCCAAATTCATAGCAACTAAATTTCTTTAATGGCCTTTGCTATAGAAGCTGCTAAAGGATTTTACTCTCCAAATCCATACATACTATGTCTTCTGCATCTCCTTTACCCAATTGCTTACTCATTCTTCATGTTGTCTGGCTCCTAACATGAGATTATACCCGAGCTTCATCATGTTCTTTTTTGTAGGTCCTAGGAATGGAAGTCAGACTCATCCCGTAGTTCCCAGTATTGCTTTTTAAGTCCTTTTTCATTTTAGATAAAAGTTATGCTGGCTACCTGGCAGTCTTCTGACATGACAGTGGGCTCTTTGTAGCAGATAGTTTACACAAATTAACCAGAAATTCAGGAATTAGCAATTTCCCACCTGATTTCCTTCAAATTCATGGCTGGATGGTCCTAGTGACCTACTGCATTTTTTTGACATCATGTCATCACTGGATAAAACATACAAAACTTGTGCCCTTAGGGATAACTGTGTGTATTACATGTGAACTTACTTTTCTGGTTTTTTTCCCTAGCTCCTTTGATTCAGCTCCTTTGATTCATCATAGAGAAGTAGGTTTACTATTTGTGATGGAAAGCACTTTTCTTCACAAACAAATGCACTGAGGTTCATAGAGTCTAAAACAAGTTGGTGAGTCTAAAGAGATAAGAAGCATTAAGAATTTTTTTATTTTTTTTTTCCCAGGACAAGAGGAAATGAACCTCGATTCACACTGTCATATTAAAATAACAAAATCTCTAAGTGAAAAGAGAGATTTATACTATAGCTATGCTTTAAGAGAAAGTAGCAGCTATCACTGCATGCTCAGTCACCTGTAAGTTTGAGGAAGCTTAGCAGATCATACCTCTCAAAGAAGGAAGGCAGTAGGTGCCTTGTTTCTGGATCCCTGAGTTAGGGCTGAATTGCTGAACTACCAGGAATTGAGATACTTCTGACAACTGCAGTAACAGTGATTTAAGCATCTGGACAACTTTAAGGTCAAGAACTGAAGTGCTTACAGATTACAGACCTGTCAAACATAAGAAAGAGCTCTGTGGGAACTCTGGACCTCACAGGTTTAGACTAAGACTTCAAAATATGCTGCTCTTCCACTTCAAGTACTTAAATTCTTTCTGAGATCCTGCCTTTAGCAATTGTTAAAATTTGCTTTGAGTTTGTCCAGCAATTACATCTTTTTCAAGTAACTACATACTTGTGAAAAAATTATAAATCCCAGAATAATTTATGCATTATTATCCTCCTAAAAAGGTCTAAAACCCAATAAGAATAATATTTGATATTTTATACTGCTTAATTATGCTTGTAATACAACACTTAGTACAAATCTATAGTACTGAGCTCTACCGAATGTATTCTCTAGTGTTCTGATAAACTATATATTATTGAATCACAAAAAGCCATTTTTACAGTTTAAAATCTGACTTTGTTTCAATGTTAGCCTCTGCCTAAAGCCACTAACAATAAATATATTCTAGCCAAATGGCAAATACCTCCGTACTTGTTGCAGAATGTCTTGATTTTATTGTAAACAAACCTGAAAATAAGTAAAATTCAAAAAATTTTTCCAGAGATTACATAATGTGAATATTTTGTGTTCAATTTCTTACAAATCTAAGGTAAAAGTTTCTGCCTACATGCTTCTCCTCTCCCTGTCTTTCAATTATTCCTCCATATTTTAAATGTTCAATTCTGTTGACCCTTCTTTAAACTGTCCTTTGGCTAAAATATCTCCCAGGGGTTTTGGGGCTTTTTTTCTGTTGCAATCAAAGACATTCGGGTGTCAGCTCTTCTCATGAATTATAAGAAATCTTCTATGCTTCCTTTCTTTTTTTCTTTAAATTAAGTAGAAAGTTTCCAAATGATATATTATATATATATGACCCGTATATATATGTTATATTATGCACACATACACGTTTCTATTAGGAAGGTATTTCCTTATATTTTCCCTTCTAGATTATTATTTGGCTGTTGTTCCCCTTTAAGTTGTCTGATTTTAAAATAAGAAGTGTCCAGTAACATAACTCAGAAATACTTTTGCTCCCTATCTCAATAAGAACCTAATCTAATTAACCTATTTTAACCTGATTAACTTGGGTACTACAGCAAAACTAATTCATAAGTGATAACACTAATTTAAACACATAATAATAGTAATTATTTTATTGCAAGATTACTCATTAGCTCCTGGCATTATAGCAAGAATTCTGATGTTTGTTAAAGATGTTACTCACCCACCTCAGAAGAACAAACCAAATCACAAATCAGTGATAGTTTGTTCATTAATTCAAAGAATTATAGAAATTTGAAACTCCTATACCCCTAAGAAAAACACAGCAAATATTTGGTGACACTTTGTTCCTGACTTCAAAATAGAATAGCTCAATTTTGTTAATACAGAATATTTGCCTACAAAAGCACTCTAACTTGAAACTGAACATCTATTGCTTTAAATCTTTGTCTACTAAGACACAATGTGATAAATTCTGGGGTGGTTCTCCTTGTTTAGAAGACAAACCTTGATTAGGTTACTAGCAGACAAGCTGATAACCTTTGAGTCCTAAGAACTATGACAATCACCTGGTCTAGCCTCTGATATTCACACACCACACAAATTTCTCCATTATAATCCATATAAGCCCATATCTCCTTTTTATAGCTAGAACATCTCTTTTTGTAAGACACTGGATTTATTAAAAGTTTTCAGGCAGTGAAAATCCACAACTCCCCTAGATAAGATTTCCTAAGGTTAATTACTTTTACTTTTAGAAATATGTACTTTCCTTTTCAACCCTGAATTTATCTTGCTTTACCTTGAAATAAGATCCCTGGATCTCATTATACCTTTGCAGGCAAATTAAAGAGCTTC